>JAMXBB010000011.1:27505519-27818760 GCA_024138015.1 Lumnitzera littorea
CCCACCATTATCTTCTCTAAAACTTCCCTTCGTGTCTGCTTTGAGGACATTTGAACCACCTTTGGATATGTTAAAATCCTGGAAATTTGTAGTTATGGCTATGAATTTGGTGGTTGGAAATTTCTGGTTGTAACTATGGTCTTTTGCCAATTAGAAACCCTGCTTATTAGATACTTCACATTCTCATGCACTTTCTCCTCATAAGAGTGAGGACACTGTGATCATGTGAGAATGTAGAAGCATCTAATCAGTTTGTTCTATTTGGGGGGAGAAAAGACTAAGGCTTTTCAACATGTAATCGATTGCCAACAAGATTAAGAGAGCATGCATATTATATGGTGAAATCTGGTGCCTTTTCCTGCTTCTTTTTCCTTGAGATATTTAAGGAATCAGGATTTTTTAAGGGATAGTTACGTTGTTGTGCTTACTACACAAATTTGTGCTGACTGGGATCATGCTGAACTTGCTCAGTTTTGCTTTCAATGCTTTAGGTGGTACAAAGGACTATAAGGTTCTCATGGACGAATTTCATCATGTTTCAACTGCTTTTCTGGAACTTGGAAAAGGGTACCAATCTTTCTTATTTTTTTATTATTCAGCTGTTGGTGCTTGCTACATTTCTGTGCCTCCCTACATAGCAATGTCTTGAATCGAATGTTATATCCATCTTAAGTGGGCATATTGAAGTGAAATTTATTAACATCTTCCCTTTCAAGTGCTACTATTCTTTCTCCCAACTAATCAGTACACCTTTATCCCATTGTTGGAATAGATGAAACTTGGTCATTGGTTGTGCAGTAGTATTTCTCTTTAGATTTGTTTCACCAATGACCTCTGTTATGTTATTGTCTAAACTCATACACTTCTGTGGTTATGCATCCTTGTGCTGAGTTGTTTCCTGTGAAATTATTTTACTTCAGTGTTTATTTCTGTATCTCACCAACAAGGCATTGTTTCGGCTGCTATGAGGACCTGGATGATGTGATATCTATTAATCTTTTGACCTGTTCATATATTGGTGGGAGTCTCACGGTTTTACTGGTTGTGACAGTTACCAGGAAGCAATTGAGGATATTACCATGAGAATGGGTGCAGGGATGGCTAAATTTATTTGCAAAGAGGTTTGCATGTACTAGCTATCTCAAGTTTTTTTAATTACTGATAGCTTCATATGGAAATTACTAAAAGAGAATCCACCTCTCATGGATTGATAGGATGAAATTCATTCAGAGCTTAAAAGATATAAATTAAAGAAACTCCTTTCTGTCATTAGTTGACAAGTATCAGGCTAGAATTCCCCATTTTCCTCTGCTGGTGTAAAAATATGTAGCTCATAATTTCTTCAGAAATAGCCTGCTTATCAATTTATAGTGCTTTTATGCATTTTATGCTGCTACTACTACTACTACAACACTTAAAACACTTATTCTAGGTGGAGTTGACTATTTTAATCATACTTTATCGCTGCGCCCTATCACAGCATGTATCAATACCACTTGAATATGTCATCATTTTTAATTGTTTCTGTCCACATCTATTGGTCTCCCCCTGTGTACACGTCTTTGCATATGGTCGAACCATTTTCTCGTACTTCTCTCATTTTCACATTGATGGGTGCTACTTTTGTGCATTTATTTTTTATCCTCTCCATCCTTCTATAAGCCCATTCATCTTATCATTTCTGTCCAATTCATGCTACTCCCATTTTCAGCTCATGTCCATAGTTTATTTTCCAACATGCAGACCCAGAAAGGTCTGTTAGACTTATAGGTGCCGTGTATAACTTACCTAATAGGTTTTATGGGCACCATACAATCGCTTAAATTACCTAATGCACCTCTCCCCATCATCCATCCTGCTTGAATTCCATGTGTTGCATCTTTATCCATGCTCCATCTTTCTGCAGTATTCACTTAACGATGTATCTTATTTGCTCACTTTTCTGAAGGACCCATTCATATACCTGTTGTCTCTAGAACCGAACTCCATATATTTTGTGGTGTCATGCATTTTCTGCATATTCAAAATATGACTCATCCTAATGTTTGTCTCTTCTTTTTTATTTGCAGGTGGAAACTGTAGATGACTATGATGAATATTGTCACTATGTAGCTGGACTTGTTGGATTGGGTCTATCCAAGCTTTTCCATGCTTCTGGCAAGGAAGATCTTGCCCCTGAATCTCTTTCAAATTCTATGGGTTTGTTTCTTCAGGTATGTAAATGCTAGACAAGACTTAACTCGGTGGCTTTTGCACTCTCAACTTTGAAGTATAGACTTCAGATGATATTGTTGTTAATTGCAGACAACAAATATCATTCGGGATTATTTGGAAGATATTAATGAGATTCCAAAATCACGCATGTTTTGGCCTCGTGAAATCTGGAACAAATATGTTGACAAACTTGAGGTTTGTCTCCTGGCATCTTTGATATTGTCTGTTGTACTTGGGAGAATCCTTCATACCGAATCTTTGTTTTCACTTTCTTAACTGATCATTTTTTGTTGAATAATTTTTATAGGACTTGAAGTATGAAGAAAATTCTGAAAAAGCAGTGCAATGCCTGAATGACATGGTTACCAATGCTTTGATGCACGTGGAAGACTGTCTGACTTATATGTCTGCCTTACGAGATCTGGCTATATTTCGATTTTGTGCAATTCCTCAGGTACTGATTCTTACCTTTTTCAAAAGCAGATGGAGTCAAAATCCTTTCTGTTTTATCCACTATGGGTTTGATATTCTGCTTGAGCGGTACCAAATGCGGTGTTAGTGATGTCAGAGATAATAGAAGTCCAATCGGAATCAATCAAATGGACAACAGATTATGGAGTCTTTTCTTTTAGAACTTCTAGCACTAAGTATTCTGCTCTCTCTCTCCTTTTTCAAGTCAGCAATCAATATCTGACAATATACTTGTAGGGAAAAATCCACAATGTTTTTTTTCTAGGCATTCAAGATCTTGTGGTATACAGCCTGGGAGGATTACCATGCTTCTTTATGAAATTATAGATTATTCCTGGCAACATTACAGTCGAGTCCAACTGTCTCACTCTGCATCTGTTGCATGAAGTATGCCATTGAGGTCAAAGTGTAGTTTGAAATATTACTGTCGCCAATATTAATGCGGAAATATTATGTTAGAAGAAACTTGACTGTTTATGTGAGGACTAGATGGTCTTTAATACTGTTCTTAGGAATATAATTAGTATCCCTTTTTAATCGATGCTAATTCTATAGACCCTAATGTGTTAAAAAATTGCTCTTGCAGTGAACTATAAGTTTCATTTTGTGCTCAAGAAAATATAGGATCCATTTACGCTTTACATATTTTCTGACTTCGATTTTTCAGCCCTTTGAATACGCTGTTTTCTTCTGTAGATCATGGCAATTGGAACACTTGCTTTATGCTACAACAATATTGAAGTGTTCAGAGGTGTAGTGAAAATGAGGCGTGGTAAGAAAATAATTTTTTGATTTCTTTTTCCATGTGCTAATTGTTAAGTGAATGACTGATGTTTGATGGGCTGAAGTTTATCATGATTTGAAATAACGAAAGCATATTTTAAAAATTAACATTGTCATATTCATAATATTGAACCATTTCTTACCTTTGCATTTTGGGGAAAAAAAATATCACAATAATTGAGAACAGAAATCCTATTTAAGTTATTTATGTGCAATTGTATTGAAAACAGAAATTATCTTTGTTTGCAAAATGTGCACTTGAATCAACTGTGTTCTTGTCAAGTGCTCATGTTATTATAGAATTTCTGATGTGACAGCTACTATGCTGTTTAGGTCTTACTGCTAAAATTATACATCAGACGAGCACAATGGCTGATGTCTATGGCGCTTTCTTTGACTTTTCATGTATGCTTAAATCCAAGGTATTTTATCAGAAATTAGAATTCATTGGACCGTTATATTAGGTCAGTGATGCCATGCTTTCTATTTGCAATGTTCCTCATCTACTTGCTTCAACAGGTGGACAAGAATGATCCAAATGCCACGAAAACTTTAAACAGACTAGATGTTATACTGAAAACATGCAGAGATTCTGGCCAACTAAGCAAAAGGTTTACCGCAATATTTAGTTGCATTTTACTCAGCAACTTGAAACCTTAACCAATCTTTTGTTATCTAACAAAGTATGCATGGAACTTTTCAGGAGATCCTATATACTTGATCATAAATCAAGACACGGCTCTTTGTTGGTAAGTTTCCCATCTGCTTCTTTGGCCACTGAGATTACAAGAATGGCTAATTGACCGTGACATTTACGTGCAGATTGTTCTGTTATTCCTTGTACTGGCGATATTTTTCGCATATCTCTTGGGACAACAGCCAAATAATAGGTGCATGTCTTATCACTTGTTCATTGTCATATGATGAGCGGTTGATCTTTTCTTATATCGTTGTGTATGTTTGTGCAGGATTTGAGCCTTTTTCTAGAGGTCCTAAAGCAATTGATGGGTAGCGAAGCAAATGTATGTTTTATTTTTGAGTTTTTCTCTTGTACTTTATCCAACACTGAGTGTGAGAAGTAATAACTTTGTATAATCCAATATAAAAATGCGTTTGATCTCTCTCTCTCCCTCCTTAAAAAAAAAAAAAAAAAAAAAAAAAGGAGATGAAAAATGCCTAAACTTAGTGCTCTTAATTCAGAGATACAGATTGGCAAGGTTAGGTTGAGTTCTATTTGAAACTTTCAATACTAAGCCTTGAGAAGGCCGAGATTGTTATTTGGTCAGCACACGATCTAAACTTACGCAAGTAGGAGCGCGGAAATTGTTTACCACAATATATTTAATATCTGTTATCGTAAATGTTTTACTGTTATCATAGTCGTATGAAGGTGTTACAATTATCGGTTGCTTTTAGCGTTTAATGGAGGTTAGAGGTGAGGCTGGTGATCGGTAATTGATAGTGATGATTAACCATTTCCGAAGCGTAAAGAGTCGATGACAACGATATTTTTTTCGAGAAAATGAATTGCCAGCCGTTAACAAAGTGTAGAGGGTTAAATCTCATAAGCGGGTTTTAAGCCTATTAGTTAATTGGGTTTAATTCTTTGAGTAAGGTTGATATGATCTAAAAAGTTGGATCTAGGTATTCGGAATGATAAGGGAGTTTTGACATGGTAAACTTGAAGTAAGGCTTGTTAAATCAGTTCATTTAATTCGATTTTTTTAGTCCGGCTTATATTAAGAAAATAATGCCACCATTGGGCCTAGATGCATTAAAGAGGATCCATTTGAGATTTATAAAAGAAGGGATCGATTCTAATCGTTGATTATCATTTGGATGAGATCAATGGCTAATTCCTATAAATACTTTCTTCTCTCTCTTATTTAGACTAGAGAGATTGTTGACACCCGATTCTTACATAAACTAAGGCCTAATGGGTACACCTCGTACATCCCCTTGAGTTGACAATTCGATAAATCATGTTTAAGGTCCAAGAGCAACTCCATAGACCACTAAGCATTTGCAAAATGCCAAAACTGACAAACTTAGGAAAATATTGTAACTACCAAAGGGCATATAGGCACAACACCAATAAGTGTTGCCACCTCAAGAATGTAGTTGAAGGCTTAGTTTGCAAAGGTTGCATTGACCACTTTGTGGTAGACGAGAAAAACCAAATCCAATGGTCAACCCAACGTCGCTAAGTGGATAACCAATAGCAATAGCACAATCAGCATGCCAATACTTTGACGGACGAACAGAACTGCAAGGGATGACAAGACCAAATCAACACCATATTCGGTGGCCCTAGGTTCTTATCAAGTGATACAACCATAAAAGGCAAACACAAGGTTCACATCATAAGAAATAATAAGCTAAAGATTGATACAGTTATCACTTTTACCGATGTGGATGAGTAGGGAATAAACCTACCCCATTGTGACACACTCATCATAAATGTTGAAATCGAGTCCTTTAACATCCCTAAAACATTCGTTAATAGTAGCAGTTTAGTAGACATACTCTTTTATAGTGCCTTTGAGCAAATGAGAGAACAACTCAACTAGCCACTTCAATCGTACAATCATGGCCTAACAGGGTTCAGAGGTGATAGACCAGTCCCTGCTAAGGGAATTATCACCTTATTGGTTCAACTAAGTGATGACAAACATGTAGCCACACAATCAATAAACTTCGTCATCGTCAATATATGGTCACCAAACAACACCGTCCTTGGCAAACCAAGCATCGCCAAATTTGACATGTTTATCAACTAACAATGCCTTAAAGCAAAGTTTACAACACCTACTAGTGTGGGCGAGGCTAGAGGTAACCACGCTCTATCTAAAATTCTCTATCTCAAAGCTCAATCTAGAAACAATGCCATGAACATCGAATCCACTAACTCCTTTACTTCCTTAACGTAGGGAGAGCTTACAGAAGAGACCCTAGAAATCAAGATATTAGTTACCTTTGGCATGATAACTAAAATAGGGGCCGCACTGTCGGATAGCGACAAAGTCAAGCTTACAAATTTCCTCAATGAAAACTCAGTCGTCTTTACGTCTACCCTAAAGGACATGCTAGGAATCATCAACATCTCCAAGGCTACTCATCACTTCGATGTCAATCTAGCCATTCGACCTATCAAGCAAAAGAAACAATACGTCACATGAGAACGATAGGCTGTGATCTAGGAGGAAGTATGCAAGCTCCTCTAAGCAGGTTTCATTTGGCAAGAGAAATACCTAGAGTGACTTGCCAATATAGTACTTGTCAAAAAACTAAATGGGAACTGGCGCATGTATGTCGACTAATCGATCTCAATAAGGCATGCCCTAAGGACTGCTTCCCCCTATTGCGTATCTACCAGCTTGTCAATTTAACGTCTGGTCACGCTTTTCTTAGATTCATAGACGCCTACTTTGAATACAAAAGATCTAAATAGCTCTCGAAGACTAAGTCCATATGTCCTTCGGTACAGGCTTCGAGATTTATTGCTATAAGGTAATGCCCTTTAGTTTAAAAAAGCTAGGGCTACATATGAAAGGTTGATCACTTACATCTTCAAGTCACAAATAGGCAGGAACATTGAGGTCTATGTTAATGACATGTTAGCTAAGAGCAAAACTAGAAAAGACCATATTGACGACCTCTACAATATCTTCCAAACACTTAGTTGATTCCAAATGAAGCTTAACCCTTAGAAGTGCATCTTTGGAGTTGCTTTAGGCAAGTTTCTTAGTTTCATGGTCACAGAACGAGGAATAGAAGCGAACCCAGATGAAATTAAAGTAGTCTAAGACATGCAAGCTTTGACAAAATCAAGGAAGTCTAGTGACGAACAAGAAGGGTAGCTGCACTTAATCGGTTCATATCTCGTAGTGCTGATAAATGCGCCTAATTTTTTAATTTGCTCAAACACCTTGCTGCATTCAAGTGGACACCAGAATGTTAGTGAGCTTTCCAAGAGTTGAAGAGCTTCCTGGTAACCTCGCCTATACTGTCTAAACCAATATCTGGAGAGGAATTATACTTATAACTTGTAGTTAGTGACAAGGCATTATCCTCAGTACTCGTTCGAGTTGATAGCCACGACCACCAACTAGTCTACTACGTTAGTCACATCCTCCAAGGGCCAAAACTTAGATACGCCAAGATAGAAAAGTTTACCCTCGCAGTGGTCATTGCAGCCTGAAAACTAAGGCCCTACTTCTAGTCACATCCAATCATTATACTAATAGACGTACTACTTAAAATTGTACTATAGAGGCCCGACACTTTGGGCCAAATGATGAAGTACTCCCTTAAACTCAGTGCTCATGGAGTCTAGTTTTGCCCTAAGCAGGTAATCAAGGCATAGGTCCTTATAGACTTTATAGCAAATTAAACTAGAGTGGACGAGCCCCCACTTGAGCTCACCAAACCCATTTGGATGCTCCACATTGATGGCTCCTCTACTAAGGGGAGGAGTGGGGTTGGTATCACATTACAAGGGCCATATGGAACAAAGATCCTCTATGCCCTAAAGTTTGGCTTTCTAGTAGGTAATAATGAAGCCGAATACAATATCACTAACCTAAGAATTACAAAGGGCATCGGGGGTAGAAAAGCTCAGCTTACACTTAGATCCATGTTGGTTTTACAGCAAGTCAAAGGGGAATATTAGACTATAGGTGAAACAATGGCCAAGTATTTACATCTAGTGCGGGAACTTCTTGTGGAGTTCACTTTATAGGAAGTCAACAAGATCTTGCAAGCAGAAAATGCAGAGGCAGATAAATTATCCAAGATAGCCTCATTTACCATTCCTACATCACACAATTGTGATAAGTCACTCTTTATGCAATACCTCCTCGAGTGAAGCATAAAGGTATAATAGCAATAAGTCATAGAGATGATAGAAGTAACCCTAGAGCCCTCTTTGATGGACTTTCTTGCGTATTACTTCAAGACTAGAGTGTTACTTGAGGATTAAGTAGAGGCAAAGAAGCTAACTTACATTGCAGCTAACTATACATTGATCAATGATATACTCTATCAATGAGGACACAGCATCTTGCTCCTTAAATGCCTCCGGATAGAGGAGGGCACCTATGTCCTTGAGTAGCTCCACTCAGGAATTTACAGCAATCACATTTAGTAGCAAGTATTATACCTCCAAGCACTAAGGCTAGGTTATTATTGGCTTATGATGAAGGAGAATGCTAAGACCATGGTCTAGAGATGTTACTCCTACTAAAAGCATGCCTGTTGCGCCCCAAATCATAGAGTCGTAATAGTCTTATTGTATAAACTAACCTAAGCTAAAGGCTAGTTACTTAGTTGTTGATGTAGGTATAGCTTACACAAGGCATTTACCACTTTCATATTTCAAGCCATCTAATTTTGAGTCTGATAGATATCAATTTGTGATGTAATATTTCAAAATAGCTTTGTAAAATAAACTTGTAATCCAAATGATCGAGAAAATTAAGCTTTACAAGTCTTTTAGAGTATAATATCTCAATTTCAACAAAAAGTTCTAAAAGTAAATTGATTTAAGAAAATAGAGTGATTAATAAAGGATTTATAGAAGATTACAGGTTAATAGAGCATAGTAACAGTATCAGTAATTGAAAACTAGAGGATCACTAGTAAAGACCTTATTAGTTTCCCTATAAGTTAGTAAAGTTGGCAAAGAAATAAAAACATAGTCTATTAGTCTTGAATCTCACTCATTGATCTCGTTCTCTAGTATTTGTGAAACTTGGTGTGATACTAGTAAGTGTATTGGAAACTTGCAAAAGAGTTATAGGGGAGTGAGTGACAATTTGCTTAATAAGTATGATAAAAACAATAGGACATATCAGTCATCATGTAATCGGGGTTTTCAAGTAAGGTTAATTAGATGCAATACATGTTCAGGCAAATGTTATTGTACTATGTTGACCAGTTGTTGTGAAATCAAAGAAATTTTACCCGCTTTAATATAGGTTTTGAGGAGTTTGATGTCGCGTATTTCGCGGATCAAAACTAAACCAAGGCTTATGCAATAGAAAAACACGCTTCACCTGAGACTACCTTCGAATTGCGGTCTTTAACCTTGCCACAAACTCCTCTTCTGTCATTTAGTTTGACTAAGGGTAGGGAAAGGATAATTTCTGCTATCCTCATCGAATGGTCCGTGTTTAGCTCTAGAATCCTAGTCGTTTATCTTGATGGATTGTGGTACAGGTCTAGTTAGAAGTTAGGTCAAGTTTGAATTAGTTTGCCTCTTAAGGTGATCAAGCAATTTTCATACAATTCAATCAATGCAATACCATAAGGTAACCAATACATAAAGTCCAGTATTCCTTAACAGCAAAATAATATCTAAGCACATGCGCTACACACACATAAGGTAACCAATACATAAAGTCCAGTATTCCTTAACAGCAAAATAATATCTAAGCACATGCGCTACACACACATAAGCTAATAACTTCTAATCACAAACGTGACACATACTAAGGTCTCAAAGAATGCTTAAGCAATATTTTAAAGTATAGTGAAGTACTGATTCCACTTACCTAGACCTTAATCGCTTGCTAACTCGGTTGTTCACTTGTCCTAGTAGGTGATCCCTTGATGTTTATCTTGATGTGGTACTTTATTCTACATATAAATTAGGAAATATTGCTAATTTACTCATTTATACTAGAATTAGATTAATTAGTCGTTGGTTCATTTACCTACACCCTAAGTATTGGGAGTTTAGAATAATACTATAAGTTTATGTTACCTTTTGAGTTATCTTTTGAGTTAAGATGTTCTTGAAATATGTACTGGAGAAGCTTTTGAGATATTTACACTACTTAGGTATTGAAGTTCACTATAGATTCATCCTTTGCGTCAATTTCTGATGACGGTAAATCCCCAAGATTTTCAATAACCACCTTCTGAGCGAAGTTCTAAGTTAAGTTATCCTTGAAGTTCTTAAACTGGAAGTTTCTAAGTTATCCCTTGAGTCACATCGGGGTTAAGGGGTTAACAAGTTTATCCTCTAAACCATCACCTGAGTTTGATAAACACCTAAGATGTTGTACGGATTACCTTCTGAGGCAACTTCTGAGTGATCACATATTTGTAATTACCACCAAATATTACTCTAAGTTACCTTCTAACTAAGTTGTTGAGTTTACTAAAATTTAAATTTCTTAACAGAAACCCTTTAAGATATCTTTTAAGACCAGCAACTTTAAAGTTCTTAAAAATATTCCCTTTGATTTAGCCTTTGAGATTCCCTTGTTTTACTCATAACTCATAATCTTGCCTTTGATTTAACTTCTAAGTAAATATCAAATAGAACATTTGCCCCCTAACTTCCTTTAAGATACCCTTTGACTCTATTATTGACAAGAATTTTAAGAGAATTATCCTTTGACCAAGGTTTTGAATCCTTTATTCTTATATTTTCTTCATAGGTTTTGCTTCTAACTTATCCTTTGAGTATCATTCTAGTGCAAAAACTCATTTACAGAACCCTCTAAGCTATCTTTTGCCTAAGTTCAATTTTACATATACTTTGTTGGTCCTTCCACTTTGCCCCAAACTTCAGTAAAACAACCAAAAAAATACTCCAATCCATACTTGACAGGATCATTACAACCACCTTTCTTATATAACACATCATCATTTACCAATTTCTTCTATTCTTATATTATTAAATTATTCACATAAGTGGTACATACTTGATTTTGTTACTTCTTCCAACAAAACCCCTCCTAACAACACCCATATATCACAAAATACATCAATAATTAGTGAAGCTTAGAATCCAAGTGAGGTCCTTAAGAGAAATACTCTTTTTTTTTTTTTCCCAAAAATACCATTTTAATCATAATTTAGGGCTTAAAATCCATTAAAAATTATAAAAAATAGTTTATGAAAAATCTCTTTATAGCAATTTAGTATAAGTAAAGAATAGTTTATAGAAAAAATTTTGGACTTAAAACTACATTGATAAGGTTGTAACGTATAGGGTATAGGGTAGTTCTCAGGTGCCACATGATAGGTTCTAGGTATAAGAACTTGGAAACCTATACTTATAAGGTAGGGTACAGGTAGGTCTCATATTTTACTTACCCTGTACTCGCTCATCCCTAGTATACATGTATACTTGAAAATTATACATGACATATATACATATATTATACATGTTATTTTATATTCCATAATAATTTTATTACATATATTATTTATTTTAGGAGTTTACGAATTAACGAAATCTATTTTACGCATTTATGATAAATAATATGTATATAGTTAAATTACACTATTTTAGCTATATTATTTTTATTTTATTATATTTCTAATATCTTAGTCTATGGGGTGTCATCATCTAATATCTCAAGTTTACTTGTAAATTTTGTAGGTCATTCGAGTTAGTTCCACTAATGTTTTAAATTACTCGCTCGAACAACTACATGAAAATTGTAAGGCTTACACATGCACCAATTGCCTACACCCCCAGTTTGGAGTTATACCCCTTGATAAGCCCATGGCCATTTGCGTAGTGGAGATTAGACATCCTAGACCCCTTCTTGAAAGCCTTGGCAAGTCGACAATTCATCTTGATGGCAATGGATTACTTCATTAAGTGGGCAGAGGCATGGGTTGTTGTGACCATCACAGCTTGAGTTGCCAAAGGATTTGTGCTTACCTACATATTATCCAGCTTCAAAGTACCTATAGGTTGATAACTGACAATAGGAGACAATTCAATAGCCCTCAATTGGGCAGCCCTTGTATAAGCAGTTGATGATTTGGGAAAAGATGCTTACAAGCTCTAGACATTGAAGGGATGACCTATCCCTAAGCATGGAGCGCTAAGAATCTAAGGCTTTACTTTCCCTAAGTATAATGATGACAATCGAAAGCACTTGTAACCATGGTTGGATGCAATGAATTAATTAAGTTTCTAGCATGTGCCCCTTTCTTTCTCTCATACCTTATGACCTCAAGTTGATCTCCATCCCTGAGTGCGCTTTCCTCGGTTAGTCTTTACATTAATACGGTAGAGACATACACGAGCATAAATTTATATCGAGCCCCTAACCTTGGTTGATTTTCATCCCTAAGCCTTACCCAAGTTAGTTCTTATGATAATGATGTGGGTACCTCCTTCGAGCATCGATCTACATTAAGCCCCTAACCTTAGGTCAATTTTCATCCTTAATCTTTGTCTAAGTTAGTCCCTACACTAATGACGTGGGCACCTCCTTCGAGCATCAATCTACTTCGAACCCCTAACCTTAGGTTGATTTTCATTCCTAAGCTTTGCCTAAGTTAGTCCTTACATTAATGATGTAGGTACCTCCTTTGGACATCGATTTGCATTAAGCCCTTAACCTTGGGTCGATTTTCATCCTTGAGCCTTGCCTCAGTTAATCTTTACACTAACGATGCAGGCACCTCCTTTAGGCATCGATCTACATTGAGCCACTAACCTTGGGTCAATTTTCATCCCCAAGATTTGCCTGAATTAGTCTTTACACTAATTGTGTGGGCACCACCTTCGAGCATTGATTTACATTCAACCCCTAACCTTGGGTCGATTTTCATTCCTAAGCTTTGCCTAAGTTAATTCTTACACTAACGATGCAAGCACTTCCTCGAGCATCGATCTACATTGAGCTCCTAACCTTGAGTTGATTTTCATCCTTAAGCATTACCCAAGTTAGTCCTTACACTAATGATGTAGGCACTTCCTTTAGGCATTGATCTACATCGAGCCCCTAATCTTGGGTCAATTTTCATCCCTAAGCTTTGCCTAAGTTAGTTTTTACACTAACGACATAAGTACCTCCTTTTGGCATCAATCCATATTGTGCCCTTAACCTTAGGTAGATTCTCATCCCTAAGTTTTGCTTATGTTATTCCTTGCACTAACAACAAAGGCACTTTTCTCGAGTTGATTTTTCTTCCTTGAGGACCTGTCTAGGTAAGATGTTGTTATAACAGTTATTAAATACAACTCCAAGTCAAATTGAATAGCAAGATCTAAAGGGAAGTAAACTAGTTAACGAGAAGAAAATATTAAAAGAGGAAAGTTTTATTTCACTAATTGAATGAAGTACAAGGTTTAACGGGTTGGCATACCGACCCTAATTACATCAAGATAGAAAAATAAACAATTCAAAATCATATAACTACCTCCAACACAATGGCTATACACCGCACTTGAACGACTACTCTTAGCTCCAACTTGGCTCCTCACTTTGGGAACTGTTCTCAATTTCGACTCAACCTATTCTCACGTTGTAACTACATCCCTAGATTTTTGTGTGATTGGGCCCCGAACTGTAAAGGTCCTAGTGACACTCAACCTCCAAGTGAAGGTCTTTACTCCACCTTCTAGAGCTTTTCTTCTACAAAAGGGCAATGGGGACAGTTGATCCAGTTACTCCACTTAAGGCAACGAACTCCTGAAGTACTGTTGGCAACAAAGGAAGGTTGATGCTTCACCTAGAGTGAAGGAGAGGACTTATGAAACAGAGGATTCCCCTTGGTCATCAAGTTAGGGTGGAGATAAGACCTCCTTTGCTGTCATAGTCATCATAGCCACCTCCATTTGCTTAAATTCATTTAGGACAGTGCGTGTAGAAGTTGAATAGAACCTCATGTAGACAAGTACCCCTATAGTGAGGCCTCCATGAATAAGCAGTTGGCTGTGCCTGAGCCCCCTACCCCCTTTTCACTTGGCATTATTGAGACATAAAGATGGAAAGACCCAAAGGCCATATATGCCTCTCGGTTACAACTAGAGATCTCAGTACCGCTGTCAGATAGCTGTCCATACCCTCATGATCATAACCCAAAGGAAGAAGTCAAAGGTGACCCCTTCCCCAGCTCGAGCACTCCATCCCTCAACAAGATTGCCATGGATATACTTATGTTAGCTCTTAAATAAAACCCATTAAAATCATTTGGATGTTTGGAATGGCAAAGTAAGGACTGACGTACCCTTTATATAGGAGCCACGAGATGTCCCAAACCATACACGTGTTGGCCATCACTTAGCCCCAACATGTTGGGAACCCAAGCGATACCTGAGGAATTAATGATGTATAGTACATACATTAAATATCCTTTGGAAGGCACTTTGCTCGAGGTGTTCCACCTACTAAGGACACATGCTCTCCAAAATGAACTCTACCAAGAAGATATGCTTATCTCAATAAAGATCCACCTTGATGAAATTACCTTACCGAGGAGATTCTGTGACGTCATCACAAGATCAACTTTAATAGGCCTATTACTCTATGACATTGCACCCTTGCAAGAGTCCAAAGAAATGTAATTTGCTCGAAAGGTGGGACACCTTAACCTACGAGAGCACATTGTTGCGAGTACAAACCACTTGAACAAAAATCAAAGATCAGTGCTGAGGGTTAACACATGGGCAAGCGAATAGTCCTATACAGAAGTATCTACAAGTGTCACAAACTAATTTTTTAGGGCCCCTGAGATTCACCCAGCATAATCTTGAGTATGGGAGACATATATAAGAGATCCTCATGGCCCATCAAAAGGGAAAGGCCTAGGCCTGAGCTCGAATTTGAGGAAGATCCTAGCAGTTGGAAGGTTTTGAGAAGATTTTAGAGATGTCTAGATTCAATGTATAATAGTAGGTAGGGTAGATATGATTCAATTGTAATTGTTAGATTAAATAAATCTTGGCTAACCATTGTAAGGGGCCATTTGTATATATAGGGGGTCACCCCTTATTTGTAATTATCTGAACATTGAGTAGAATTCAGTTGATAATCAGAGTTTCTCTCACTACTTTCACTTTTTAAACTTCGTGTGTATGGTTTTCAGGCTGAACTTAGCCTTCCTTAGTGTAGTTAGGAGCGTTAAGTGTTGTAAAGTGTTAAGGGGAATTCGCTCGTGACAAGTGGTATCAGAGCCAACTTTTGAAGAGAGAATGTCATCGTCTGAACCTGAGAACAATAACTCTATGGTGAATGAGGTGGATGACCAAAGAGAACGCCGAATGACTAGGCAGAGGGTCAAGTCTAAGGATTCGCTGAATTCTCTTACCGCTTGGATGGATAAGGTTGAGCTAAGCATCATTGAAGCTAAGGAGCAATTGGATGACTATGAAGTGACTATGGAGGGGTTAGAGGAAGAACTTTGAGGTGAGCTACAGGGAGCTTTGAACTAAGCCTTAGAGGAACTAAGGAAGTATGATGGAGAGCTTAAAGAAAAGGAAGGTATCCTTGAGGCCTGAGTGGGTGCACTTAAAGCTAAGGAAGAAGCGTATGAAGCCAAAATTGATGCTACCATCATCGCTATGCGGCAGGAGATTGAAGACCTTAAGCATCAGTTGACAACATGCTAGGCTGCTATTCCTAATGGAGTAACTATCTAGTCGGTCACAAGGGTGGAAGTATTGAAGCTGGAGTGTTTTAAGGGAGTACGATCTGTACGGGAAGTAGATAATTTTCTATAGGGAGTTAAGTAGTACTTTGGGGCAATGGGGCTTGTTGATGATGGGAGTAAATTAAGGACAGCAGTCTTATACCTGAAGGATACGGCATTAGTTTAGTGGAGAAGAAGGGCTATTGAAATTACTTCGTGGCCACACTTTGTGGTGGAGTTCCGAGATCAGTTCTCTCCCCAAAATGCAAGGAGGGAAGCTAAAATTAAACTTAGACATCTACAATAAAAGACTAGTGTGAAGCAATATGTTCAAGAAAATGTTGGAGATACTGGACCTCAACTTGGATGATGCTCTTGTTATGTTCCTAAATGGTTTGAAACCTTAGGCTAAGCTAGAGTTGGAACGCTGTTGGGTGGAAAACATCTCAAAAGCCATCACTATAGCAAAAGGCCTGGTGGAATTTTAAAAGGAGGAAGATTGGCATCCCAAAAGTAATGAAGGGGAAGAATAAGAAGATATCAAAGGGAGGAGATCTCCAAGTCCTCTAAAGGGAAGGAGGAGGATGGTAGATAAGAGAAGGATATAATAACTTAATTGCTACTTTTGTGACGGATCGTATCATGCCTGAGATTGCCCAAAAAGGGAACGATTGGATGCTCTCCTTGTAAGAAACAAAACTAAGGAAGACAACAAGGGTCGGGTTTGTACTATTCATCTTCTCTATGCCATGACGCCTCAACATGCAAAGGAGAAAAAGAGTAATGTATGTGGAGGCAAAAGTAGTAAGAAGGAAGATTAATGCTGTGTATGGGGCCCTTACATTTATTCATTTCAAAGGATGCTGCCTCTAGGCTTAGGCTAAAGGTTGAATAAAGTAAAGCTCAACTCAAGACGGTTAACTTTAAGGAATTCTCAACTTATGGTGTTGCTAAGAATGTGGAATTCAACATCGGAGATTGGTAGGGAAGGGAGAATATTGAAGTCATCCCCATAGATGACTTTGAGTTTGTTATTGGCATGAATTCTTGGATAGGAGTGGTGCCATCATTGTTCCTCAATTTAATTGTATTTGTTGGCTTAATTAGGGTTCTCAGTGCATAGTCCCAATAAGTAGGAAGGTAGAACAAGTGACAAAGCTTATTACATCAATGTGCAAATTACAAGGGAAGAGATGACACTAATGAAAGAAGATATTTAGACTTTGGTAGGCGAGATTGAGGAAAGAGAAGCTGAAAAGATCCCACAAAGTTCAAACCTAGTAAATGCGAAAAAGCAGGACAAAGTCTCAGTAACTAAGGTTAAGACTGAAAAGGGCGAAGAGTTACTTTAGGCTTCACGAAGGGAGGTTGTTGAGCATTCTCATGATATGGGCACATATAGAGAATCAAGGTTAAGGTATTGAGTGGACTCAAATTCAAGAAGGAAGCTACAAAGAGAAAGTCACTGGATTGGATAGAAGAGAATGTTACAGATTAATTTTTTAAGGCCCTTGAGATACGCTTAGCATGATCTTAAGTATGGCAAACAAGACAAAGGGGATATATGTAAGAAGTTCTCATGGTCCATTAGAAGAGAAAGGTGCAGGCCTGAGCCCAGACTTGAGGAAGATTCTAGAAGCAAGAAGGTTTTGAGAAGATTCTAGAGATATCTAGATTCAATGTATAATAGGAGGTAGAGTAGGGTAAGTAAGGTAGGTAGATATGATTCAATTGTAACCGTTAGATTAAATAAATCTTGGCTATCCATTGTAAGGGCCCATTTGTATATATAAGAGGTCTCCCCTCATTTATAATTATCTAGACATTAAGTGGAATTTAGTGGATAATAAGAGTTTCTCTCTCTACTTTCTCTCTCTAAACTTTGTGTGTGTGGTTTTCAGGCCGAACTTAGCCTTCCTTAGTGTAGTTAAGAGTGTTAAGTATTGCACGATAGTGTTAAGAGGAATTCGCCCGTGATATAGGCACAGACAACCTTCTTGAGGATAAAGGACTTAGTCTCGCAAGGAAACAAAGTACATAGATCTACTTGAGAAAGATCTTCAGTAGAAAAGACTTAGACAAAAAATGAATGGAGTTCAAGTACATATCCATAATAAAATTACAAGAAACAACAGCTAAAGGAAACAAAATGGAAATCAAAGCCAATTAAGGGAAATTTCATTCATCTAATCTCTCAATTCATTACATGAAGAGAGGACAACATCCCAACCTCTACAAAAATAAGATTACAAAACATGAAACCAAAAATTAGCACACATCTCTTACACCAACTACTAAAAAGAAAAAAAAAAAAGTTCGATGATGTTCCTAATGACCTACTACTGTTCCTTCTACTACTCATACCCGACTTTGCCATCACCACCTCCATCCCTGAGGCCTGCATTCAAGTTATTGCTTGAAGCTCCTAACAAGTCACCGAACAACTTACCGACCCACCTTTAGTAGTAACCTTCGATTCATTTAGTTAACGTAAGAAGGATAAGTCCGCATCAGGCATGTTTTATAGAACTTATTTCCACACCTCTTTCGCCATTGCATATCTAGCTATGGTGATGGCCTTCTCGATCATAGGGTCATCCAAGGTCTCCATGAAGAGATTGTGTTTGGCCTCATTTGATAACCCTTTGCCTTTCAAGAGCTCAGACTCCTTCTTGGCAAAGTTGGCTCGGAGCTTCTCTAGCTCTTCCCCCCTTACCCTCAGCTCGGCTGTTAGCTTATCCTTAGTACTTTTATCAAACTCCTTAACCATCGTTAAGTCATCCTTCAGCTTGCCTGCTTACCTGAGGAGCTCCTTATGTTAGTGCTCCAAGTTACTGAAAGTGATGGCTAAGTCGCCCCTTACCTTCTTCTCCTCTTCCAGCACCTTCTAGAGCCTTTTAGCCTTGCCCTTTGCCTAGCTTCCCTTCGATTAAAGGACTAAACAATTGTATATGAGGATGAAATCCACTAAGTCATACAACTGTGAGCATAAAATATAATTAGTAACCAAACTAAAACTACATACTCCAACAGAAGCATACGAGCAATTTACCTCACTATGCCTTCTCAGCAACTCTGTTAAGGCCTTCGCTTCATTCCTGCCCACCACCAATTACCTAAACCACGCTTGCAGTTGCTTAAATCTTTACGTAGGCCAATCTACAAGTTTAATGGGGGTTGCCCACCTCCTACAACTGATTAAAGGTATAACATACTCGTCGTTGGGAATCTTGATGGCATTTGTAGCGATCGCTTCAAGGGTTCGCTCCAAACTTTCCCTCTCTACATCCACTCAAACACTTGTTGCTACAGGGCCCTGTTCGGTGACCATAGCCCCAACCAAAGCCTCCTGAACAGTGCCCCCAATAGGTGTCCCCAAGACTGTACCGAAGTCCCCAATGGCACCCCTGTTGGCACATCCTAACCACCTTGCTAAATAACCTTAAGAAGTGTCTGCTACCTTCTACTCTCCTTCTTCAACTTTTTTGAGAGGCGATGCGAGCTCTCCCCCTCTCCTTCCAACTCGTGTCGCCTTCTCTTTTCAAGCCTCGAAGCACTCTTGAGCTGCTTGCTTTGCATAACTAGCAGCTTTGTCTTCACCTTCTATGTGGCTAATTCTAAAGTTGTAAAAGAATAAAGAACTCCTTAGGAAAAAGAACTAACACAAAGATAAGGCACTTACTAAGCTAAGGATGAGTAGCCTAATGTCTCCTACTCCAATGGCAAGACAACGCATCGCGGTAGACAACCAACCACCCCTCCTTAGTTGAGCACAACAAATACCTATCTCCTTTGCAAACAATAACACTCTATTCTTATAATTCTCACATATTGACAAAGGTTTGAGCTTTCTTTAGCCTGCCAGATTCAAGAGCTCAATGCTAGCCATCACGTACTCATTCCTTAAGGCCTTCAACTTCTTGCCTCGAATGGGCCATCTCCACTCGGTTGGAAAATCAAGTGGCTTGAGAGCACGAACATAGTAAAAGAACTCCTTCCACCTTATTTAGCGGCTTATCAATAATACTCATACTTGTGCCTTGGGTAGCAATGTAAACCCATCCATCGGCCGCCCTCCTTACAAAGAAGAAGTGCCTAAACAATTGCATAGTTGGCCGTTGCAACTCTCCAATGTACATCGCCTCAAAAGTAAGTAGCTGAATCCATGCATTTGCATTAAGATTACCTTAGTACAACTTTGAAGTATTGGAAGAACTCCAGCAAGAATTCTAAAAAAGGGAGGTGAAGACTAAGCTTGAATGGCTTTGTGTAAATACTGAATGATCGGTTATCTCCTATGTCATAAGCCCGCTGCTTACCCATGGTGATAGGAATCAAACCACTAGACCCCTAACCTAAGCCTAAGCCTGAGGACTAGAGAGCATAGTCAGATGAGTTCTTTCTTTACACCCCATAATTGAGAAATTTGAGCTACTGTAGTCTATTGACCTGATGCCTTAGTGGAGACGAACCCCCTTGTGCATATCAATAGTCTCCAGTTGCTGACTAGAAGTATACTTGAACAATAGCTCAGCTTATTTGACCATCTGCTTAACTAACTTGAATATGAATTGCTTTAAGCATGTTTGATTTGAACTTACCTTGAAAGAACCCCCAATCTTGTTCGGTAGTTGCTAGCTTGATCATGCAATTTGTCTATTTTAGCTAGAAATTCACCCACCAACCGACAACTACGTGTCCAAACAATCATATGATAGAATCTTCTGTACCACGTAGATCATTTTTCTTGATTTTCTCTTTATGCCATTTTTCATTCTTTGTACATTACTTAATTAAGACTTTACCCTTTTAATCATTTCCATTTATGGTGTTGCCTTAATATTTTAGGTCTAAATATCCATTGTAAAGGCAACCACAACATCATCAAATATCAAATATGTTACATGGTCTCTTTCCATGACAATTTCTCTTTGCTTACTTCACTCTTATTCTAACCCTTAAGTAAAGCTAAGTGGCGAGTACCCTAATTAGATTAACTCATGTGTCATATCGAGTTGAACCAAGAGTACCTAATAACTAAGGTGCATCATATCCTTAGAGTGGATCATGGTTTTTCTTGTTTGATTCTTTGTTATCATGCAACTTTACCTTAGCTTTTTAAGCTTTCAATAAGCTTGGACTTACCCCCTCACAACCGACCTTGTTAGTCTTTGGCTCGATTCATATCATCTTGATATTAAAGTAGAGGTTCCTTTGGGTAAGTTGTGTTTAAACTTTCTTATGAGTAGTCTTTGTTGTGATAGTGTGTTGTAGTTGTGTAAAGGTTAACTGTAAGTGTTTGAAGTAAGTTGAAGGCGTAGTAGTTTGATGTTGTTGTATGCTTTGTTATACTCTATTTCGTGCATATGAAAACATAGCAAATTGCAATTGGGTTTATTATTCTTTGGAGTTGTTGTTGTGTTTACAGTTAGTTTGAACTTTTGTGTAGGTAAGTGTCTTTATGTGAGTTGTTGACTTAAGAGGACAATGTTAGTTGTTTTATGGATTCTGAGTTTGTTTACTAAGCTTTGTTGAGAGGATGACCAATCTAAGTGTCAACACTGGTATTGGAGATGATAATAGTGATGTTGTCTACTATGGACGACAATCCTAGAACACCCCTAGAAGTATAGATGAGTTAATTGATGAGATAACTAACCTCATAGTAGATCTGACCAGACTTATCCATGCATTGGTCTTTTAACCTATTGAGGCTGTGTAGAATACTCTACAAGCTACTTGACCTACAAGAGTATAGATCTCAGCTTGATTAGATCGATTTGAAGGAGGACATGTAAGGAGAAGAATTGACTTAGGTGATATGGGTGAAGACGATAAATAAGAGTATAATGAGGAAGAGGAACGAGCTCGAGCACCTTGAGTTACCTACCATGTGAAGCTTTAATTTTTCATTGGTTCTAGGAATGTAGATAACTATTTAGATTAGTAGGAGAAGGTTGAATGTGTTTTTTATTATTACCAGTATGAAGATCACGAAAAAGTGAGAACTGCTATTATAGAATTCTTAAGTTATGCCACAATGTGGTAGAAGAACTTCCAAATTATGAAGAGATGAGAAAGATATAGGGAAGTAAATACTTGGCTTAAGTTAAAGGGGATACTTAGAAACATATTTGTATTAGATACTTATTTGCAAGATACTTTTGCTTGGTTTCAAGAGTTAAGACAAGGAAGCCAAATTGTTAATGAATATGTTTAGGAGTTTCAAGTACTCATGATTCAATGTGAAGTGAATGAACTATCAACCTGAATAGTATCCCGATTACTCACTGGATTGGGAAGTGACATCCAAGACATCGTGGAGCTTCAACAGTATACTGCATTAGATGAGGCTATAAGAATAGCTCAATGTGTGGAAAGGCAAAGGAGGAATAGGCCAAGCTAATCCCCAATGAGTCGACCAGTATAAATAAGTCAACTTGCCTAGGGAAGTTATCGAGCTCAACAAAGTACCAACTGATTTAGAGAACGGAAGTCAGAGATGAATAGAAGAGCCAACTGACTCATGATGAAATGCTATCGAGAACTTATGAGAAGGGGTAAGGATCTAGGAGGAAGATGAGCCAAATTAAGTATTTTAAGCGTCGAGGGATTGAATACATGGTCACCCAATGTTCGAAAAAAAGAACTATGATTATCAAAGGGGACATTCCGAAACTCGATGTAGATAATACTGATGAGGAGCCTAAAGAGGAGGTTGCTTTCAAGGAGAACACCCTCGAAGTGTTTGCTGAGGATCTAGATAAACTAACATTGGTTGTCTGACATGCAATGAGTATAAAACCCTCTATTGAGGAGGAATAAAAAGAGAATCTATTTTACATCACATGCAAGATGAATGAGCAAGTATGTGCACTCATAATAGATAGTGTAAGTTGCACTTATTTAGCATCTGTTGACTTGGTTAAGAAGCTCAAATTGCTGACCATTTCACATCCGAGGCCTTATAAACTACACTGGTTAAATGAGAAGGAAGCACTACATGTCACTTAGCAAGTGTTGTCAATCTCTATTGGGAACTATTCTAATGAATTCCTCTATGACGTGCTATTCATGTGTACGTCTCACGTGTTACTATGTTAACCTTGGCTTTTTGATTGGAGGGTTATTCATGACTGTTTTAGGAATATGTATATGTTTAAGAAGGATGGCAGGAAAATTACGCTAAACCCCATGACCGCAAGTCAACTTAGTAAATTACGAGCTAAATTGGCTCGAGGATTGAAGAAGGCTTTGGTACTGAGTAGAGACGAGCTTTAAGTAGCCATCAAGTCTGACCTGCTGACCTTCATATTGGTAAGGAGACTACTGGAATTGTAGGAAAAGAAAAAGCTACCAAAAGAGATCAAGAAGCTGCTTAATGAATATTCTGACCTATTTCCCAAGCAATTGCCCGGAGGATTACCCTCATTTCAAGGAATTGAGCACTGCATTAACTTGATACCTGGTGTTACATTGCCAAACAAGCTTGCTTATAAAATGAATCCTAAGCAAGTTGCAGAGCTCTAGAGACAAGTCAATGAGCTATTAAAGAAGGGATATGTAAGATGGAGTTTTAACCCCTATGCTATGCCGGCATTGCTTGTGTTGAAGAAGGATTGTACTTAGCATATGTGTTTGGATAGTAGAGTTGTCAATAAGATTACGATTAAATATAGATACCTCATTTTGAGGCTAGACGATATGTTAGACGAAATGAGTAGTGCCAAGGTGTTCAGTAAGATTGACTTGAAGACAGGATATCACCAGATTCGACTGAGGCAAGGAGATGAATGGAAAATTGAATTTAAGACCTGACATGACCTGTATGAGTGGACGGTAATGCCTTTTGGACTATCAAATGCCTTGGGCACTTTTATGAGGTTGATGAATTATGTATTGAGAAATTTGATCGGGAAGATTGTTGTTGTCTACTTTGATAACATTCTTGTCTATAGTACTAACTTGAGAGGTCATATTGAACATCTCCGAGCTGTTTTCGATATCCTCCAAGTAGAGAAACTACTTAGAAACATAAAGAAATGCTATTTCTATTTAGTAGAGGAGGATTGAGAGTTGATGAAGAGAAGGTTTGAGCCATTGTTGAATGGCCAACCCCAACTTCATGTACCGAAGTGAGGAGTTTCCATAGATTGGCATTATTTTACCAATGCTTTATTCAAGGATTTAGTACTATAGTGGCAATTTTGACTAAGTTAACAAAGAAGAATGTGGAGTTCAAGTGGAGAGAGAAAGAAAAGAGGAGTTTTACTGAGGTGAAAGCTAGGTTGACCTTTGCCCTAGTTTTGGCTCTTTCAGACTTTGATAAAGTGTTTGACCTTGAATGCAACACATCAAGTGTCGGCATCGGAGATGTACTAATGTAAGAGGGTCAACCTGTCGCTTATCATAGTGAAAAGCTTAGAGGAGCGTAGCTAAACTATTTTGTATATGACAAAGAATTCTTAACATTAATCAAAGCCCTTCGTGTATGGTAGCATTATCTTTTGCCAAAAGAATTTTTCATATACATGGATCATGAGTCTTTGAGATATTTGCAGAGCTAATCAAAGTTTTCTAAACAATAAGCTAAATGGATTAAATTTCTAGAAGGATTTAATTTCATCATCAATTACAAGTAAGGAAGGAATTATGTAGCTGTCGATGCTTTGTCAAGGAGATATGTTCTTCTCATTAAGTTATAGACTAGACTGTTAAGGCTTATAAGCATTAAGGAACGGTATCAACATGATTTACACTTTAGTCTGATATATATACACTATGAAGAAGGAAGAACAGTGAATGAATACCATGTAGAGAATGGTTATCAGTTCTAAGGGGGCAAATTGTGTGTATCGTCCTGATTAATAAGGAAACCACTAGTGAAAGAAGCCCACAATAGGGGATTCTTTGGACACTTTAGAGAATGAAGGACATATGAACTCTTGAATAATAGGTTCTTTTGGCGTAAAATGAAAAGTGATGTGCTTCGTGTGATTGAAGGATGCACTATTTGTAAGAAGGCAAAAAGCTAAGCAGAGTAAGGAAAAGCAATGCCTCGACTTGTTTTGACCAAACTATAGGTTAACTTGAGTATGAATTTTATCCTTGGATTATCCTAAACTGCCCAAGGCAAAGACTTTGTAATGGTTCTCGTGAATTAGTTCAACAAAATAGCACATTTTATGCCCTACATAGCATGGTGTTAGATAGAGACCCAAAATTCTTAGGCCATTTCTAGAGAACTATTTGGCATTAGGTGAGAACTAAACTACTGTTCTTCATTTCTTGCCATCCCCAAACTAACGGTCAGACAAAGGTTGTCAACTATACCATAGGATCGCTACTTTGAGCTGCAGTAGGAAAGAACTTAGCTAACTAGGATGTCTATCTACTTGTTACAGAATTTTCTTACAACAAGACAATACATGCCACTACTGGATATGCCCAATTTGAGGTCATTTATGGTTTCAACCCCGAGTTACCCCTTAGTCACACTCAATGCTGCCTACTGACCAAGAAGACCTAGAAATAAGAATCAAAGCTCAGTCTATCTAGTAAATCTACCAATGAGTTGCTTAGCACATTAACCAAGTTGCTAGAAAACTAAAAGAGAAAGGCAAAGGAAGGAAAACCAAACAATTTCAACCTCGTGACTACGTGTAGTTACATTTGAGCAATGAGAGGTTTCCTAACAAGAGAATGAACAAGCTGTTTGCCAGAGTTGAAGGACCATTCAGGATACTTTAGAAGATAAACAATAATGCATACCAACTATAACTACCAAAAAACATCGGAGTGTCTGACATATTTAATGTTGCCGACCTTAACCCTTATTGACTTGAAGAGAACTTAGATGAGGATCAACTAAATTTGATCCCAAATCCTAATTAACTCAATGAGGATGATAGGAATTAGACCATTAGAACATGAGCTAGAGGACTAGAGAGCATGGTTAGAGGAGTTCTTTCTTTATACTCTACAACAGAGGAATCCGAGCTGTTGCAATTTGCTAACCTAATGCCTTGGTTGAGTTGAGCCCTCTTGTGCTTATCGATAGTCTCAAGTTGCTGACTAGAAGTACACTTGAGCAGTAGCTCATCCTATATGACCATCTATTAAATCGAGTTGAATATGAATTGCTCTGAGCATGTTCAAGTTGAACTCACCTTTGAAGAACCCCTAGTCTTGCTTAGCAGTTGCCAGCTTGACCGTACTGTTTGTTTGTTTCAGTTAGAAATTTACCCACCAACCGGCAGTTAGATGTCTAAACAATCATATGACAGAATCTTCTATACCAAGCAAATACTTTTTCTTGATTTTTTCTTTATGCCCTTTTTCATTCTTTACACATTACTTAATTAGGACTTTACCCTTTTAGTCATTTCCATTTGTGGTGTTGCCCTAATATTTTAGGTATTTATTGTAAAGGCAACCGTGACATCATCAAATATTAAATATACTACATTGTCTCTTTCCATAAGTATTCCTCTTTACTTACTTCACTCTTATCCCCAACCTTAAGTAAGCTAGGTGGTGAATACCCTTATTGGATCAGTTTGTGCGTCATATCGAATTGAACCGTAAGTCTCCGATAGTTCAAGGCACGTCATATCCTTAGAGTGGATCGCGATTTTACTTGTTTGATTCTCTATTATCGTACAACTCCACCTAAGCTTTTCAAGCTTTTAACAAGCGTGGACTTACTCCCTTAAGACTGGCCTTCTTAATCCTTGGCTTGATTCGTACCATATGGGCTCCTACATTAGCTACCTAATCACTGCTCTCGCTACCTAATGGACTAACCTTAACTTCTCCTCACTTTCTACATAAGGAGCATGGGCACACGTGTGTTAGTTCACGACAACTACCTAATGTTATCCTTCTTCCCATGTGGTGGGTATGCATCGTGAGGATGTTTTTGCATATACTCCTTCTCTCCTCCCAAGATAGTATTACCCCATTCTCTTCTCTTACCGCCATTATTGTTTCAGGGGGCAATTTTTTTTTTTTTTAAATTGAATGTTAAATCATGTAAGAAAAATTGAGTCAAAGTTGATACTTTCTCTTGCAAAAAATTACAAGTTGCACTTCAAGACCCCCATCCCCTCTTTCATAAGTTTTACATAGAATATTTGCATGAAAAGGGTCTTATATATATATAAGTTATTTTAAGTGGTGTTTGAAGAATCATGCTCATATGCATGGCATGTGTTTTGTTTGACTCTTTCCTTAGTTTGAATAAAAAAGATATTTTTTCACTTGAAAAAAAAAAATGTCGTACTTATGTATCTTTAATTGACATATGGCGTCACATGATGATTGGAGTTGTTGCTACGTGTCTACTCTTGCCATGTTAATGAGTGTCATGTATAAAAATGTGTCAATTCGTAATAGCGTCACGTAATATTTCATATCATGTCAGCAGATGCCACGTATCTATTACATCCATGTGAGCAAATAGAAACTTACAGAGTTATGTTAGATAACATAAATAACCATGAAAAATATAACTAGATAATAAATCGAATACTTTAAAATTGAGGTAGTAAATTGAATAATTTGATAAAATTCAAATACCAAATACGATGTTAACCCTAAAATGAAGTACGAGAAAATAGGACCCCTTGACAAATCCCTCTAGATGGCTTAAAGTTTCCCACTCTCTTACCATTGATTAATAAATTGTAAGACAGGAAATGCACATTTCTCTCATGATTTTATCTAGGAAGTGTCACTCTACCTTATCATAAGCCTTGACTGGATTATGGATTTATTCATACTTGGTTATAAGTGGTGATGTATGCTTCAGTTTGCGTTTTACTTCAGGTGAATATTTACCTTACTCTAAGCCTACTAGCATGAATAGAAAACCAAACGAATGACCCAAGCATTACATTGTGAATCATATTAGTTTCATTGTATTAATTCCCCTCTTTCAAGTCAATCAGCTATCTTTCGTTCATTTTGCCGGACAGATTAGACAACATCTAATATTCAACAGCGTCTTGCTTAATTCCTCATGGGAACGATACCTGTTCTTGAAGAAAAGCATTTATTACTATTATGATGGAGTGCGTTTGCTAATGCTCAAAAGCCATCGAAAATAAATACACGGATGATTGATTAAGAGCACACATTGCAATTGGGTAGATAATCTAGCTTGATATCCATATGTTTTAATTCATGGATATAGATACTTAGTTTTTCAATACAAAATAATCCCTGCCGGTGGTGGTGGTTGCCGCAATAATCCATGTGAATTTTTGGTGATAATTTAATAATCTCGCCTGGATCTGCTTCCTAAGAGACACAACTGGATAAATACTCGAACTCAACATGCCTCGACAGAAAAGAAAAGTACAAACAAGACGTGTGCATCTATCAAGAGAATAAGGCTGCGAAACAAGATGGTGAGCGTTCTTCAAATTGCAGAACGCAACACACCAGAGTACATATCATACACTGAAAAATAATCATCCGACCAGAAGCGAACCTAGAGAGCGATCTAGAACACTTCAGCCATTTTGCTTGCAAGAACACGCTCCCGTCTTTCAACATATCCATATGGGAACCATCCCGCTTTCCCTTTACATTCACCTTCAGCCCAGCCATTGTTAGTTACCTACAGAATGCATGAAAATCATCATCATACATGGATGGGCTTAAATATACCCCGCA
Source organism: Lumnitzera littorea (assembly GCA_024138015.1). Classification (NCBI taxonomy): domain Eukaryota; kingdom Viridiplantae; phylum Streptophyta; class Magnoliopsida; order Myrtales; family Combretaceae; genus Lumnitzera; species Lumnitzera littorea. The sequence goes on from JAMXBB010000011.1 coordinate 27,534,059, forward strand.
ACGTAAACAGTTAGATCTACAAATCAGGTAAATTCTTAAAAACAATCCGTTGCTTGTTAGGAGAGAAGTTGTTTCTGTCAAGTCTTGTGGTACTAGTACCCCTTGAACCGGTCTTTTTCTCTGCGTTAAATACTGGATCCTCATTACAATCAGTAGATATCTTATTACATAGAACTGCTCAAATTACAAATTATTTATAGACACAAACCATCTCAATGACTCGCCAAGATCCACCCCTTTAAACATATAATTGATGGACTTCTTCTATTATAAGTGCAGAACCAGCATAATTTTCAAGCCATTGTGGGATCAGTTCTTCTAGACCATGTTAGACCTGCATTGCTCAACCATTAAAAACTAACACTGCCTGTGAGATCTCTATGAAATTTTCCATTCAACTTTTCACCTAATAAGATCCCTCTTGAAAAGTTGCAGGAGGTCTTATTTTTATTTTCTGAATTATCTAAGGGGCGGCCATTTTTGGTTTGGTTGCAACGAACTCCGTTCCAGACAAAAGGCATGCACAATCTTGCTTTATCTTTGTCGTGGACATGCCTTGAATATCATGCACGTGGCCTGTCCAAAAAAACATTTATGACCAAAATAATATTGGATTTGTTCAGAAATAAGAGGATTGGGCAGCCATTTTGGCCGTAATGCCTATTGTGACCAAAATAATATTGGATTTGTTGAGAAATAAGAGGATCAGGCAGCTATTTTGGCCCAGGTTAGGGACTCGACAAGGGATGTGTATTGCCTATGGTGAATGTACGATTTGTGGAATTAGGGGTTCCAAAGGGATTAATGAGAGAGAACCCTCCAACCTCTAATACTACCTTATACTCCTAAACTACTTTATACTAAGTTATAAATAACTTCTTACTTGTATCAACGATAGTCACATATTTATACAAGCTTTTGAATCGCCGCTTTTCCTAAATAAGAGATTATTGTAAATCTAATAATATCTCCTAAGATGCATAAATTTGGAAAGTAAATAGCAAGATAGTCTTCATTTCCTATTCTAGAGGATATTCCTAACACTGCCTAAGATACAACTTGATATTCATGCTGATAATTGAGATTTGTCAAAGTTGAAAATATAAGAAGCTTTAGCGACACATTATTATAAAGTTCATTTATCAAGTATCATTATATAAGCTTCCAGATGATTTATATTGAATATGTATATTCATTTCTCTAATATTATATAAATGTAGTCATAAATAAATATATTCCATCTTGTCCTTCTGTAGGTTATACAAAATATTTCAAAAAATTTCTGTGTTCTTGCAACTGTAACCAATGTACATGCAAGAGCTTTATCCTTCAAGCAAAATCCTCTAACATAATAAAACCAAATGGCCATCAACTACAGGAATGTGTAATATCATTAGTATGCCATAATTTACTAATAGTTCAAATGAGCTAACCTTTCGAACAACAACATAATCACCAACTGACAAATTCAGCTCCACATCAGATTCAGCTTGATATGGATGCGTTACCTGTAAGAAGACAAATCTTTCACCTTTAACTACCATTTAAGAAGATTTTGACAACAGTAAAGCAAACAGGCAGCAAAGCTTCAATAACCATATGCAATTAATTCTGGACAGCAGTGGCCCCAAATAAAAAATAATAATAATAATAATAGTAATTTGGACAGCTGACCTCTCCAAGAAAGTAATTAATTTTATCTGTGGATCCATTTGATGTCTCGGAAGCATAAACACCGTTCACTTCTTCATATGATGGAGGTGGAGGCATGCTGTCCAAAGAAGGGCCAGGAGGAGCTTCGATTCGTTGCCGTTCCAATATCATCTATTTTATTGTTTAGAAAAAGCATTCATCAGAAACACTGCAATGAGTTTGCATGCATGAGCAACAATAACACCCACTGATAATGAATAAGAATTATGAAGTTGTAGGCATGCCTCGTTTTCAAGCTGATCAAGAATCTGAAGAACTCTCTGATGGTAAGTACGTTCTGCTTCCACCTTCAACCAAATACAAAAGAAGTTGCAATTCTTATTCTTAACATAGCAAGAAAGCTATGCTAAATATAAAGCTGATTTTAAGGACTTACCATAGCAATGAGCCGCTGAAGAGTCAATCTCTGTTGTTGAGCTTCAACTGCGGCCAATGATGCAGCAGCTTCCTTCCCCAATACTCCCATGTTTGTTTTGAGATCTTGCTGTTTTGCCTCCGCTGCTTCAAGTTTCACAACATACTCATTGCCTGGTGATTCCCTCACTTTGGCTTGACGCTTCAAAACTTCTATAGTCTGTCTTAAGTTCAAAAGAAGGAATGAGTTATGACTTGCACTGCTACCATAAGAAATGGGATGACTCATTCTTAACGATCTAAACCATAATGATTTAGAGAAGCAGCAAGAAATGTATGGCATATCATCAACTTTAAGAATAGGGAGAATATCACAATAGAAGTCAGATTCATTTCAACTTTCAAAACTGTTACATTTATCAACACGCCCTAAAAAAAAAAAAAAGGAGCACCTGAGCTTCAGCTTCTTGTCGCATTCGGTCATATCTTTGAGCAAGATGCCGTGCATCCTCTAATGGAGCTCCCATAACCATGGCTCTTAATGGTTCTGCAACCTGGTATGGAGTCCAAATAATACAAAGATTGCAATTTTTTTGTATGAATTATAAAGCTTCAAGTACAGATTCAAAATCTGCAAAGCCTAAACTTTTCTAGAGCATTGTTTCGAATATTGAAAATCTGACAGATGTGTGGATGGATATGATAGACCTAAAATCTGAGATTCAAGGTTAAAGTTGTGTCATAAGATCCATAAATGGTACCGATGCAATATAAGAGTGTGGCCATATAGTTTACCACAATAACAGAGGGAACGAATGTAAGAATCACTAGCAGCACATGTAACATATGCAAGTCTAGGTAAACAACTGAAGTGAAAAGAGCGAGGGAGGATCGTAAATGATGACAAGCAGACTTCTGATTTATGATTTTGAAGCTACAATTCACTACCCTCAATACCACAAAATATGCAATCAGAAAAATCTATACCAAGATAACAGCAAAGTAACAGCAATAATCTCGTATGGCTATCCAGGGTGATCAATCCTCTTCAGCCAGGTCAATGACATACTCATGCCATCACAAACATATGAGATTTGAGCATTTTCCTTAAGATTACTGATACCATCCTCATGCTGATGCAATGCCACCAAAGACGGTTCCTTCTAATCTGAGCCCATTGAAAACATTAATTTTCACAAATCCAAGGTCCCCACACCAGATGTATGATCATGAGATCCAGTACCTTTCTCACAAGAAAAGATTGACATATTAGTTTCGACCTTACCTGTGTCCCCAAAGCTTTCAAGAGATTCCCACGCTCTTTTTCCATTTGAGCCCGTGCCCTTCCAAAGCTTAAAGAAGCTTTTATCAAACTGTTGCCACTTGTACAAGTATTTTCAGAACCATATTTCCTACCATCCTCTGACAATTTAGTCCCTGATAAATAGGAACATGGAAGACCATGTACTATAAGAAAACTGAAAACTTGAAACCATAGACGCTTGCCATATTACTTACCAATCTCAACTTGTTTAGCCCCATGTACAATATAACCTTCAACTCCACGCACAATATCCCTTTGAAAGTGCTGCACCATAAATTTAACTTATTAAAATATACTAAAATATTTTTTTTTTTTTAAAAAATCCAAATTGCTTGTAGTAGTAGAGTGTGTGTGTGCACATGGTTCACAAACCTTGCCAGCACGGGTTGATATATAAAGCTTTTCAAGCTTCTGATGTAGATGGAGTTCAGCCTCGTCAGTAATTATGGAATCTGATCCTCCATATCCCCCGGCTCCAAATTGTTTTAGAACAGCCTAAAGTAAAACTCAACAATACATCATCCCTTACAGAAAAGGTTCCTCATGAGAAGAAAGAAACTTTCCAACTTCTTAAATCAATCAGCATTCTGCATTACATTACTATTTTAAGAGAGGAGCACATATAATTACAGTAGGGGCATATAGCAAACTCCTTCGTGTTTAATGCTGGGATTATACCGTTAATAGAAGCTTTAAAGATTCTTCCACCAAGAAAAGCACATGATTTACTTCTGAAAGAACATTAATCTAACTAGAAATTTCACAAGAAAAGTAAATAAAGGATTGCCAGCTAGATTCAAGGTATGCCAGGTTGATGAAAAAAAAAAACATATAGCTTTTAATTCTATACCATCTTATTTACTAGACCATTACATATCTTCAATTAGAAGAAATAATTTTTTTATTATTAGTGAAATAGAAGTTATAACAGAGATGCAGTCCCTATCACTTTACAAATAAAGTTAAAGATATTGGCAAAATCTATATCTAATTTTTGAATATTTATTTAGTTAAGTTTGAAGTTGCTAAAAATCACACGTCGTCAAATTTTGCAACCAAGTTTAAAGTCGCTAAATGTCATACTTAATAGAACTTGTGCTTGTCAAATTTACCTCCTTCGTCCTGGAAACTACTTTTTAGTCAAAGTTTACAAGTATGGATAACGAGAACTGGTTAAATTCCTCAGTGTGATACTGGAAAAAGAAAAAAATCAGCCATGGTCTCTTAAAGCTATATAACACGGAACAGATTAAACGCGCAAAGAATCAGCAAGTAATTTTCCTCATCAATTCGCAATTTCACCACAACAACTTATTCCACATTAACGAATCCATGATAGAAATCATAATCAATCAACTTCCTTTTTTCACTTCTTAATTTTTCACATGCAAAATAATGAATGTAAACAGATAGATCCAATTCATAACCCTAACCGAACAATCCAAGTGAATGACTGAAGATAACTTTGACCAACTTCAAGTACTTGAAGAACCGACTTTATAAATATAAGTTGCAACTTCAAACTACACAATCTCAAGAAAAACTATACATTAAAACAAAGCATTAGCGAAGATAATCGTCGGATCTAAAAGAGTATATGTCAAAACAATCGAGAGAGTGAGAGAGAGAGAGAGAGACCTGTTGCTGTTTAGCAACTTGTTCACGCAATCGGGAGGCTTGTTTTCTGATGGCTTCCATTCATAAGCAGTTGATCCCTCTCTCCACCTCTGTGTTTCTGATCGAACGTGACAACGTTGAAAGGTTTTAACTGTAAGGAAAGGTTTTGGGGAGAGATAGAGAGGGATTAGTGTTGAATTTTGAAAGAAGGAGATGGGAGATAATGATTTGGACACTTTGGAAAAGACGTTTGAGCTTGGGTTCATTCAGGCACACGCTTGTTCATTTTTGAATTTAAAGTAGAAGAAGAAGCTTCCGAATACAAAGGATTACCTTCATATTTTTCTCACTTTTTTAACCTGTACGGTCTCAAGATTTTTTCATTAAGGCCACGGGGAATTTTTCTAAGCTGGGAAAAGCCGTATAAGCTTTATTTTATTAGAGCATAATTTTAGCGTTTTATATAATAGTCTCCGAAGCATAGCTGGGATCCGTATGTGAAAATAAAATATAAAAGTTTAATTAATTTTAAAATGTAAAGCAATTATTGAATCAAACTATGTCAAATATAAATAATTTAAAAGAAAAATTATGCATGCATAAGTGATATTGAAAATGTCAGATAAATTACTCAGTCAAATTCTCTCACTTCATCTTTTATGTGCTTGATTTGGCAAGTGCGGATGGTGAAGTTACAGCAGCCTTGGGTTGTGAAAAGTAACAACTAAGTTAACAGTACTGGAGAAGATTTTAGTAATTTAATAAATATGTAATTTTTTAGATTACTAAGATACAAAGAATGAGTACGCGGTTTTAATATTATTAATACACTTGCCACGTATATATATACAATAAAAATTTTGATTTGTAGAAAATAAAAACTTAAATTTGTATTAATAATTAACGGTAGTTACAAATTGAAGATATGAGAAATAATAACGAGTAATTATTTTCTTTTGGCTAGTTGGAAAAGATGGATAATTTGATAAAACCTAAAAAAATATATGTTTTGCATGCATACTTCCTATATGTTAATATATATACCATAGTTTGATCGTGCATATCATTCTACATTAATGTGTACTTATAAAATTTGATTGTATAAATTACTGTATATTAATGTGCAATTTACTATAATTTGGTTATATAAAGTTATTAATATATATTAATGTGTACTACTTTAGTTTCATTATATAGGGATATAATTTATTATATTAAAAAGAAAGCATTTTCTTAAATATCTATAACTAACAATTTAATATCTTATAGTATTAACATTAAATATATTCACATAAGAGTTACTAAAACAAATTAAACTCATTTCACAAAACTCTCAATTGCCATGTCCAACTATATGTTTATCATTTTTAATCATACTTATTTCTATTGTTGCTATTTTTTTATTTGTTTAGTATTTAAAAAATTTATTACACTTTTTATTTGACCAACATTTTTGAGAACCTTTTTTTTTCAAAAAATTTATTATACTTTTGATTTTACTAACATATATGATTAATATTATTTTGTATATTTTAGTTTAAGTGTTTTTTTATATTTTTTACACATACAATATGAGTATATTATCTATTAATTATTATATATTAATTTTGTTGGTGGCTATAGCCTTGATGCTTAAAAGAGACAAGGGGCTTAACAATAGGGGCCTAAAGCCCAACGTGTAGAGAGAGACACTCTAAACAATCAAAATGGTGCTTAACTCTCGCGTACTCTGAGAATATATTCTATGCCTTGTAGGGCCTTTAAAGCCTCACTATAATAACGAGATGACTAGTAAGTGCTTGGCCCTTGAGCAACCAGTTATTGTCGACGTCCCGTTTTTAGTAGGGCTTAAGAGTTTAAATGCAAATGCAATGGGCTAATCTATGAATATGACACAAATAGGTCCATCATCGAGCCATCGCATCAAGACCCATGGCTTACTTAATGAGACTTGTTTAGCCGTAACTTAGCAATTTAACTTAGATTTAGCCTCATTAACTCACAACTATAAATAAAGTCTATTTAAGTATTTAGTAAGGACTTTCTTAAAAGTTTAAAGGTGATTTACGCAAACACTTTACCATACTCTTTTGACTTTTCTTATCACTTATATACCTATTTAAGTATCAAAGTAGTCATACTGGAAAAAACTTCAATACTTACTTTGATGTGTTTACTACTTTGCAAGCTTAAGGAAGCTAATATGAGCCAGACAAAACACCACCATTAATAAATGTGTATTTATAATAGTTTGATTATATAGGGTTACCAATGTATAATAATAGCAATAGCAGCAGCAATAGTAGTAAATTATTTGATATAAATGTAAGATCATATAGGGAAATAATCATATCATTACATATAATATTATAATATATAGTTTCAAAAGATATATCCTTCTTCATATTCCATCTATTTATATCATTATTTATTGATTTCCATAATTTGTTTTGTTGAATTATAATGCCTTTTTGTATATATTATCTATTATTATAAATATGTCTATATCCTCCTCCACACCACCCCTCCCTAATCAACTATTTTCTTTGTTTTCTAAAATGGTGCTTCACCCTCTTTTTTTATTCAAGTTGACAATTTCAATTTTACTTATTATCATACCTACTATGATTTTATTTTCTTTTTTGTTTTGTATATTTCCATTTTTCATTTTGATTGTTTTTACTTAACTAACTTTTGTGTTTATTTATTATATAGATAAAACTGAAATGATAAGCAAATAAGATAGATAGAGCTTTATATGTTTATTATGAGTAGATAAATTTAGGAGCTATTTAAGTTCCATTATAATGCTATAATTTTGATATGTTCCATGATTCAAGCTAGTAGCATTAAATTCCTCCATAACAGTAAAGCTATATAATATTATTGTAAAACTATATAATTCTTTTTATAATTTTAATTATTTTTTTTTCAATTTCATAATTTCCATCGTAATAGTGAAGCTATAGCAATTTGGTTGCAACACTATATGAATTTCATTGTAAACTATATTATTAAAGTTATTTTATATATATATATATATATATATTTTGGTCTTGTATTGATTGGTGAATATTTTGTTTTGGATTTTTTAAACATTGCACATCAAAGGAGTAATTTTATTCATACAGACATTAATAAATCAATACTTTTCATTTTAATGTAAATAAAATGTTAAAAAGGTTGAAATTTGATTAATTTCCAATTTATTTCTCCCAGTTCTTTAGGTTCTCCCTTTCCTCATGGTCTCTCTTTGTGACAACTTTTTTAATTTTTGGCTAATGTCCCTTCTCTCGCTACCTCGTGTTTTTTCCTCTACTTCTTAACAATAAGTTTCATCTTTGAAAATTTAAACCATAGAAGTTTTAGAGAATTATGATTATTCTTTGTGCACTTCTTTTTCTTTTTCTTCTAATCTTTCCTGTAATTTGAGGTCCTTATTTAGTTTTATTGGATGCATTTTGACTTATTCATTTTGCCATTAATTATTTAGTTTTCAAGTTAACATTTTATAATTAAGCTTATTTATATAATTTTTTATGTGTCTCTTAGAAAGTTGGGTGTTTAATGTGATATTTCACCATTGGATTGAATCCATGTGAATAGTAATTGACTAATGTGGTTTAAGTTTTTTTTCTAAATAGCAATGATAGATGGCTTGTATACCTTTTTATTAGCAATATTTTTTCAAGCTTTTTATTTGCAACAATGATATAAAAGAAAATTGTATGTTTTTGATATAAAGTTTTGCCAAGATAAATTGCTTTTGGAGTATGATGAAAATTTTTCCAATCAAAGTAAAGTTGCTTCATTTATAGGGTTAGTAAAATTTAATATTTATAGATTTTATGTTTTCCTCTATGTAATTTCTAAGATTTTCAATGTTTTCCAAAACAAAACACGAAAAGGATCCCTTTATGAGAGGATAAGAAGTGATTTTTGTTAATAAATTTTAGGTTTAGAAGCTTCATGCCCCTAATTTTTTTTTGTTGGTTAAGTGATTGTATTATGGGATAAGAAAATAATACTCAACATGTGTTTTTCTTTTCCTTTTTTAACATCTTTCCCAGATTACCTATGTTGACATTCTCTTGAGTTAAACATTTCTATTATGATTGTAAGTTTCTTTTTATTATATTGAATGTGGCATATCTATATTGTTACATCCCGAACTCGTAGAGTCGTAACAGTTTCGCTGTGTAAACCATTTTATGATAGTAACTGGTCTCACAGTGCCTATTATAGACATAATCTACACAAGTTGTTGACGACTTCTCGCTTTGAAGTAAATAGTTCGATTAAATGTTTAACTACAATTATGGTAAATATCACAAATTTTGAATAAACATATATAATTATATATAAAGTCCACAGAACTTTTCAGAAAATTTTACATAAACACAACAGTTCACTAGATTACATAATAATTATCAGTCTTTCTCCCTTAACTATAAAGGATACTCTAGCTACACATCACTACTAAGTAAATTGATCTTCACACCCGTGACTTCAAAAGGACTAACCTTTGGGTAATTGTAAGGCGGCATAATACTTGAAGTACTTAGAAATCAAGACTTGCAAAAGGATCTATAAGGGTATGAGTAACTACAGTTTAGTAAGTTGAATTGGAGACTCATGCACGCATATAAACACAAACAAGATTATCAAGCAATTATTTTCATGCAATGTAACAATCAAGTGTCATCGCACAACGTAGTTCGGTCTGTTATGAAATTAGAGAAATTTCACCTACTCTAATCCGGGTTAAGGAGTTTCCATGTTATGCAGCAGCTTATAACCAAACCCAGGCTTGTACAATGGAGAACTCGCTCCTCCTGCGACTACCTTTGAACCATTGACTTCACCCTCGTCACGACCTCCTCTCCTGTCACTTAGTTCGACTAAGGATGAAGAAGGGATCATTATGCAATCCTGCGCTATCTCTTTCGAAGGGGTTGGTATTTGGTTGGAGAATCTTAATGACCCTCTAACGGGTTGCAATGTACGACATTTTAGGTCATTAGAGCCAAATAAGATTAAATTTCGTTTAGGATTTTCAAACAATTCACACCAATTCAATCATAACATAAAGTTAATCATACCATAATTTTAGCATGAATTCAGATACATTAAACACATGCGTAAACTACTTATAATTACAACCATATACAATCCTAAATCTTCGAGTACCATAAAAATAGTACTCTATTACAATAAGTAATAACCTAACTTACTTGGAATTTCTCAATCGCCCGATCGCTTAGTTGGAAGCTGACTTGTCTCTAGGTATCCTATAATACAAATAAGTTTTTTTAGTACTTATACTTTAAGGATTCATATTCTAAGTTATAATTTAACTCCTTTTTTCATATATATCTATTATGTACTAATAATTCTTTTTATTCTATTTCAAGGTTTGGATCCTAAATTAGATTCTAGTTTTGATTTCGAAGTCTTAACTATGCTCGAATCCTAATGTAAAAGTAATCACAATAAGCTCGAGTATTCTAATATCCTATTGGATCTTAATTTAGTATTCTAAATTATTCGGTACATGCTAATTCCAATTGGAGTATCAGATTTATTCTCGATGTGAAGAAATCTTATATTTTTTATACAATTAAATTTTTGTTTCAGATTTAGTATATTCTGATTTTTATTATAATATTATCTAAATAACCCTAATTTTTCAGATTTATTAAATTTTCAATTCCATATATTTCTAGTTTCTTACAATTACTATCGAATTCCTAAATTAATTACGCTTTATACTCCAAAGGTTAGGATTAAGTTTTCACATAAGAGATTAACATCCCTAAACATCTAATTACTATCTAAATCAATAATTAGTGTCTTAATTACCTAATTAACCCAAAATTACCCAATTTTTTCATCATTTTAGGGCTAAAAATTAATTTAAAAATTTTGAAAATTAATTTTAAAAAAATGGCTTCATAGCATTATTTTATATCACTTAAGCATTCTACAGAAAAAAAATTGAGCTCCAAACTACATTCCTAAGCCTATTTATTTTTAGTTCTAATCATACTTGATTTTGCTTAATTTGTTAAGAACCCTATATTTTCAGACGTAATTAAACTAAATCATTATTTTTCCCTAAATCTATATATAATAAAACGTTAGAATAACAAGTTTCATAATTTTCTAGGCAAAATAACTAATTTTACGAAATTATACAAAATCGGGGCAAATAAGGGACTCACTCAGTTTGATGCCTTTTGGCTGTCCAACTCCAATCAAAGTGTGTCGGCTGGCCTAGACGGTGGGTTTGAAGTGGGGTGGTGGTGGTGGTGGCGGCTTGGTCCCAGGTGGTGGTGAGGTATGGGTTTGGCTGACTAGTCCTAACTACATAGTTTCCTTTTCCTTTTTTTTTTTTTTGGTTTTTCTCTTGAATTTTCGAAGCTCTCTATTTTTCTCTGATTTCTAACTGTCTAAAGGAGTTCTGTGAATTTTTTCCTTATTTATAGAGCTTGGTGGTAATTAATATGTATTAAATTAGATAAGACATTATCCAAATCTCTTAATTTTTGGCTTTTATGTTGCTTGATTCTAATTGGTTAATTTTTATTCTTCAAATCCTGACTTGTTACGACCAGATTTTCATCATTCCCTATTCTTCTGATTTTTTTCTGATTTTTCCTCAATAAATTAATAATTTTCTTTAATTATTTACTAAGTTTTTGGCCAATTTAAGTAATTTCGTGTATTTTAATCTACACGTAAATACATGTGGGGTACATGTAAACATTTCTAATTATTATTTAGGTTATTTTATAATTTTTAGTATACATATAATCTATCTCTAGTGATTTATTAGTTATTAGATTACATTTTTCGCCTTTTCGGTAATTAACAATTATTATACTTAAAATTTGAAAATTTTATAATCTCCTATTTTATTACTTATTTTCTTAAATTCAAGTTTATGGGATCGTCTTTACTAATTTTTCTATTAATAGTTTATAATTTGAGTTTGATCGGATCTTTTAACTGATCGTCCTAAACCTTGTGTTCTAAGTTCAATCCTACAGTTACTTGACTTAACTTTAGAGCTTACATATATGACCATTACACAAACTACTCAGATAGTATAATTTTGTTTGTTAACAAACTTTAAGTTTGATTCTAACACTTTTGATGGGCTACAATATTTTGTTGTTATTTAACATTTATTCATGTAAATAAAGCATGAATTACTAGGATATTCAAGACTTAAAATAAGTTATACACTTAGAGATCACGTAGTAAACATCTATAAAAGAGAAGGTATAAAAATAAAAATAAAAAAATATAAAAAACACACCAAACCTCTCGCTTGCACTTAAACAATATAGATAAATATTAAATATATTATAATTTAAAAATCAAATGTATCATATTTGTATGAAAATAAACTAATCATTTGAAATGTAGATTTTATTATTTTAAAGTTCATGTCACCATCAATCTTAATTTAACACCTGGATAAATTAAACAACCAAATATGAATGCATATATCTAAAATGCTAAATGTTTAATTATTATTGGCCAAGAGTGGTTTGAAACTTTCTTTTTTTTTTTCATTTGAATTATTTTTCTTTTTAATTTTTATTAATTTACTTAAAATTGAGATAGCAAATATGAATCCAACCATTTTGACATCACTTCAGCTAATAATTTTGGTTTTTTTAATTAGTAGCTTGCAAATATAGTCCATATACTTGCTTGATGTACATTTAAACCACTTGTCTTTGAAAATAGGGTGTTTAGATTCTATATCTTTAAAGTATGTGTTTTCAGATGCTAGCTTATTGTTTTTCTCTTAAATAAAATAATTTTTAAAATGATGAATTTCCTTTTTATCATTTTTAAGAGGCAAAGTGATCCTTCGAGGTTGAAAAACTTTCTTTTCTAAAAGAAAAGATTTAAAGGTCTAAATACTTGATTTCAAAGATATAGGGATTAAGGGTATACTAAAAGAAGAATATAAGTGAATGTATATGTAATTTACTCTTTTTATTATCCATTTATATTAAAACTAGAATAATTTCCGTCTTTCATTTCTTTTTTTATAACATTCATAAAAATTTACAATATTTTTGACTCTCTATTTTTTTTTTTCGTCGATCATTTTGTATTAATTTAGTTTACAATGATGTCCAATATATATTTATACGTGTAAACTCCAAAGCTTAATCATATTATCACTTTCTTCCTCCCATCCTTGCAATTGATACGACACTGATTCCATGAACTAAAAAGCAATCCGCGTTTCCTGTTGGAGCACCCACCCAAGAGTCTTAGTGGAGAAATTTAAAGACGAAAAAGTTACCTTTTCTTGATTAAGAAAAAGATAAGAAAAAAAAAGAAAAGAAAAGAAAATGACGGAGTCAGATTTGGAGGAGAAGTTTTATAAAGCTCCAAGGTAAAAGTAATTAACAACTAATGCAATAAATAATAAGGGGATCATTTTAACCATTTGGATCAAAATTTTTTAGTTTTCTTTTTCCTTTTTTTTTTTGTTTTAGCCAATCAAATATTTTAGTTAGTGTTGACATGTACACTACTACTCAACATATTTGTCAGTTCATATGGGGCTCAATTTTCATTCCACTTATATGGAATATTACAATTTTACTCTTAAGACCAGTTTTATTTTATACATATTTTGAGAAAGAATGAAAAGAAAATCAATTGAATTATATAAATGCCTTTCAATGAAAAGGCAAGCTTAAATTTGAAATACTTTTTTTTTCTTTTTTTGTACTTTAATAAGTTTAACGATATATATAATTGACATTTCCTATATCTTTCCATGTCGTTTCTACTTTTAATCCAAACAAAAAGTTTCTCGGGATTTTCTTTATGCTCTAGTGCTTTTCCAATCATTTTCTCCTCATCTTCTTCTTCTTCTTTTTTTTTTTTTTCCCTTGTTTCAAAACATGGGTTTGTGCTGATTCAAGTTATGGAGGAGATCAATGATCCAAAACTGTGAATGACTGAAGGACAATGAAGGTATCTTGGAGAAATAGAGCAAGAATAGCAATTCTCGAAGGCATTCCACGATAAACGAGATATTGTTGCTCCATTACCTAACTATACGGACTTAAATGCAACTAAGCTTGAAAATAACAATTTCATTAGCAAATAGATTCATAATGTCACTTGGAATAGTAAATGATAGGTAGAAACTAACGATAACGTAGAATGTGGATGCTGTTTTGAAAGACAACTTCTACGAGCGATCAATAAATCCCACACTATATCAGGTTTTATTGGTCCTTCGTCATTACTAATCACCTAAAATGGCATACCATTGCCTCCTGAACCGTGTCTCGTTCCAAGAGAATTAGGTTCAAAATGAAAAATATAATGTTATTGACATAGTATATAGATTCAACATGAGCTATTGTGTTAATAAGTGGCACTAGTTGATGGGTTTATCATAAGAATCCGGTGAAAGTCTCTGGAGGATCCCAACAGATGACAGGCAATCTTAATGATCATTCCAATTGAAACTAGTTTTTTCTTTTTCTCTTACTTCTTGTTCCTTTCCGATGAAAGTTGAAATTAGTTATTTCTGCAGTCTAGTCGAGAAAAGTTTCATATGTCATGCGAATGCATTAATGGTGTTTAGATACGATAAAATTTTAAAATGTAAAAATATAAATAATAATATTTCAAAAATTATACATTATTATTGCATGTTATTCATTCAAACACATGAAATATAACACTATTAAATCTTTCTTTCGGTTTTGTCCCTATTGCTAAGAGGTTGATGTTGAGGTTGCGATGATTCATAATTATATCCTGATAGATTATGTATATTTGGAATTGGGTATCGAGTGGTGAATTAGTCTCGGTGATGAGCATTCGTTATATCATTTAGCGATATGGTAATTGATGGATCCATAGTATTAAAATAACCATATTTATAGTTCGTGATAAGCCTATTCTTTTATTTTATAATATAATGATTTCTCTTAATTCGATCTACTTTAGCTTTGAATCTCACTATAGAGGTGACATGTTTTCGGTAATTTTTTTCATTTCAAAATTTGTCTTTAGAACATTTTCTTTTTTATTATTTTCATTTGAGGATATGGGTTTAAAATTGGGATAAAAAAAACATACCTATCTACCTAGTTGAAAGAGTCATGAAAGTT
Source organism: Lumnitzera littorea (assembly GCA_024138015.1). NCBI lineage: Eukaryota > Viridiplantae > Streptophyta > Magnoliopsida > Myrtales > Combretaceae > Lumnitzera > Lumnitzera littorea. The sequence goes on from JAMXBB010000011.1 coordinate 27,549,236, forward strand.
GCCAATGTGGCATTCACATCCTCTAATCAATGTCATGCTAACTCATTGTATAACCTTAGCCATCATATGTATTTTTTTGGTACAACACGTCTTGTAGATATATTAAAGGTACACAAATAATAATGGAATTTTGATACGTGCTAATTTGAATAGTAAAATTTTTGAACTACTAAGTATCATTAGTACGTGTATATATATTATTGGTGTTTACTTACTATTTATCCAAACACATAATATATTAATTAACAAATCTTTTTTCATCCTTTAGAAGTGATGAAATCAGACTTGAAATGCTATTTGTGTTGAATTCAAAGAAGAAGAAACAAAAAATAGTTCGTAGAAAGAGTAGCGAAAGAGAGAAGGTGGACTAGAGTTTTTAGAGTATGGAAAGCTTAATAAAATTTAGTTAAAAAAATCGCTAAGTCGCTCAACTAAATGCTCAGCTCACTATTTATATATAGCAAGCCTACACTAAATACACGTTGTTGATACTTGATTATTGCTCAAGCCAAGGCCTATCAAGTGAAGGTTATCACAAGACATACCTAGTAGGCACCCAAGCAAAAAGCGGTCCTACATGTTGTGTCGTGCTCTTTCGTGTGTCTGTTAACTCGCGATAATGAAGAATGCCAACTAAGGATGAGCTAGTCTCTTACACCGCGGCGTACTTGGCGAGTCAAATAACGAATGATTGAGTAGATCATCCTTGACCAACAAGTCGACTCTTGTTGACTATTTAGGGTGAGCCTAAGGCTCAACTCCTTCCATCAACATCGATTGACCCTTCGATGAGCATCTCGGCTCGACTTTTATCTTTAGTGGCTACAGTCCACTGTAACTCATTAATGAGCATCCAACATCTCTAGTACAGTCTACATGCTGAATACCCCTGCCCTACTATATCACTGAGCTACCGATGACCAGTACGAAGGAACCCTTGATTGCTATGTGTTCAAGTAAATCACATAAAAGGTGCGAGGCACCAATAAGTAAGGAGATCAGATCTAACACTCTTGAATCCTTTTCTCTCTCTCATTCTCACCTTCTCAAACTTCTCCTTCTCCTTAGAGAAGAGAGGTTGAAGATACACATGCACCACCAGGAGAGCACATTTAACTAGGTCTCCCGTGGTCGCCTCTCCCTTTCTTAGTCTTCCTTACTGACTTGAGCATTAGAGGGCTCTTGCAACTTAACTCATAAGAAGCATTTTCATAAGTATTGAGGGGTAGGAGGCGAAGCCCAATTTGATTCGACTCTACATATATATTAGTTGGTCTTCACTCGATCAACATTTTGGTGTCTATTGTTTCAGACCACCATGCCAATGATGGCTAAAAGCAAAAATAATAACCCACAGGCTTCTTATGTGAAAGACACCAATACTTCCCAACAAGGTGGAGGCAATCAATCTCTCCTACCTCAAAATGAAAACAATGAAGTCTAGGAGCTCAAGTTACTTGTCCAACAAATGCTAGAAGAAAATAGAAAATACCACAAAATCCATTGCAGCTTTATACAAAGATGTAACATTGCTCAAGATTGCTTCTCAAAAGCATCCAAATGGGAAAGTGATAGTTGAGTCCTCCTCATAGCTAAGCAAAAACGATGAATAGAGCAACGCATACCCATTACGCTCATATGAACACATTCAACACAATCACTAACCACATGAAGACCTACATAATTAACTTAATTGCAATAGTAGTAAAACACATGGGAAGGGCAAGGGCATAGTGACAAGTCAACTAGTTGATAGCCTATCATCGAGGCCATCACCAAAAGATTATGAAGATACGAACATGGATGAGCTCAATGAGCACATCCACTATGGTTCTAGTGTGCCTCATCAAAAGAAGGTTAAATCGTTTGCACAAGCATCACACTCTACACCAAGAAAGAGCCTTTTCATCCCCTCAATCTTCGAGGAAATGCTCTCCACTGGTGTAGGTTACTACATCTTAACACCTACAATGATATTACCGATCTAAATAACCATCTTGTCTACTTTCGAACAATGATGAGTCTCCATAACTTCTTAGATGCCATCATGTGCAAGGCATTTCCTTGTACAATAGTGAAAGCCACCTTGCTTTTGTTTAACACCCTTCCTGAGGCATCAATCACTTCATTTGATGACCTACGAAGTGAGTTCTAATAATACTTTCTTAGCTCCCAAGTCCCATGATGAGATTCTTCCATCCTCTATAATGTCAAGCGATGCCCCAATGAAAGCTTGTAAGTGTATCTCAAGCGCTTCAACCAAGCAAAACTGCAAGTTTCCAAACTAGACATAAGGATGGCTCTAGTGGCATTCCTAGTAGGTATAGACTTAAACGGAAGGCTCTTCAACATAGTATCTTTGGATAAGTTTGAATCCTTAGACAAATTCATGAAAATCATTGAGAAATACATAGCTTAAGATGATACTATTAGAGCCTAATTCAAGGTGGAGAATAACAATTGCATCTCAGTAAAGGATCATTTGGGATCTTGTGACCCTATACCACAACCCCCTATACGAGAAAAGCGTAACAAGCAAAGGCATAAGTTCTAAGACCATACCTTGCACATACCCTTAACCTGACCGTTCGAAAAAATCATGTATGAAGTTCGAGAGCAGCTCTTGAGACCTCTAGCATCTGTGAGATGCTAAAAGCAGCGATTGCTATAACCCCCATAACTCGAGCAAATACTGCGACAACCACAAAGCACATGGACACAATGTTGACGAGTATTGCCATCTCAAGAACACAATCGAAGGTTTTGTTCATAAAGGCCACATCGAACACTTTGTCATAGATGAGAAAAATCAAATCCAATGGCTTACCCAATGTTGCCAAATGGACAACCAACAATAACCCCATCATTAACAGGGCAATTCCCCCACAGATGAACAAAACCAAAGAAGACGATGCAGTTAGGTCAACATCATATTTGGTAGACTTGCCCTCCTTTCTAATAACACCGCCCTCACTCCCAAACATGAGGTACACATTGTAGAAGTAAGAAGCTAAAGACTAACACAATAATAATAACCTTCACCTACAAAGACAAGTAGGGTATCAACCTGCCCCATAGTGATGCACTTGTTAAAAGTGCTAAAATTACGTATTTCAATGTCCTAAAGACGTTCATTGATAGTAGGAGTTCGGTAGATATACTCTTCTATAATGCCTTTAATCAAATGAAAGAATAGCTTGACGAGCCTCTTTAGCCATATAAATACGGCCTTACAAGGTTCGAAGGCGACAGGCCAGTGTTGACAAAGGGGATCATCACCTTGCCCGTTTGACTATGTGATGGTGAACACGTCGCTATCTAATCTATAGACTTTGTCGTTATTGACATTTGGTCACGATATGATGCCATTCTCGACAAACCAAGCATAACAATATTTGACATGCTCATCAACTAGAAATGCTTCAAGGTGAAGTTCGTGACTTTGACTGGAGTTGGCAAGGCCAGAGGTGATTAGGCTGTATTTAGGATGCTTTACTTGAAAGTGCAATCCAGAAATAGTGTCATGAACATCAAGTCCATCAACCCTCTTACTTTATCACTACATAGTGAGCCAGCAAAAAAAAAAAAACAGTCAAAGTTCAAATTTCCGACGTCCTAGGAATGATAACCAAAATAGGAGCTGAAGTTCAGAACTCAAATGCCTTTGCATCTACCTTAGAAGACATGCTAGGGATCATTTGCATACTTGAGGCAACTCACCACCTCAATGTCATTCTTGCCATGTGACCTGTTAAGTAAAAGAAGTAACCTGTCACACTCGAACGTCAAGCTACAATTAAGGAGGAAGTATAGAAACTGCTTCGCTTAGGCTTCATTCGGAATGAAAGGTATCTTACTTAGCTCACCAATACGGTGCTTGTCAAGAAAGCAAATGGAAAATGGTGCATGTATGTCAACTACACTGATTTCAATAAGGCATGCTCAAAGGACTACTTCCCCCTACGGTACATAGATCAGCTTGTTGACTCGATAATAGGTCATGCACTTCTCAGTTTCAATGACACCTATTTTGGATATAACCAAATTCAGATGGCTCCTAAAGATGAAGTTCACACATCCTTCGTCACATACTTTGGGACTTATTGTTACAAAGTTATGCCCTTTAACCTAAAGAATGCATGAGCTACATATCAAAGGATGGTGACCCATACCTTTAAGCCACAAATAGGAAGGAACATCGAAGTTTACGTTGACAACATGATTGCAAAGAGCAAAACCAGAAGAAGCCTTATCGATTAACTCTAAGAAATCTTCTAAACCCTTCGATGGTTTCAAAAGAAACTCAACCCTTATAAGTGCATCTTTAAGGTTGCTATGCTTCACTGCACGAACAGCCCCTAGTACACGTAAGTTTGAGTCCACATACATCTAGTTCGAGTCCAACACTTCATGACACTTGAGCTCTACGACCCGCGTAATCTTTCTTCCAAATCTGATTCGTTTAAGTGAGTTTATTTATTTATTTTAATATTATTTTATCTATTTAGTTATTTAATCAATAATGTTATTTTGTTTTTTTAGTACAGTTTTTAGGAAATATATCATGTATAGATTACATCACACCTTTATTAAAAATCACATTTTAGACAAATTGCATTTTTATTTTTGAAAAAATTGCATATCTTTTATTTGAAATTCACATGTTTGGATAATATATGTATCTAGATTGCATATCTTAGTAGATCTAGTATTTAGGATTTAGAAAAATTAATTTTAACATGTAGTAGTTTTTTTTTTTAAATGAAAATCTTAATTAGAGTTTTCAAAAGATTTAGTTAGTTAAGTTTTTTTTAAATAGATTTGTGAATTTAGATTTTTTTATGTTTTTTTAAATAATAAAATGATAACTAATGTAAATTTAGCTTGATTTCTTTAAAAAAAAAATCAACCTATTAAATCTTTTTTTTTTTTAAAAAAAAGAACTATGTTGATTTAATTCTGACTAGTGGGTATGTAGGTACTTTTGGGGCAATCATAATAATAAAAAAATAATTTTTTTTTGAAAATTCGTAATAAAAATTATTAAAAATTCATCTTGATTACACTTTTATATATATGTACATATTTTAGCATTTTTAGAAAAATTATAAAAAATAAAAGCCCATTAGTTTTTTTTTTATCTTTACATGGTGACTTAGTCTTAATAGGTTAGCCTCTGAACTTAGATTACTTGGTTTAATTTTCTAAAAAATAATTTTTTTAGAAAATTTGCAAACAGGTGGCTAAATTAGGGTTTTTCCACTTGAAAATCCTAATTTCACTTTCTATCAGTTTAACTAGTTGGCAACTCTAATTTTTAAAAGAAAAATGTTTTTTCTTAATTTAATGTTGAGTAATTTATATTAAGCAAGCTGAGCTTACTATAGATTGAATTAAGGAAAACCAAAATAGAGCTCAATAATAGTTGCCTTCAATTGCTTCATCTCTTAAAGCGTAGATAAGTGCACAGAGTTTTTCAGTTTGCTCAATCACTTTGCTAAGTTTAAATGGACAACAACATGCTAGCAAGCGTTCTAGGACTTGAAGAGCTTCCTTACGACCCATTCATACTCTCTAAACCCATCCCTAAAGAGGAATTGTTCTTATACTTCGTAGTTTGTGACAAAGCATTATTGTCTGTACTCGTACGAGTTGATGATCATGACGATCGCCTAATCTATTATGTAAGCCACATCCTCTAAGGACTCGAGCTTTGATATACTAAGATAGAAAAGTTTGCCTTCGTAGTAGTCATCGCCACCTGTAAGCTCAAGCCTTACTTGTAGTCGCATCTAACCATCATACTGACAGACGTACTACTCAGAACAGCTTTACAAAGGCTTGACATTTCAAGCTGAATGATGAAGTACTCTCTCGAGCTTAGTGCTCACAGAGTTCAATTCCACCCAAGATAAGCAATTAAAACACAATTTCTTTCAAACTTCATAACAGAATACACTAGAGTGGACGAGCCTTAACTAGAGCTCACCATACCAGTCTAGACACTCCACATTGACAGCTCCTCTACTGTTGGGGGAAGAGTGGGCCTGGTATCACGCTATAAGGCCTATATGGAATAAAAATCCTTTATGCCTTGAAGTTTGGTTTCCTAGTAAGTAACAATGAAGTCGAATATGAGGCATTTATTGTCGACCTGGAAAATTTCTAAGGATATTGGAGCAAAAACACTTAGCATATACTTAGACCCCATGTTAGTCGTACAATAAGTAAAGGGAGAATACGAGACTAAGGGCAAAATGATGGCCAAGTATTTACATTTAGTGCAAGTTCTTCTTGTGGAATTCACCTCTTAGGAAGTCAACAAAATTCTTCGAGTGGAAAATGTGCAAGCAAATAAACTATCTAGAATAGCTTTGTTTGCCATCTCTACATCACACTACTATGATAAGCCACTCTTCATATAGTACCTCCCCGAGAGGAGTATAGAGGTACAGCAGCAACAGGTCGCTGAAATGACAAAAGTAGTCCCAAAGCCCTCTTGGATGGACTCTCATGTGTTGTACCTCAAGATTGGGGCACTACTTGAAGAGCGATCTGAGGTGAATAGGCCAGCTTACGCAATAGCCAACTATACATTGACCGATAATGTACTCTATAGATAAGGATACAATGTTTCGCTCCTTAAATGCCTTCGAACAAAAGAGGACACTTGGGTACTTGAGGAACTCTACGCAAGAATTTGCAGTAATTACATCTAGTTGCAAGCGTTGTACCTTTAAGCACTCAAGCTTGGTTATTACTAGCCCACGATGAAGGAAGACACTAAAGCCATGGTCCAAAGGTGTCACTCTTGCCAAAAGCATATGTCGAGTACTCATGCCCCTAGCTTAGAGTTGCACCCTTTGACCAGCCCATGGCCATTTGCGTAGTAGGAATTAGACATCCTCATCCTTTCCTTAAAGCTTTAGCAGGTCGACAGTTTATCCTGGCAACAGTAGACTACTTCACCAAGTAGGCAGAAGCATTGGCTATTACGACTATAACGACTTGAACTGCTGAAGGCTTCGTGCTCACCCATATACTATCTCGCTTTGGAGTGCTATATAGGTTGATCATTGACAATGAAGGTAGTTCGATAGCAATCATTTCAAGAACTTCTGCAATAAGCATACATTAGCTTACACTATACCTTGGTTGCCTACCCTTAGACCAATGGCTAAGTTGAAGCTATTAACAAGACAATTCTCAACAATCTTAAGAAGAGGGTAGAACGAGTAGGTAGTAGGTGGGCCAATGAGCTTCCCAACATACTTGGGGTTACCACATGATGCATAGGATGTTGACTGAAGAGACTCCATTCTATTTTGCATTTGGATCTGAAGCCATCCTCCCTATTGAGTTAGAGCTACTCACTAACAAGGTACAACACTTCAATGTAAATACTAATCACATGGCCCTATAGGCGAATCTCAATACTATTGACAAAGTTTGTGACGCTGCGCGACACATACTATGGCATAACAACAATGAGCTGCCTAATATTACAACTACAACATTTGATACAAGGTTTTCTACCTTAGTAACTTAGTGTGTAATGTTGTGAACTGTGACCAATGACAAACAAGGCCGGTCATTGGATGGGTCCAAGCTTGTAGAAAGGTCGAAAGAAAGTGATGGGGTATGTGTGAAAGAAAAAATGCGAATAAAAAGGAGTAAGCGAAAACTCGCGAATAACTCTAGAGGATATGACATACCAATGGAACTTTTGAGGACTTACAGCATAATTCGATATAGCGTACGAATCGGTCTGATTAAGTTATTCACTACCTAGCCTTGCTCAAGGGTTAAGATAAGATTGATGTTAAGAGTAAACAAATAGTGTTTATGCAAGGAAGAAAACATAAAGTGTATTAATGGTAATCTGAATTTTGATCCTCTTATAGCTATAAATACAAAGGTATTTATACCCATAAGTTATGGCAACTTGTCTAAATGGGAAAAGACAAAAAGCGCATTTCTTAAGGAAGTAATGTACAAGATACAAAAGGGTAAAAATGAATATATAAGGAAAACAATCATTGGTGCAATGAATTCTACACATGATTCTGTACATGTGGAGATGACACATTAGCGAGGCTATTGGAATATGCGGACAAAAAGTATGGACAGTTTGCTTGTTCGAAGAGGTGTCACTTAGTTAGTTTGGAGTCTCTCTCTCAGCATCTTAGTTAGGGTAATGCTAAGTAAGTACTTGGCCAAGCATGAATAAGAATGAAGATTGGTTGTTATCTTGGCCTTCCACTTCTCGGCATACAACTTGCGAGAAATAGGCAGTCATTTGGCTAGGTAAGCAGAAAAGGTTGGCACGGAGATACTTGGCTATCGCATGAGTCGATTAGAACATGAGGATTTGTCTTGCTAGTCCCTCTAGTCTTCGGGCTAAGCTGTGGGTCAGTGGTACAGTAGCCTGATTCCCATCATTCCCTCCGGCTTATTTTAGATTTGGGATCAAATCCGAATGGTCTTCATTCAGCTCTCCATCAGGGTGATACAGATTGAGGTCAGCAACATTGAAGGCTTTAGAAACCCCATAGTCCCCGAGAAACTCCAATCTGTAGGCATTATCATTGATCTTCTAGAGGATTCTGAAAGGTCCTTTAGCTTTTGTAGATAATTTGTTCCTCCTCTTATTCGAGAACCGTTCCTTGTCGAGGTGCAACCATATTAAGTCTCCTGGCTGGAATTGTTTAGCAGTCCTACCCTTGGTCTTCTCTTGCATTCTTCTAGTTGCTTAGTTGATGTGCCGAGTGACTTTGTCATAGATATGATGAAAGGATTGTGCTCTAACCCTTGCATCAAGGTCCTTTTGTACGAGTACAGGTACAGGGGTGTGATCGAGGGGCAACTTAGGATTGAAACCATAGACCACTTCGAAGGGAGTGTGCTAAGTGGTGTCATGTACTGTTTGGTTGTAAGTGAACTCGACCACTGGTAAGCAGACGTCCCAATCAGCTAAGTTCTTTCCTATTACAGTTCGAAGTAGTGATCCCAAAGTGCGATTAACCACCTTTGTTTGGCCGTCAGTTTGGGGGTGATAAGAATTATTGAATGGTAGTTTGGTCCCCATCCGATGCCATAAGCTCCTTTAAAAATGGCTTAAAAACTTTAGGTCTCTATCAAAGATTATACTCTTCAGCATGTCGTGTAACCGCATAATCTTCTGTAAGAAAAGAGTAGCAATAGCTGAAGTGTTGTTAGTTTTAGAGCAGGGTACAAAGTGTGCCATCTTGTTGAATCGATTCATGATGACCATTATAGAATCTTTACCTTGGTAGTTCGTGGTAGTTTGAGAACAAAGCCTATGCTTAATTCGGTCTATGGCTTTGTTAGAACAGGTAAAGGCATTGCTTTTTCTTGCTTGACTTGGCACTTAGTTCTCTTGCACAAAGCACAGCTTTCAACAACTCGATACATATCTCTCCTCATTTTCGACCAAAAGAAGTGACCATTTAGCAGTTCACAAGACCTTCTTTCTCCAAAATGTCCAGAGAGTCCTCCACTGTGCGCTTCCCTAATCAGTAATTCCCTTAGGGAACAAATTGGTATGTACAATTTTCCACCTTGGAACAAGTAGCCATCCTTCATATGATACTTGTCTACTATCCTTCCGTCGACGCATCGCGTAATTATGGATCCAAAGTGTAGATCCTCAGAATACTACTCTTTGATACTTGCAAACCCAAATAGTCTGGTCTGCAGTTCAGTTAAAAGCACATGTCTCCTTAAAAGAGCATCTACAACTATGTTGCTATTTCCCTACTTGTATTTAATCACAAAATAAAATCCTTTAAGGAATTCAACCCATCTCACCTGCCGCTTGATAACTTGGTTTGACTTTGGAGGTACCTCAACGACTTATGGTCCATATATATGATAAACTCTCTTAGCAGTAAATAGTACTGCCATACTTGCAGTGCTTTGATCAGTGCCAAGAGCTCCTTGTCATACATGGAGTAATTTAACTGTGGTCTTTTGAGCTTCTCACTGTGGAAGGCAATTGGTCGGCCTTTCTGCATTAGGATAGCGTCTATTCTAATGCTTGATATGTTACATTCCAACTCAAATATTTTCTTGAAGTCAAGTAAGACTAACACTGGGGTGGAGGTCAATCTTTCTTTTATTTCGGCAAAGCTCCTCTTCTCCCTTTCTCCCCATCGGAAGTTGGTGTTTTTCTTTGTTAGCTTAGTAAGTGGTGTGACAAGGGTCCTAAAATTCCTGATGAATCATTTATAGAATGAAGCCAGTCTATAGAAACTTCTTACTTCAGCACAAGTAGTAGGTGTTGACTACTCTATAATTGCTCAGATTTTCTTGTCATTCACATGTAAGTCTCCTCCACTGATTATATAGCCCAAGAATACCACTTTCTTTTAGCAAAGGCAACACTTTTTGAGATTGTCGAATAATCTCTCGATACGATAGATATTCAATACGGCTCGGAGATGCTCACCGTAACTTGACATGTCGGCATTATAAACTAGGATGTTGTCAAAGTACACCACGGCACACTTTCCTATTAGATGTCTCAACACATAGTTCATTAGCTTCATGAAAGTGCTTACGGTATTCGGCAAGCTAAATGGCATAACCATCCATTCATAAAGTCTATGTTGAGTTTTAAATGCAGTTTTCCACTCATCTCTTAACCTCATGCGAATTTGATGATAGCTAGACTTTAGATCAATCTTATTGAAGATAATGGCTCTACTCAGTTCATCCAGCTTGTCCTCCAGTTTAGGGATAGGATACTTGTATTTGATTGTGATCTTGTTCACAGCTCGGCTATCTACATACATCTGCCAGGTCCTATCCTTTTTCGGCACAAGCAGTACTGACACAGTACAAGGACTAAGACTCTCTCTGAAGTAACCTCTCTTTAGCAACTCATTGACTTGATGTTAGAGCTGAAAAGCCTGCTTGGGGTTCATCCGATAAGTTGGCCTATTCGGCAATACGGTGCCGGGTACTAAGTCAATACAGTGCTCTATACCTTAAGTTTGGGGCAACCCCTTAGGTACTATTTTGGGAACAAGTCGGCATATTCATCTAGCAACTCCTTGATTTCCTAGGGTAGTTCACTCCACTCCTTCATCTTTAATAGGCACCTAACCAACATAAGGGTCGGCTCGTTAGCGTTGATGGCCTCTCGGAGCTTAGTTCTACTCATCACTAGAGCTTTCTTCGATCTGCGAACAAGTTTTTTCTGCAATTTATTAACTTCTCTTAGCGGCATCGGGTTCAATATGATCTTTCGATCATCGTTCTTGAATACATACGTGTTCTTATAGCCGTCATAGATAACTCTCTTATCAAATAGCCACGGTCTACCTAGTAATACGTGGGAAGCACACATGGGTAATATGTCATAAAGAATCTAGTTCGAGTAATTTCCTATAGTGATTGGCAGTAGTATTTGCTGAGTGACATGTAATGCTCTTTTCTCACTTAACCAATGTAATTTGTATGGCCTCGAATATATAATAGTCGGCAACTTCAGTTTTGAAATAAGATTGGCCAATGCTATATTAGTGCAGCTTCCACTATCTATGATAAGGGCACATACTTGATCATTCATCTTACAGGTGGTATGAAACAAATTCTCTCTTTGTTCCTTCTCTTGTAAGGGTTTCATGTTCATAGTATGTTAGACAATCATGAGTAACTTATCTAAGTCCTTAGCCAACATGTCCTCCTCAATCAGTTCTTTCTTGGCATTTTTTTTCTCAGTAAAGACCTCCTCCTCCTCGGGTTCTTCAACTATATTGTCTACTTTTAGCTTCAAGACGTTTCCCTTGATGACCATTATCTTATGGTTCGGGTACTAAGCGACCATATGTTTGAACCCTTAGTACTTGAAGCACTTGATCTAGCTCGTCTTCCTGTCAGAACCTTACCCGTTCTCATAAGTTCGGGGTTATCACTTTACCATCAAGTCAGCCTTTCTGATAAGCTCGGACATCTATCTTTCAGCTCGGCTCGGTATTCGATTGAGCTCGTGACTTGCTTGTCCAGGTCGACTAGTCGACATCTTGGTCGGTACTCTGCTCCTCCTTTGCCTTTATACTCACTGGGCTATTCTAACAGCTTTATCCATTGTGTCAAATCGTTGGAGCTCTACAATGTCTTGAATGTCTCCTCTTAACCTAGTAATGAATCTTGAGAATATTCGAGCTAATGGTTCCTCCACTTTGCAATGGATCATAAGCATTTGAAATTCTTGAACATATTCGTCAACATTCTGACCTCCTTATCTTAGCTCCTGAAGCCGAGTGAAAGTATCTTGAAGATAAGTTTCTAGTATGGATCTGTTTCTGAGTATTCTCTTGGTAGCTCTTTTGTCTCCTCATAGTTTGGAAATTCTTCCACCACATGACATCATATTTGGAGAACTCAACAGCAATAGTTTTCACTTTCTTATAATCCTTATAATGATAATAATCAAAACACACTCCACCTTCCCTTCCCACTTTAAATATTCATCAACATTCCCAGATCCATTGAAGCTCAGAATCTTAAGCTTCACATGGTCAGATGTTCTAAGGACTCATACGCGCTCTTCTTCAAAATAATCTTCCTTATCCTCTTCATCAAGCTCGCTCAGGTCTATTCTTCGTCTTATTCGTCTGCTTACTTCTTTACCTCGAACTAGTTGAGTTAGGTTTTGACCTCTAACAGGTTGAGTAGCTTGTAGGGTATTTTGTGCAACTTCAGTAAGTCGATAAGCCAACGTGTGAATAGCTTGTGTCAAATTTACCAAGATGTTAGCCACCTCATCGAGTCTCTCGTTAGTACTTCTTGGTATTCCCTAAAACTGTCGTCCATTGTGAACAATTCCATTGTTGTCATCTCCAGCACCAACATTTACACTTGGATCCATCATTTTCTTTACCGATTCAAAGTTCGAATAAACATTTGTAAAACAGAAAATCAACAGCTAGCAAACATAGCAATTAAGATGAACATAGTAACTTACTTTGTTTCATACACGCAAAACAGAGTATAAACAGAACTTTAAAAAAACTAACAACTCAAACAAAACCTTAGCTCTGATACTAATATGTTGTGAATTATGACTAAGGATAGATAAGGCCGGTCGTTGGATGGGTCCGAGCTTGTAAAAAGCTCAAAGGAAAGTGATGGGGGTATGTGTGAAAGAAAAAAATGAGAATAAAAAGGAGTAAGCAAAAACTCATGAATAGCTCCAGAGAATATGACACACCAATGGAACTTTTGAGGACTCACGGCACAATTCGAATGGCGTATGAATTGGTCCGGTGAGGTTATTCACCACCTAACCTTTCTCAAGGGTTAAGATAAGATTGATGTTTAGAGTAAATAGATAGTGTTTATACAAGGAAGAAAACATAAAGTGTATTAATGGTAATATGAATTTTGATCCTCTTACAACTACAAATATAGGGGTATTTATACCCATAAGTTATGGTAACTTGCTCAAACGGGAAAAGAGAAAAATGGCATTTCCTAAGGAAGTAATGTACAAGATACAAAAGGGTAAAAATGAATATAAAAGAAAACAATCATTGGTGCAATGGATTCTACACATGATTCTGTACATGTGGTAATAACACATTGGCGAGGTTGTTGGAAGATGTAGACAAAAAGTATGGATAGTTTGCTTATCTGAACAGGTGTGGCTTACTCAATTTGGAGTTTGTCTCTTAGTATCTTAGCTAGGGTGATGCTGAGTAAGTACTTAGCCAAGCATAAATGAGAATGAAGAATGGTTGTTATCTTAACCTTCCGCTTTTCGGCACACAACCTACGAGAAATAGGTAATTATGTGGCTTGGTAAGCAGAAAAGGTCAGTGAGGAGATACTCGACCTCCGCATAAGTTAGTTAGAATAGGAGGATTCGTCTTGCCAATTCCCTTAGTCCTTGGGCTCGGTTGCGAGTTAGTAGTTTGGTAGCTTGATTCCCATCATTGCATAGGGTCGCTCGGAATAGCCTAATTGGCAAAATTGGAACGTTCGAGCTCGGATATGAACCTACTGAAGAAGAGATCCAAGAAATGAAGGCTAAAACCAAAGGCAAGAGAGGAGATCACTTGTACCATGCTCATATAGATTTTTCGGACATCCGTCAGACATTCTTAATACTAGTTTGTGTTCAAGAACCCGAAATAGCCAGTTTATATAAGGCTTTGGCTTAGTAATGCAGCATCAGTTTAGACGAAAAGAAAGATATTGGCGTCCTAATTTCCTTGTGCAACCGATTTTCTATTCCTATTAATATGTCTCTTTAGAAAGGCAATATTAGATCAATTAGGAGCATTCGATTTCAATAATTAGTCTGATTAGTTAGGCCATTTTCTTTTAAACAATTTGAATTTATTCAATAAAATTAGTTCCTTTCTTTCTATCAATTCTTCTTTATTATTTATTCATTATCCTTTTGCTTTTTCCTTCACTCTTCAAATCCAATAAAAACGATAAACATAATGAATATCTTGTGCCTATAAACGGTGAAAGTATCAATATCACCTTTAGCCCTATTAAGTTAGACGTAGGAGATGATATTGAGACTCCAAGCGAAATACAAGAGAGTTGGCATCGATTTGAACAGGGGAGAGTGATTATTGATGAATTGATAGTTGTGATTAATTTGGGGATAGAAGAGAATTTGCGAAACTTGAAAATCAGGGGTAATTTAGTAGATGATCAGAAGTGGGAGTTGTCATGTTTGTTATCAGAATACTTGGGCATATTCGGTTTCTCTCAACTCCAAGAGTTTCCTTACTAGAAGGAGTATACACTCCTTGGTCTCGACTTTACATGCGAATTGAGCTCGGGAAATCACTAAAGACTTCCATTACAGCGATCGGCCAACCTTCTCTTGTGCCTTTTACACTTTCCTAGGACTCATAGGGGTTAGTATAATCTTCTTCTTATTCTTTTGGAACATGTAAGTGCTCTTATACCTATCATGGAATACCCTCAAGTCAAATAACCAGGGTTGGCCTAATAAGATGTGCGAAGTGCACATGGGTAGGACGTCACATAACACCTCGTCCTTGTATCTATTGCCAATGGCAATTGGTACTTTAACTTGCTTGGCAATGGGTAGAGCTCCCTTCTTGTTCAGTCAGTGAATCTTATAAGGCTTAAGGTGTAGGAGGGTTGGCAACTTCATGGCCTTCACTACGTCCTATGCTATAACATTGGTATAGCTGCCTTCGTTAATGATCAAGGCACATAGTTTGCTATTTACACAGCAATTTGCATGGAAGAGATTTTCCCTTTGTGCATTCTCGTCGGCTACAAATGTGTCGAGAGATTGATGTACAACAAAACAGAAGTTAGCTCCTACTCTGGGAGGTGTGAGGACATCAAGGTCTTCGTGGAACTCCTTTAGCGTTAGGCTAACTTCAACCTCCTCCTCTCCTTCACTAGCACTCTCCACTTCGAATTGCAGCCTGTCTCCCTTGATCGTTATGACATGTCAATTCGGACATTGACTAGCCATGTGTCCATAGCCAAGACATTTAAAGCATTTGATCTCTCGGGCCTTCCTTCTAGAGCTTTGACCTTAGTCTTTTTGGCCTTCAGGTTCTTCGGCCTTCGTCTAGTTTGCTTGGCACTTGTCCTAAGAGATCCCCCTCGGAACTGTTCGGTGCATGGCCATAGTGTGATCTGTTCGATATATTACTTTGGTTCGATAATCCTAATTGGCTAGTTTAGCTCCGTCTCTGCCTCTCAACCCTTTGCACCACTTGGATGGTTTCATATAAACTTCCCAATCTCCTTATTTCCATAATATGACCAATCTTAGTTCTTAGTTCAAAAATGAACCTCACAATAGTTTGTATCTCAAGTTTGTTAACATCACATCGGATCATGAGTAACTGAAACTCTCAGACATAGTTGTCTACCGTCCTATTACCTTGTCTTAACTCTTAGAGACATTGGAAAGTGTCTTATTTGTAGTGTTTGGGAACAAACCTAGTTCTTAGGACTTTCTTCATCTCATTCCATGTTTAAATTTCGCATTGGGTCCTCAGGCGAATATTCTATAGCTTCTTCCATCACATTGCTGTATATTTAGAAAATTCCAACATGACCACTCGAATATGGATAGCATCTTCATAATCATAAAATTCGAATATCTTTTCGATCTTCTCCTCCTAATCTAAGTAGTCATTAGCATTACCGGACGCATTAAAGCTCAGAATTTATACTTTGAGGTGTTCAGCTCCCTTAGGAGCTCTATACTTATGCTCGTCAACTCCAACATGCTACTCCTCATCTTCTTTATACTCTTCCACTTCGTCTAACTTTAACCTCCTTCTCTCGACTCTATTGGCATGATGGGGTGGTGCTTGGTTAACAGGAAGGGGCTCTAGTGCTCGTTGTTCCATCACCTGCCTTCTTGGTCTATCCCTCA
Organism: Lumnitzera littorea; assembly: GCA_024138015.1. NCBI lineage: Eukaryota > Viridiplantae > Streptophyta > Magnoliopsida > Myrtales > Combretaceae > Lumnitzera > Lumnitzera littorea. The sequence continues at coordinate 27,565,659 of JAMXBB010000011.1, forward strand.
TTTCTCGGCCCTGTTCAGTGGCGATCCTGTCTTACAGCCTAGTCTTTAAGACTCTTTGCACTAAGATAGCTAGATTGGCCACAATAGTAGTGAGATCTTGTATTTTCTCATCAGTAGTATATGGTGTTTGTTGGGTCACATGACCGTATTCTTGAGCATCACTCTAAGTACCGTTAATTTCTCCTTAAAAGCTATGATTTGACATTCTCAAAAAGAATAAGCTTCAGAACACACTCTTCACGTAGGAAATTACTACATAAAGAAAATAATAATCTAACATTAAACTAAGGACTTGCTCTATTCTTCTAGATGAAAATAGAGTATAACAACAATAGACTAGTAGGAACTATTGCAACATAGCTCTTGGTCACAACCTTAAGCTTTGATACTAGGAAGTTATATGATATGCCTAGGAGCTCAATTATCACTAAGGCTTATCGTAGGACGTGAGAAACCAATGAGTCCTTTAAGCTATCGAAGAAAATAGAGTGAGTAGGTCGATGAATGAAATATAGTAGCTGATGTGAAGCTGTTTGGAGGATGTAATCTACTAACGAACACAATACAACTTGATACTTCACTTGATATGACATATAAGCTGATGTCAAGGTCTACTCGGCACTAATCTTGAGCTACTCGACAATATTAGATAAAAGTATAAGAAAAATGGACTTGGAGAGGTGGTCGTCTCACAAGAACAAGTATATTCAATGTCAAGAATAAAAAATGTAATAATTTTAGCTACAAAGAGAAGGGACTATTTATAGTAAGTCCCTAGAAGAACATTACTATTAAAGAAAATTACAAAAGGTATACATTAAAGGGTTCTTCCTAATACATATGGAAAAGGATAAGTAGGACAAATAACAAAAAGAGAAAAAATAGTATAGTGTTAGATGGGGTAGACAGGTGGTAACGTAACATTGGTTCCGTATAAAAGATTCCCTGGTTACAACAGTTAGGCGGAATCAAGATGTTGTAGTAATAAGGAGGTTGAGACGAGAAAGTGATGCCGTGAGAATGAGTAGGAGGTTGGGAAAGAAATACTTGGCCAGTAAGAAGCTATTTCTCATTACTTAGTAGGAAACTCTTGGCAACTGGAGGTCAGGTCACTCGGTACAGAACCTTCGGCCAGAGAACAGTCGGCATTAGCAATAGAGAGAGAACAAAGCATAATATAACCACCTGGAGCTCTCAGAGAATTTAGCCATCCCCCTTTTATATACTATTTCTTGTCACCAGCATCAAGTGAGGGATTGAAGGCCTTTAAAGCATGTGTGCATGAGTGGGCCAGAGATTAGTAGCCTATCAAGGTTGATGTTAATGTTGACTTGATTAAGGAAGATGTATTCGTAGAGGATTTGGATAAGTTAACTCTAGTTATTCGATGAGCAATGAGCTTGGAACCTTCTACTAAGGAAGAGTAGAGAGAGAACTTATTCCATGTCACTTATAAAGTGAATGATCAGGCTCATAGTGGATAGTGGAAGCTACACCAATGTAGCATCCATTGACTTGATTAAGAAACTCAAGTTGCCGACCATTCTACATTCAAAGCCATATAAGTTACATTGGTTGAATGAGAAGGGAGTACTACATGTCACTCAATAAGTATTATTGCTAATCTCAATTAGAAACTATTTCGACAAAATTCTTTGTGACGTGCTACCCATGTGCGGATCTTATGTCCTATTAGGCCGACCTTGGCTTTTCGATCGAAGGGTTATTCATGATGACTACAGGAATACATATGTGTTTGAGAAGGATGGAAGGAAGATTATGCTAAACCCTATGCCACTGACTCAATTTAGAAAACTGTAAGCGAAACTTACTTGAGAATCAAAGAAGGCTTTGGTGTTGAGTAGAGCTGAACTCCGAGAAGCCATTAAAGCCGATGCACTGACCTTATTATTGATCAGGCGATTACTAGAGTTAAAGGAGAGGGTTGAACTACCTCTAGAAGTCAAGGAGCTATTGGATGAATATGTTGACCTATTTCTTGAGCAATTGCCCAAGGGATTACCCTTTTTTCAAGGCATTGAACATTGCATTGACTTGATATTCGGTACTGGCCTGCTAAATAAGCTAGCGTATCGAATGAATCCCCAGTAGGCTATTGAGCTCTAGAGATAAGTCAATGAACTTCTGGAAAAAGGTTATTTGAGGTATAGTCTTAGCCCTTGTGTTGTACCTGTACTGCTTGTGTCGAAGAAGGATGGAACTTAGTATATGTGTGTAAATGGTAGAGTTGTCAACAAGATTATGATCAAGTACAAATACCCCATCTCGAGGCTAGACAATATATTGGATGAACTAAATGGTGCCAAAGTATTTAACAAGATAGATTTGAAGTTTATATACCAGTAAATTCGAATGAGACAAGGGGACGAATGGAAGAATGCTTTTAAGACCCGACATGGCTTGTACGAGTAGATGGTCGTGCCTTTTGGGCTATCAAATGCCCTAAGAACTTTCATGATGCTAATGAATCATGTTTTGAGAGATCTAATTAGGAGATTTGTTGTCGTCTACTTTGATAACATCTTTGTCTATAGTATCGACTTGGTAATACATACTAACTACCTTCGCGTTGTTTTTTATGTCCTTCAAGCAAAGAGATTGTTTGGAAATTTGAAGAAATGCTATTTTTGTCAAGAAGAAGTGTTCTTCTTAGGCTATGTAGTTGGTGGAAAGGGATTTAGAGTAGATGAATAGAAGGTGTGAGCTATTGTTGAGTAGCTGACCCTGACTTCCTGTGTCGATGTGAGAAGTTTTCATGGATTGACATCATTCCATTGACGCTTTATCAAAGGATTTAGTACCATTGTAGCGCTTTTGATTAACCTAATAAAGAAGAATGTAGAGTTTAAGTGAGAAGAGAAAGAGGAGAGGAGTTTTCTTGAGATAAAAGTAAGGTTGACCTCGGCCCCGGTCTTGGCTTTACCAGACTTTGACATAATATTTAAGCTCAGATGTGACGTATCAGGTGTTGGCATTAGAGCTGTGTTGATGCAAGAAGGCCGACTTGTCACTTATCATAGTGAGAAGCTCAAGGGAGTGTAGTTGAACTATTTTGTATATGACAAAGAGCTTTTGGCCCCGATTTGAGCTCTTCGTGTGTGGTGGCACTATCTTTTACTAAAAGAATTTGTCATATACACAAATCACGAGTCCTTAAGATATCTGTAGAGCCAATCCAAGCTTTCTAAATGCCAAGCCCAATGGATTGAGTTCTTGGAGGGATTTAATTTTATCATTAAGTATAAGCAAGCTAAAGTAATGTAGTTGTTGATGCTTTGTTGTGGACACATATTCTACTCTCTAAGTTACAGATCAGATTGTTAAGGTTTACAAGCATAAAAGAACAGTATCAAAATGATCCTTATTTTAGCCCTATATATAGGCACTATGGAGAAGGAAGAGTAGTAGATGAGTATCATGTAGAGGATGGTTATCTATTTAAAGGTGGCAAGTTATGTGTGCTGACCTGTTCGATGAGAGAGTTGTTAGTGAGGGAAGTCTATAGTAGAAGACTCTTCGGATACTTTGGAGAGTGGAGAACGTATGAGTTGTTAAATGATAGATTCTTTTAGCTCAGAATGAAGCACGACGTACATTGTGTGATTGAGAGATGCACCATTTATAAGAAAGCAAAGAGATGAGTAGAGCAAGGGAAAGGCATGCCTTTGCCTATTCTAACCAAACTATGGGCTGACTTAAGTATGGACTTTGTCCTTGGATTACTTCGAATTACTTGAGACAAAGATTTTGTCATAGTTATCGTAGATAGGTTTAGCAAAATGGTATATTTCGTGCCTTGCACCAAAAATAATGATGCTTTGGCAATTGCTTCATTTTTTTTTGTTTTTGCAAGAAGTAGTTCGCTTGCACAGAGTATTAAGGAATATGGTGTTAGATCGAGACCCAAAATTTCTAAGCCATTTTTGGAGGACCCTTTAGTGTCAGATGGATTCCAAACCACTGTTCAACACCTCCTGCCATCCCTAAACTAATAGCTAGGCTAAGGTGGTTAATTGTACCCTAGGATCACTGTTTCAAGATACAATGGGGAAGAATTTAACTGATTAGGATGTTTACTTGCCTGTAGTCAAAGTTGTTTACAATAGAATAGTATACGTCACCAATAGGCATGCTCTATTCAAAGTTTTCTAAGGTTTTAACCCCTAACTACCCCTTAATCACACCTCTATGCCGTCTATTGACCAAGAAGATCTTATGGTAAGAACCAGAGCTTAGTCCATCTAGTAGATTTATCAACGAGTCACCTAGTAGATTGATCAAGCCACTAGAAAACTAAAAGAGAAAAGCAAGGGAAGGAAGACCAAATAGTTTAAGCTTGGAGACCAAGGGTGGTTACACTTGAGTAAGGAAAGATTCCCTAATAAGAGGGAGAATAAGCTATCTACCCGAGTTAAAAGAACATTTATGATACTCTAGAAGATCAATGACAATGCATATCAACTTGATCTTCTAGAAGACTTCCAAGTGTCCGATGTGTTTAATGTTGCCAACCTTATCCCTTATCAACCGGAGGAGAACTTAAACGAGGACCAATTAGATTTAATCTTAAATCCCAATCAACCTGATAGGGATGATAGGAATCAGAACACTAGACCCTTAACCCCAACTCGAGCTTAAGGGCTAAAGAACATGGCTAGGCAAATTCTTTCCTTGCGACCCATTGTCAAGGAGTCCAAGTTGCTATGTTTTATCGACTTGATGCCCTGGTCGAGCCGAATCCTCTTGCACTCATCATTTGTCTCCAATTGCTGACTTGAATTACATACGACCACTAGCTCAGATGACCTGAATTTGAGTTGAACTGAATACACCTGATGCGAATTCACTTCGAAAGAATTATCTGCTCAACTCAGCGTAGCTTGAAAGATACAAAACTGATCATACAGAATTATCTTTTTTGCTAGAAGGCCATCTATCCACAAGGAGCCTGTATCCAAGCAATCATGTGATAGAATCCCTTATACAAGATACTCATTTTTTGTTGTATTTTCAATTATACCCTTATTATTCCTTGTATATTACTTCTTTTAGATAATACCCTTTTTAGTCTTTTCCATTTTTAGGTAGGTTGCTTTAGTTTTTCGAGTATAAATACCCATTGTACATATAGCCACATGAATCATCTCATCTTAGAATATTGAATATACTCTACTCCTTTATGTGAGCATTGCTTTTGTCAGCTTGTTTACCTCACTCTTATCCTAACCATTAAGTAAGGTTAGGTGGTGAGAACCCTCTTCAAACCATCTTGTACATCATATCGAGTTGTGCTATGAGTCCCTAAAAGTTCCCTGGTGTGTCATACTTTTAGGGTTATTCATGGGTTGCTTGTTTTACTTTCCTTATTTTCGCATCATTTCCATCTCTTTCTTCAAGCTTTCTGTAAGCTTGGACCTACCTTAATACGTTTACCCTTGTTAACTTTTGACATGGTGCATTACCCTACCATTAGGTCGAATCCCATCCATGAATGCTCACTTACACAAATGCACTACAATAGTTAGCATTAAACACAACATTGAAGTTGAATTGAGTAGCGAAGAATTGAAGGAAATTAAATTAATGGATGAAGAAGCAACAATTGAAAAATAGGAGTTTCATTTCTATATTCTAATTAAGTATATTGTTTGGTGGGTCGACATTCCTAGCCTGGTTACATCTAAAAAGAAAAATGATACGAAAAAGTACAACCGTTTCTTATGCTACAACTACTCACTTTGCTTGAATGGCTATTGTCCGACTTAACTTGACTTCTTGCTCTAAGATTCTTCCTTAGGAGGAACTCGTCTCAACGTAGACTTAGCCAGCTTTCATGTTGTGACTACATCACCGAAGTCCCTATGGCTGAGCCTTGAACTGCAAAGCTCCCTAGGATGCTTAACCTCCAAGTAAAGGTCCCTACCCTACCTAATAGAGCCTCTCTCCTACAAAGACAATAGTGGGGATTTTCGATCTAGTTACTCCACCCAAAGTGATGATCTAGGCCATGCTGGCAATGAAGTAAGGTCGATCCTTCGCCTAGAGTAGATTAGAGGACTCACGAAGTAGACTAGAGGACTCGTGAAGTAGAGGATTCCTATGAGCCCCTTGATCTACAGGTAAGGGTAGAGAAAAGATACCTTTTGCCATCGTAGTCATTGTGGTCAGCCTCGCCTGCTCAGGGTCATCTAAGACAGTTCATAGTAGAGACTGCTCAGAACCCCGTACAGGTGAGCGCCCCATGGTGAGGTTGTTATGGACAAGCGGTAGGGTATGTCTAAGCCTCCCCTCTTCTACTTGACATAATCAGAATAGAAAGAAGCTAGGAACATGAGATGGCATATGCCTCTTGGTCACAACTCATGAATCAACTACCTTTATTGAGTAGTTATTTGTACTTCACTATCACAACCTAAAGGATAAGGTTAAAGACAATCATCTCCCTAGCTTAAGTACACCATACTGCAACATGATTGCTTTAGACACACTTATGGAAGCTCTTAAGTATAACCTACTAAAGTTGTTTAGGTAATTGGCGTGGGGAGACAAGGATCTATGCACCCTTTATATAAGATCCATGAGATGCCTATAATTGTACATGTATTGGTCATCGTACGGTCTCAAAGCATCGGGAACTAAAGTGACACTTGTGAAATTAATGGTAAGACGTATTGGCATTAAATACCTTCTAGAAGGCACTTTACTTGAGGCATTCCACCTTCTACAAGAATACGACACCTGAAATGAATTATGCTGGATGGATAACATATGTTTGGAAGAGATCCGCTCTGCCGAAATTTCCCTACCAAGGGGATCCTATGATGTCATTACAAGATACGTTCTTGCATGCTCGTCTTAACTAGAATGTAAGCCTACAAGAGCCCCAAGAACCATAATTTGCTTGGGGGACAAGGGACATCGGCCTATAAGTGAGCACCTTCGCAAGGTAAGAACATGTAGATTAAATTAAGCATAAGTGTGAGGCGATAGTACATGGCAAAATGAGTAGGTCCATAAGGAGCAATCAATTTGCACCTACTCTAGGATACATAGATCGGCTGATCCCGCAATTCAACAAGGCATGGGATCCTGTTCGACAAAGCCCCCTCTAATATAAAAGACTTAGTCAAAAAACATATGGAGTTTAAGTATACAGACTCAATATGAAAACAAGAAATAACAACCAAGAAAAACGCAAGCACAAGTTTAGAGAACATTAATAAAACTTCATTCAAAGGTTCAATAAATTACATAAAGAGTATTTGGCATCCCAACCACTTGCTAAGAGAAAAAGCCAAAAGTTTGTAAAATGGGTACACATCACCTGAGCTAACTACAAAAAATATGAGGATGCTCTTAAGCATCCTTAACTTGTTATTGTTGTTGTTGCTGCTCCTGCTACTACTCTGGCCCCTACTTTACTTTGCCACCACTGTCTACTTACCTGAGGTCTGCATTAAAGCTATAGCTAGAAGTTCCCAACAAGTCACTAGACAACTCACCACTTCGCCCACTACTAACAGCAGCTTCGGGTTCATCTAGCCAATGTAGGAAAGATAAGTTCACATCTAACATATTCTACCAAACTTGCTTCCTTACCTCTTCTACCATTGCATAACTAGCCTTGGTGATAACCTTCTCAATCAGGGGGTCCTCCAATGTCGCGGTGAAGATATTGCATTTAACTTTGTTGGATAACCTTACACCTCTTAAGAGTTCGGCTTCCTTTATGCTAAAGTCGGCTTGCACTTTCTCTAGTTTCTCACCCTTAGCTCTTAGCTTAGTAGCTAACTTACCTTCTATGACCTTACTAGATTCCTCAACCTTCCTCAATTCATCATTCAATCGATCCCCTTGACCGAGTAGTTCCTTATGTTAGCATTCCTGGTCACTGAGTATAGTGGTTAAGTCATTGTGTGCTTTTTCCTTCTCCTCCAACACTTGTCAAAGCCTCTCTACCTCGGCCTTTGCTTCGTCTCCCTTTAACAAAAGAATTGAATAGTTGTAAGCTAGAATGAAGTCCATCAAGTTGTACAGCTGCAAAGATAATCAACAATCAATGGTTATATTGAAAGCAAGCAATTTAACAAAAGTACATGAGTAGTTTACCTTGTTGCACCACCTCAATACTACCATTGAGGCCTTTAATTTGTTATGATGCATAACAAGTTGCCCAAACCATTCTTGTAGCTACTCGAACCTTTGAGGAGGCAATCCATGGGTTATGTAGGAGCTGCTCACCCCCTCTAATGAACCAAAGGTTTGACATTCTTGTATTAGCAATCTCAATAACTATCGAAGTGGCGGTCTCAAGTGTTTTCTCTAAGCTTGCCTAATCTACATCTACTCAATCACCTGCTACTACAGGGCTTGGCTTAATTATAATATCCCTAGTTGGAGCCTCCAGAACCGCTCCATTGCCAAATGCCCCTAAGGCCATCACTGTAGTACCTACAGGTACCCCTATTGGTACATTGCTTCTTGCCTACTGGATAACCTCTAGAAGAGTCTATTACCTTCCTCCTTTCTTCTTGGACTTTTCTAAGGGACGACATTAGGTCTCCCCTTCTCTTTCCCTCTCTGACTGCCTTCTCTTTTCGGGCCTCCAAATACTCTTAAGTCACCTACTCTGTATGGCTAGCAGCTTTACTAGTAGCTTGTCAGATGCTAACTCCATAATTGTAAAATAACAAGTGAATTACTCAGAAAAACAAACCAAAATGAAGACAAGAGACTTACAACGTTGAGGATGAGTAACCCAATGTCGCCTACTCCAATGGCAAGATGATGTAGCTTGGTAGACAATTAATTACCTCTCTTCAGCTAAACTAAACAAGTAACTGTCTCTATTACAAACAATGGTACCCTACTCTTATACTTTTCACATATCAATAAGGGTTTGATTTTCATCTAGCCCGCCAATTCTGGAGCTCGATGCTAACTGTTCGAGTCCTCATCCCCTAAGCCCTTCAATGTTTTACCCTTAATTAGACAACTCCACTTTGTTGGGAAATCGAGGAGCTCTGAGTTATGAATATAGTAGAAGAATTCCTTCTACCCCTTTACTTTATTTGGAGGCTTATCCATGATACTCATCTTAATGCCTTGAGTAGTGATGTAAACTTACCCATCAGCTAACCTTATCGTAAAAAAGAAGTGCTTGAAAGGTTGTACAATTGGCCACTACATTTGCCAAATACACAATGCCTCGAAAGTAAGCAGCCAAATCCATGCATTTACATTTAGACTACCAAGTGTGGTCTTAAAACATTGAAATAACTTGACCAAGAATTCATAAAAAGGAATCCGCAAATTGAACTTAAACAGCTTTGCATACATTACAAAGGATTAGGCATCCCCTATGTCGTATGCCTACTAGCCCTCTTGAGGCTCTTCTACTTGCCACACAAGCATTGCTTCTATTACTTGGCGAACTAATCTTAGTTTCTTGTCACTCATTACATATGAAACATGAGCACATGCATGCTCATTTGCGCATGTCGTCCTCAACAACTCACTAACTTCGGCCTCCTTACCATCTGGTGGGTACGTATCACGTTGATGCCCCTGTATGTACTCCTTTCTCTCTTCTTAAGAGAATAATTATCACTTCATATTCAATAATCACCATCATTGTCATCATTATCACTTCGGAGGGAGTAGGGCTACCACCCCTTATTTGGGATAAGCTTTCACAGCTTTTGTTTACCTCTCTTGATACAAAAGGATCGGATGACTCACCCTAACAACTGGTCATGCTTTGACCAGCTATCACGAGAAGTTTGAAACAAATAAGAAAGAGGTATTCAACTTATAAGACAAAATTTTGGTAGAGTCTATCTTAAGTGAACAAGACAAGTGAAAAATGAATGCCTAAGTTACCCTTTATATAGACAAGTGATGGGCTGCCGACCTCTAGCCCACTCACGCGTACATGCCTTAAAGGCCTCCGTCCTTCACCTGAAGAATTCTTTCTCGTTAACCTACTGATAATGAGAAATAGTATACAAAAGGGGGATAGCTAGGAGCTCTGTCTTCACTAGGACTTACCGTAGCAGATTTGAACTAAATGGGTCCTTTGAAATATTGAAGAAAATAGAGTGAATAGGTTTATGAGCAAACTAGAGTAACTGACGTGAAGCTACTATGAGGATATGACACACCAACGAACACAATACGACTTAACACTTCACTTGATATGATGTACAAGTTGATGTTAAGGTTTACCTGCCACTAATCCTGAGCTATTCGATAAGATTAGATAAGAGTGTATGAAAATGAACTTGGAGAGGGTTATCTTATAAGAACAGAATATTCAATGTCTGTGTAAAGTTAGGTAATTCCAACTACTAGGAGAAGAGACTATTTATAGTAGGTCCTTAAGGCAACATCTACAAATACAGAAATTACAAAAAGACATATGCAAAAAGGGATTTCTAGTACATACGAAAAATGATAAAAAGGACAAAAGACAAAAATGGAAAAGTAGTACAATGTTAGATGAGGTGGACAGGTGGTATTGCAACATTGGTCTCGTACGAAGATTCTCTAAACACAGAAGGCGAAAGGGATTGAGATGTTGCTGCAACAAAGAGGTTGTGACAAGAAGAGGGTGTCACAAGAAATGCTAATAGGCCGAGAGAGAACTACTCAATCGGTAAGTGAGTCTCTCGTCACTCGGTAAGAACCTCTCGGTAGCAGGAGGTTGGATTACTCGGTACAGGGTCCTTGGTCAGGGAATAGTTAGCATCAGCACAACTGAGAGCGCATATCAATGTGGAGAGCTTAAGGATTTTACCTATTCTCCTTCGGTGTAAAGTTTCTTGTTATTGGTAGGTTGCCGAAAAATGATTCTTCGGGTAAGGGATTGGAGGCCTCAGAGTTGTACGTGAGTAATGGGACCAGTGGTCGGCAGTTCATTAATTTCCTAGGGTTGTTAAAGATTTGCCCTCAAATCTTGGCTCTCTTCTACATTGGGTACATATGAGATCAGATCAGCCACATTGAAAGTAGCAGATATACCGTACCCATCGGGTAGCTCAAGCTCAAAGGCATTGTCGTTGATGCGCTTAAGTATCTTATAAGAACCATCTAATTTAGGGGAAAGCTTATTCGTTCTCTTCCTTAGGAAACACTCCTTGCTGAGGTGGACTTAGATAAGGTCTCTAGGGCTATAGACCACTCATTGCCTTCCTCAGCTCCTTTGCTTCTTTTGTTGAGCTACAATTCGTACCAGTTGTTTGGTAACCCTTTGGTGTAGCTTTTGAAATTCCTTGACGCAATGCAAGCTAGATTGACTTTTCCTTTGTACAGCCGAGCTGATGGTTATATCCAAGGGCAAGTTTAGGTTAAGTCTATAAATGACCTCGAAAGGTGACCTTCCAGTCAAGCTGTAAACTGATCGGTTGTAAGCAAACTTGATGACAGGTAGGCATAGGTCCCAATCATGTAAATTCTTCCCCACAGCTGCTTGCAGAAGGTTGCTGACTATCCTGTTCACTACCTCAGTCTAATCATTTGTCTGAGGGTAACAAGAAGTACTGTACATAAGCTTAGTACTAAGTTTCCTCCATAGGGTTTTCCAAAAGAAACTTGTGAACTTTGAATTATGATTGGATACAATACTTCTAGGCAGCCTATGCAAATGTACAATTTCTTACAAAAACAAATTAACAATAAATAAAGCATCATTACTTCTATGGTAGGGAATGAAGTAGCTCATCTTGTTGAAACAATCGACTATAACCATAATTGAGTCATGTCTTCTCGGCGTTAGGGGAAGGGCGAGCATGGTGCTTAGGTATGGGTAGGGATGTATACTCTTTGTATGACTCTCTCCTTCTCTTTGCATGTTTACACACCTCATACCTCTCAAGAACTTAGCATACGTCCTTTATTATCCTAGGTTAGTAGAAATGTTCCCTCATAATTTCAGCCATCTTCTTTTCTCTAAAATGGCCAACCAAACCTTTAGCATGAGCTTCACAAATAAGTAGTTCTCTAGCTGATCCACTCGATACACAAAGTTTCTTGCCCTTCATAAGGAACCCCTAGCTTAAGTATAATCCATCTACAACACCTTTAACATTGTACTTAGCCAATAAGGGTCTAAAATATTGGTTGTGCTCATACTGATCGGGCAAGGTGCTAAATCGAAGTACCTTGGTTAGCATAGTTAAAATAATGGTATGATGATAAGAAAGAGCATCAGCTATAGTATTGGTACTCCTCTTCTTATATTGAATGACATAGCAAAAGGTCTCCAAGAACTCAACCCATTTGCTATCACGACCCAATGGTACCGTTGTTGTGGTAGGTCATCGTGTACAGTATAAAGGTTTACTATCAACCCCTTTACTGATCGCAGGCCTTTCATACGATACATAAGACTCCTTCCACTACACATTACTACCAGGCCTATAGATAAGTAATATAGAGCAATTTACTAAAAGTAACTTTTTAAGACATACATTAATCAAGTAAACATGTGGACTTGTTACGTTCCACACCAAAAGAATATTACAAATAAATGTAGTTCATAATAGGAACTGCATCATAAACTTTAAACTATGTTATGAGTAAAATAAAAGTAAATAACTATTTACAAAAGCTTTTACAAAATCTCCTCTACACTTCTTGATTGCTCTAACCTGTCTTTACACGAGACTCACTACGAGTATGCCTCAGCCCAGATTAGTGAAGAGGTTTTCCTGCAACAAAAGGAATCTATCGGGGTGTAAGTATAAGCTTAGTGAGATAAATACCCTCATTGATACTGCATGGTAGAAATTTATTAGATGCACAATCATATGAATGCATGAATAATCAGTATGCCAAACAACGCGTGCAGTAGCCTAGGAACTGCATACGATTTAGAATTACGCCCTCTGTAGTCGAGGTTTGGAGATAATTAACTGACCCAAACCAAAATCTGGGTTCTAGACTTTGGGTTTTATTTCATTTGCACTATTGTGCTTAAGTCAAAACAAAACTATATATATATATATATATATATGTATATACTTTCTTTACCGAATAACAAATCATATTTTTAAAATGCTAAGGCTAACGGTTTGGTGGCTTCTGCAATCCACAAACACACGCCCTAAGTAGAAGTTACAAGACACGGCCACTTGCAGATGGTTGGCGTCTCTTGACGCCTAGTAAGCCTATCAGCTTAAGATGGAGACTCAATAAAATGATAACATAGCTAGTGTCCAATCTTACAGGAGGCCTTCCTCCTATGAGTTCCTTCCCATCTTCTATGTGAAGCGGCAGTCAGTGTTATCCGAATGCAATTATGGGGAATGTATGATCCATTTAATTTCTTAATCGTATAAGTGATTAACTCGATTTTCAAGGTAATTAGACAATTTCATTCTATACAATCACATGTATAAATTATTACAACAATTCCCATTATTATATAATTAATAAGCCATAGTATTCAGTTCACAAATTCATACACATGCATTTCCCATATCCTATAAGTATCCAAATTTATATATATAAGTTTAGGTGCATTTATTCTACAAGCAAAATCAAGTAAAGAGTTATCGGGAATTTACTTAATTTGCCATGTGGGTCAGTCAAAGTAGTCCAAGGGCAGGTTGTCTTTGAACGTGGGGTCCCTTGGTCATTAAAATCATAATACTATAAGGGATTGAAATAAAACTTAGGAAACTAAGCTAAAACCTTTTAAGTTATACTCTTGACTAGTTTTCGTATTTTTCCCGATTTTACTTAAAAGTTCAATCGCGTATAATTTTCTCGTTTTAAATTTGATTTTTATGATCTTATAGTTAGTCTTCATCGTTTTTGAGTGCACTTTAACGTAGTGAGGTTGGATTTTCGAGATGAGGCACATAAATTTGTCCATAGGTTAGAAAAGTAGCATTCCTCATGGTTTGGAGTGTTTTTGGGATTTGTTTGGTTAATGAGCTTTTTGGTAACTTGAGAATCCCTTTGGGCTTAGGCTTAAGATTTCATTCTAAGCTCAAATACTCCTTAACATTAGGTTTACAACTTTGATTTACACTCCTAAGGCTATCAACCACTTCTTGGGCTCTTAAGTAGGCTTAAGTTGTCAAATGGACTTGTTTTTGATTCAATTCAAAGATGGTCATTTTCTTGGGCTTAGGGAGTATTTTGTGGGTTTCTTAAAAGTCTTAAAACAACTCTTATTGATGTGTCAAGTTGCTGATCAGAAACTTAAGGGTTGTTCAACTTGACGTTTGAGGCTCATTTTAAAAGTTTTAAGCTTAATATACTTATCATACTTGCCTTGGTTGGTCTTCTCACTTTGTTTGCTTACTTTTATCATATTTTTAAGTGCCTTTTAGTAATGTTCTAGATCTGGTAGATTTGAATATGAGAGCTTCTGACTTGGTTTTTCAACTTGTTTCATCATTTTCTTAAATTTAGGTATTAGATTATAAACTTAAGTTACTTGTATTCGAATCTTAACTTGACTTCTTTTCCATGAGAGTATTATTTGACTCATACTTATTATGAAAATAGTAGATCTCATACTTATTACAACTTCCATAGCATAGTTTATGTCTTACAAAGTTGGTTTCCTCATAAAACTTCATGTGATTGATTTTTCCTTAACCTAAGTTCAGATTTGAGCATGTTTAACTTAATAGAAGTAAAATCAACACTCAAATGACCTTTGAATCTTCATGTCCAGCATGTTTCTTTTCCATTGAAGTTCTCATTTCAAGATTCTCTCAACTTAAAATCTTTCATTCAAAGTGTTAAACAAGTATCTCTACGAAACACTAACTTTAGATGCTCATATTTCAACTTCATGTAAAGGTTTCATGAGTTTGTTTCTTAGAATAGTCTTAGATATTATACCAACTTATAATCATACTCATATCTTTAAGAAGTCATAGTCTTCTAACATGAATACTATTCTACTAACACAAAGAAACACTTACTCGTTTACAAAGCAAAAGTACGGTGGTTGTGTACTAAGGTTCCACTTATGCTCTTTATCGTACTTCCTCCTTTTGCACCTTTTTAAAACCCGAATTGTGCTCCTTTGAAGTGGAGTTTAGGGAGTGTTCTAATGGTCCTAAAGAAGCCTTGAATGTTGGAAAAGAAAGACACAAGAAGGAGTTGAGTGTGCCGTGAGTATGGGTGTGCTTAAAAGTGGCGGCAAAGTGAAGGATTTGTAGGTATTTGTGTTTCCACTTTTGGGATGGTTTCAAGTGAGAGAAAAAGGAAGTGAAAATGAAATTGAATGTGAGAGAAAATGATCAAAGAGTGGCTGGTTGGGAATGGGGGTGATTGTATGTTTAAGAAGCTTGATTTTATTATCTTGTAGTATACACAAAAATCAACAATTGCAACTATTGATGATGTAAGCATTAACGGATGAATAGTAGAGTGTAAGATAAAGTGATTGATGGATGAAAAACAAGAGTATGGCCCCCCTTACTAGTTTGTACAAACTGGCCATATAGTGTCCTTTTGGAGTATGGAATTGTCCTGTCTCATTTATTAAAGTTAAGCATGTGAAATCTTGTGATAATTTGTTCATATGTAGTATAAGTGAAGTGGTGATAAGAAAAGTGTCTTATCACTAGATTTTGGATAAGTTATCAATTGATAAATGGCTCCAACTTTCAATTAATAAGTCATTTAGGGTGATTTGTTGGTCTTCTTATTCATATGTAAAGCTTAGGTATGAAGATAAGGGCATTGTCTTATAAGGAATTATTTTAGGATTTATTTCTTGAATTGTTTTATATATTATGATTCGATTCTTATAAAATTATGAAATTTTCTAGAGTTGAATGAAATTATTAAAATTAAATTATCAATTAGTCATTTAGGGTTAAAAGTCCTTAATTGTTTTAGGGCTTAGGGTTTTCGGTGACCTTAGAGTTCGTAGTTTTTTAAGTTCAGGTTTTATTGATAATAGGCTTTTGAATTGGAAAAAAAGTTCGTTTCTAATTGTAAACTTGAGTTCTCAGTTTAGTTGATTCTTGGGAACATTCGGGAAGTACTCTTAGTCAAATCATAGGCCCACTAAAAGTAGGGTTTACATTTGCCATGACATTGAGAAAGTTTCTACTGCCTACGAAGATGCTTAAGAGACTCATGATATAAGTAGATGATGAATTTTCTCGACAACAAATAATGTTGTCAGTTCTATAGTGTTTGGACAAAGGCATAGAACTCCTTATCGCAAGCTGAGTAATTTAATGTAGCTCCACGAAGTTTCTCGCTGAAATAGGCAATTAGTCAGTGCTCTTACATAAGGGTAGCACCAATACTGACGCCAGACATATCATATTCAACCTAAAAAACTTTCTTGAAATTTGGTAGGGCGAGTACTGGAGTAGACGTCAACTTAGACTTCATATCTTCAAAAATCTTCTAAGCTTTCTTCGACCACTTGAACTTAATGTTCTTCCTGGTCAATTTGGTTAACGGCATAGTTATGGAATTGAACTTCCGAACAAATCTTTGATAGAATGAAGTGAGACCATGGAAGCTCCTCACTTTAGTAGCACTAGTTGACGCAAACCACTCAAGAATAGCTTTAACCTTCTCGTCATCAACTTAAACTTCTTTCCCTGAAACAGCATATCTAAGTAATATAACTTTGCTTTAACAGAACATACATTTCTTCAGGTTATCGAATAGTCTCTCGGCACGGAGGATGTCAAACATCAATTTCAAATGTTTGGTATGGGTGATGAGGTTAGTACTATAGACCAGATGGTCATCGAAATAGACTATAACACATTTGCTGATCAATGTTCTAAGCATATGATTCATTAGCCGCATGAATGTACTCGGTGTGTTTGTTAGTCCAAATGGCATTACCATCCATTTGAATAGACTATCCTATGTCTTAAAGGCTATCTTCCATTCATTTATCGATCTCATTTATATTTAGTAGTAGCCACTCTTTAGATCTATCTTCGAAAAGATGCGTACACCATGCAACTCATCTAGCATATCATCTAATTGTAGGATTAGATATCAGTACTTAACAATGATTTTGTTGATGGTAAGGCTATCAATACACATTCTCCATGAATCTTCTTTCTTTTGTACTAGCATAGTAGGGACGATACACGGGCTCATGCTCTCTCAGACATAATCGTAGGCCACTAACTCATCAACTTGCTTTTTCAACTTAGCTGCCTACACAGGATTGAGCTTATAAGCAGGTTGGTTCGGTAGGGCTGCTCCAGGCTAAAGATCAATGTAATGCTCAATGCCTCTCAAAGGTAGTAAACCTTTTGGCATCTTGGTATGAAATGGATTAGCATACTCTTCAAGGAGAGCTCTCACTTCGGTTGGGCAATTCTCGGTATCTCTCGCTTCCAAGAGTCTCCGGATTAAAAGTAGCACATAGTCCTCAGCCTTAACTTCTCGTGCAAACTGTGCTTGGGAAATCACTAAGGACTTCCATTGTAGAGACCTAACAATCTTTTCTTGGGCTTCCTGCGCTTCCATAAGACTGCTTCCACAAGACTCATAGGTGTCAATATTATTTTTTTCCCGTCCTTTTGGAACATGTAGGTATTTCTATACCTATCGTGTAATACCCTCAAGTCAAACAGCTATGGTCGGCTGATTAATATGTGAGCAGCGCACATTGGAAGAACATCACACAACACCTCGTCCCTATACCTATCACTAATGGTAATCGATACTCTAACTTGCTTAGCAACATGTCAGCCTCCTTTCTTATTCAACTAGTGAATCTTATACGGCTTAGGATGCGGGAGGGTCGACAATTTCATGTCTTTGACTACCCATTGTGCAATGACATTGGTGCATGTCCCTCTATCAATGATTAAGATGCATACCTTGCCATTCACTCAGTAATTCGTATGGGAAAGGTTCTCTTTCTACTCATTCTCTTCTACCACAAATGCACTAAGAGACCATCGAATGACAAAATAGTATTTGGTACTACCCTTAAGAGGTATCTTGGCATAGGGGTCTTCTTAAAACTCTTCCAGTATCTACTCAACTCTCATCTCTTTCTCTCCTTCACTTGCACTTTCAACTTTAAACTAGGGTTTGTCTCCCTATATAGTCATGACTCGGTAGTTTAGACATTAGCTAACTACGTATCCATAACCGAGACATTTAAAACATTTAATTTCTCGGGTCTTTCTTCCTAAGCTCTAACCTTGGTCTCTTTAGACCTCAAGTTCCTTAGCTTTGCTCTTGCCTCAACCTTCTTCTAGTTTTCTCGACACTTGCCTTGGATGTTCCAACTCGGAATTGTTAGACGCTTGGTCATTCCTTGGTCAACTCAGCATGTCGCTTCTGTTTGGCAACATTGGTCGGCTACTCGGCATCCGACTTGCCTAGTTCTGTCTCTACCTTTCAACTCTCTATGCTACTCAGATGGTTTTGTTTAGAGTTGTAAGGATCTACAGTTCCACTATGTTACTAATCTTGGTCCTTAGCCCATAAATGAATCATGTGATAGTTTGTGTCTTGGGTTCATCGACATTACACCATATCATGAATAATTAGAATTCTCAGACATAGTTGTCCACTGTCTAGTTACCCTATCTCAAATCTTGTAGATGTTGGAAAGTGTCCTGTTCGTAATACTCAGGAACAAATCTACTTCTTAGATCTCTCTTCATCTCATTCCATGTTCGGACTTTGCGTCGGGCCCTCAAGTGAACATTTTGCAATTTCTTCCACCACATTGATGCATATCCAAAAAATTCTAATGTGGCTACTCGAATGCGGACATCATCTTCATAATCATAAAAGTTGAATATCTTTTTGATTTTCTCCTCCTAATCAAGGTAGTCATTAGTGCTATTGGACCCGTTGAAGCTTAGAATTTGTAACTTATAGTGTTCGACACCTTTCGGCGCTCTAAACTCACATTCATCAATCTTAACATATTGGTCTTCTTTTTCTTCATACTCTTCTACTTCATCTAACTCCAACCTTCTTCTCGCGACTCTATCGGTACGTCATGGTGGTGCTTGGTTCACTAGAAAGGCTTCTGGAGCTTGTTCATTCATCTGCCTTCTAGGTTTATCTCTCATCTCTCGGCCCTACTCAGCAAATCTCTTACACAGTCCAGTCTCTAAGACTTTGTTTACTGAGACAGCTAAGTTGGCTACAATAGCATCAAGATCTTGTAGCTGCTTATCAGTAGTACGTGGTGTTTGTTGAGTAACTTGACTACGACCATGAGCATCACTTTCGGCATTGTTAATCTTTCCTTGAACACTAGGATTCGTCATTCTCAAAACAAAGCTTCAGAAAATACACTTCACATAGGAAAGCCTTCAACACACACATAAATATCTCGAACAACAGACTGATTATCACTACACAACACTTGATCATAACTCAAGCTTTGATACTAGGACTATATGATGTGCCTAGGAGCTTAGTTTTCACTGGAACTTATCATAACAGATTTGAACTAAATGGGTTCTTCGAAATATCGAAGAAAATAGAGTGAATAGGTCTATAAGCGAACTAGAGTAGCTGATGTGAAGTTGCTCAAAGAATATGGTACACTAACAAACATAACACAACTTGACACTTCACTTGATATGATACACAAGTTGATGTCAAGGTCCACCTACCACTAATCTTGAACTATTTGGTAAGATTAGATAAGAGTGTATGAAAATAGACTTGGAGAGGGTTGTCTTACAAGAACAAAATATTTAATGTCTATGTGTAAAGTAAGGTAATTCCGGCTATCAGGAGAAGGGACTGTTTATATTAAGTCCTTAGGGTAACATTTACAAATATAGAAATCACAAAAAGGGGATTCTTAGTACATATGAAAAATGGTAAAAAGAATGAAAGATAAAAATGGAAAAGTAGTACAATGCTAAATGAGATGGATATGTGGTAGTGTAACATTTGTCCCATACAAAGATTCTTTGAATACAACAGGTAAGAGGGATCAAGATGTTGTGGCAATAAAGAGGCCGTAACGAGAAGAGGGTGTCATGAGAAATGGTAACAGGCCGAGAGAGAACTACTCGGCCGGTAAGTGAGTCTCTCGTCACTTAGCAAAAATCTCTCGACAGCAAGAGGTCAAATTACTCGGCATAGGCTCCTTGGTTAGGGAATAGTCAACATTAGCACAACTGGGAGTGCAGATCATTGTATAATAATGTGGAGAGCTCAAGGAGTTTAACTATCTTCCTTTGGTGTAAAATTTCTTATCATCGATAGGTTATCGAGAGATAATTCTTCGGGTGAGAGATTGGAGGCCTTGGAGCCGTATGCGAGTAATGGGATCAGTGGTTGGTAGTTCATCATGGCTGAATTCTTTAAGAGCTGTAAATGGTTATGCTATGCTTTGTTCTCTCTTTGTTGTTGATGCCGACTGTTCTTTGGCAGAAGGCTTTATGCCAAGTGACTTGACCACCGGTTGTTGAGAGTTTCCTACTGTGTAATGATAAATAGCCTCCTATTGGCTGAGTATTTATCTCTTAGCCTCCTACTCATTCTCATGACATCACTTTCTCGTCTTGGCCTTTTTATGTCGAGCCCTATTTTGGTTTTCTTTAATTTAATCTATATTAAGTTCAGCTAGTTAAATATAAATTACTTGACATAAAATTAAGGAAGTTTTTTTCTTAAAAAATGTTTTTATAAAATTGGAGTCACTAACTAGTTTAATTGGTAAAAAAATAAAATTAGGGTTTTCGAGTGATAAAATCCTAATTTAGCCATTGATTTGCATATTTTCTAAAAGAATAATTTTTAGAAATATAACTAGAAAAATTGAGTTTGGAGGCTAACCTATTAAGACTAAGTTACCATGTAAAAATAAAAAAAAATTAATGGGCTTTATTTTTATATATTTTTCCTAAAAATGCTAAGATATATACAAATAGGAAAAATATAACTAAAATTAATTTTTATTACAAATTTTTCAAGAAGACGAAAATTTTTTTTTATTTTTTTATATGATTACCCTGAAGGTGCATACTATTGAGCCCTATTTTAATTTCCTTAATTTAATCTATATTAAATCCAGCTCGCTTAATATAAATTACTCGACATTAAACTAAGGAAATATTTTTTTTTAAAAAAAATTTAAAAATTAGAGTTGCTAACCGGTTTAACTGGTAAAAATGAAATTAGGGTTTTTGGATGGGAAAACCTTAATTTGGCCATTGATCTACGTATTTTCTAGAAAAAAAATTTTTAGAATAAATAACCAAAAAAGATGGGTTCGAAGGCTAACTTATTAGGATTAAATCACTATGTAAAAATTTAAAAAATTGATAGGCTTTTGTTTTTATAATTTTCCAAAAATTTTTAAAAAATACCTAAATAAGTAAAAGATAACTAAAGTAATATTTTATTATTACGAATTTTCACAAAAAAGAGAAAAAAAGTTTTTTATTTTTTATATGGTTGTTCCAAAGGTATTTACATATCCACTAATCGGAATCAAACCAGTCGTAGTTCTCTTTTTATAAAATATTTAGTAGTTGGGTTATTTTTATTTTGAAAACCGACTCAGATTTAAGTTTATTTATCAATTTATTATTATTTTTTAAAAAACCTAAGAAATCTAATTTTCCTAAATTAAAGAAAACCTTAATTAACTAAATCTTTTAAAAGACTCGATTAAGATTTTTTTCTATTTTTAAAACTACTACATGTAAAAAAAATAATATCTTTTCTAAATCTTAATTATAAGATACACTAAGATATGATTTAGATATATATTTAGATACGTATCATTTCTAAATCTCAACCACAAAATATGTATTGAGATACGTATCTTTTTTAAATCTCAACTATAAGATATATATCTCGTACGTATATTTTCTAAATCCAAATTGTAAGATACGTATTTTAATCACAAGATACGTATATCTTAAAAAAAAACACACACACAATTTTTCTAAAAAATGCAATTTAATTAAACTTTATTAAAAAATCATAATTGTCCATAAAGCCTACGTAATATGAAAAATAATAATAAACCTGCACTTAAGAAAAATAAATTAGTAAATAAATAAAATTGAACTAACTAATAAAATAAATAAAACAATTTTTACCGAATTGAATCGTATGTGATTGTGCGTTGTGATCGTTTGGATGTCTTGCTCATGTTCATGTGTGTGCTAGCTTGTGGACGTGTGTCATGCTGATCGGATTGTGTGGGTGACGTGGACTTCGGATGTTCGTCAGGCTTCGGATTGCGTCATTGGATTTTGATTTCAGCTTGAAGTTGGTTTTTGATTTTGGTCGGATGTCAGGCTTCGGATGTTCGTTGGATTTTGATTTCGAAAATTTGAATGGTTAACTTCAAATTGGCTTCACAATTGCGTCGGGGTTTCGGATGTTGAATTGAGCATTGGATTTGGTTTGAAGTGGAATGGCATCAGGGCTTTAGATTGAGAATTGATTTGGCTTCATTGGTTTCGGTGGACGTTACTGAGGATTAGAGATGTAACAAAGGGGTCTTGAAGTGGGATGCAAGGTGTCACGGTCCGAGGCTTTCGTTAGCACACAAATAGACCGTGCGGCACTTACTATCCTGCCTCTGCAGTAGTAAGCAAGCCTAACTCGTACGCAACGCTAGCCAACCAGGCCTAAACCTGTAAGCAACACAACCAAGGAAGAAAGCCAACAGATTATAAGGGACATAATCTCGAATGGAAAAAGGAATAACACACTTTTATTAATTCCGACAGTATTACAAGGCTACAATGTGTGTGCACGGGGGTACAGTATATGTATCAGGTGTCGCCGGTTGTGATCAACCAACGTGGTGAGTAAGAGCTTCAATCCAGAAGAGTACTCACACCCTCGTGGTAAAGAGCTTTACGGACATTATTGGGCCTGGCAGGAGTAGACATTAAAACTGGTGAAATGACACCACTTTTTAAAAGTGGAAATTTCTAATAATAGTAAGGCCCTATCTTACATAATAATAAAGTCCCCCCCCCCTTATGTTACAATATGTACAAAACAATGGCCCCTTGTCATAAATGTATCTTACAAAAAGGGACCCTGACATCCTCCCCCACTTAATTCTATTGACGTCCTCGGCAATATGTACTAGAGCTTGGATCTGGTGGCGGAGGTCTTCTGTCTGGCAAGGCTGACTTTCTTTCGGATAAGGGCTTCAGATCTTCTTCAGTCTCCCAGCTTGTATCTTCTTCTCCTCTATCTGTCCACTTGACCAAATATTCTTTATGATCTTCTCCAGTGGAGGGATCTCTGACTCTTCGCTCTGCAAGGATGTCTTCCACGGCTTGACTTAGGTTAAACTTGATCTTGACGTGTGACCGCTTAGACACATTGCGAGATGGGTCTTCTATGTTTGGATAATATGGCTTCAAGACGTTGACATGAAAAACTGGATGGACCTTCAACCACGCAAGAGGCTCGACCTTGTAAGCTACTCTTCCAATCTTCGATATGATAGGAACTGGACCAATGTACCTTTGGATCAAGCTTCTATCCTTGTTCCTTAATGACCTGACTTGTTCTGGAAGAAGCTTTATGAGGACCTGATCTCCAACATTGAATTCTCTGGGTCGGCGATTCTGATCTGCCCATTTCTTCATTCTCTTGGAAGCCTTTTCAAGGTACGATCTTGCTACTACTGAACTCTGCTTCCAATCCCTGGTGAACTAATAGGCTCTTGGGCATCTCCCGGTATATGGTGCTGCCACTGTGTGGGGTAACAGTGGTTGCTGACCTATAATGATCTCTATAGGGCTCTTGTTGGAGGAAGAGCTCCGTTGGATGTTGAAACAGAACTGGGCGATATCCAGTAAGTCAACCCAATTCTTCTGGTTGGCACTGACAAAGTGCCGAAGGTATTCCTCTAGCAACCCATTGAATCTCTCTGTTTGTCCGTCACTCTACGGATGGTAACTGGAGGTCATGCTCAGCTCAGAGCCTAGGAGTTGGAACAATTCTGTCCAAAACTTCCCTGTAAACCTGGCGTCCCTATCACTTACAATATTTTGGGGTATACCCCAGAATTTTACCACATGCTTGAAGAAAAGCTGGGCTGTCTCTTCTGCGCTTGAACTCTTCGTGGTAGGAATGAAGGTGGCATACTTAGAGAACCTGTCAACAACAACAAAAACAGATGAGTGCTCCCTTACTTTTGGTAGGGAAGTAATAAAGTCCATGGAGACGCTCTCCCATGGGCGAGAGGGCACGGGAAGTGGCTCTAAGAGGCCTGCCACCTTCTGCCTCTCAACTTTGTCCTGCTGGCAGGTTAAGCAAGTCTTCGTATAAGTCATCACATCCTCCTTCATATTCGGCCAGTAATAGCCCTGCTTCAACAAGCTCCATGTCCTTTGCCAGCCTAGATGTCCAGCCCACAAAGTATCATGGCACTCTCTCATGAGTGCCCTTCTCAAGTTGCCCACCTTCGGGACATATAATTGGTGCCCCTTTGTGTAAATGAGTTCACCTTCTACCCAAAATCTGCGCGTCTTCCCTTCTTCAACCAACTGCTTAAGATTTTTGGCCAACAGGTCTTGACCTATATGTTGCTTGATCTGCTCTTGAATTGAAGTCGAGATTTGACTCGCCGACTGGTGTGCAATCTGTGTTAAGGATGCTAAATCAGCTCGCCTACTTAAGGCATCTGCTACCTGATTTGTCCGTCCACTGCGGTACTCAATCTCCATATTAAACTCTGCAAGAAACTCTTACCATCTGGCTTGTTTGGCTGAAAGCTTCGGTTGAGTCAATATATGGTTGGCAGCAGAATTGTCTGTCTTCACTATAAACTTAGATCCTAGTAAATAATGTTTTCAGGTCCTTAGACAGTGAACAATTGCAAGTAACTCCTTCTCTTGGGCTGAGTACCTGCGCTTTGTTTGATTCAGCTTCCTACTCTCATATGCCACTGGATGACCCTCTTGCAACAACACTCCACCCAATGCAATGTCTGAGGCATCCGTGTGGACTTCAAAAGGCTTAGAAATGTCAGGAAGTGCGAGGACTGGCTCCTCCGTCACTACACGCTTCAACTCCTCGAAGGCATTCTGACATATCCCATCCCATGACCATGCTTGGTCCTTCTTTAATAGATCTGTGAGGGGTGTAACTCGACGGGAATATCCCTCAATGAACTTTCTATAATAATTTGCGAGTCCAAGGAAGGACCGCAACTTTGTTACACTCTTAGGCACTGGCCATTGCCTGATTGCTTCCACCTTTGCCATATCCATTCGGATCCACCCTTCTTCAACAACATGACCCAGGAAGTTGATGCGCTTCTGGGCAAAGGCACATTTCTCACGCTTCACGTACAAATGATTCTCCTACAGCTTCTTGAAAACCATTTGTAAGTGCTTCATATGGTCTTGTAATGTCTTGCTATACACAACAATGTTGTCTAGATAGACGACTACAAATTTGTTGAGATATTCACGAAAGACATTATTCATTAAGGTACAAAATGTTGCAGGAGCATTAGTGAGACCAAAGGGCATCACCAAGAACTCATAAGCGCCATACCGGGTTACACACGTCGTTTTGGGCTCATCCCCCTCAGCAATGCAAACCTGATGATAACCTGAGCGAAGATCCAGTTTTGTAAAATATTTAGCCCCATTCAGTTGATCAAACAGATCAGCAATTAGGGGAATTGGGTAATGGTTCTTCACCGTCAGCTTATTTAGAGCCCGGTAGTCAATACATAATCTCAAACTCCCATCCTGCTTCTTTTGAAATAGAACAGGAGCCCCGTATGGTGCTTTTGAGGGTCGAATGAAGCCTGCCTCTAACAACTCATCCAATTGCTTCTTCAATTCGGCAAGTTCTGGAGGCGACATTTTATAAGGAGCTCTGGCTGGTGGTTTGGCACCAGGAATCAATTCAATCTCGTGGTCCACCGACCTTCTAGGAGGTAATTCCTTAGGGAGCTTATTAGGCATCACATAATCGTACTCCTTTAGGACCCTCTCTATTTCCTCTGGTATCTCCGTCTTTCTTGCTTCCTCTTTCTCTGTAAGGAATGCTAAGAAAGTTGGCTCTTGATGTTTGAGGCCTCTCTTGAATTGGAGTGCTGATAACATCATAGCCTCAATATTCTTCCCTTTCTTGCCATTGTTGTTTGCCCTATTCCTCTGAACTGTCACACAGCAAGGCTTTTCACCCATGAATAACAAGCAATCTGCTGTGGGCATGGGAGCAACTCTGGCTTGTCTCAAGAAATCTATTCCAAGGACTATGCTGAAGTCATCCAATGGAACAGCTGTGAAGTTGAGATTTCCACTCCAATCTCCAACCCTCACTTTCACTCCTCTTGCAACTCCTTGGACAGGGCGGGCCTTGGAGTTGACAGCTTTAATTTGGCTAGTGTCCTTAGCAAGTACTAACCCCAACCTTTCCGCCTCAGGCACATCAATGAAGTTGTGTGTAGCACCGGAGTCTACCATTGCACTGACACTCTTGCCATTGATGTTCAATTGGACATACATCAACTCATTGTTGTTCTTAGGCTTACGTCGCACTGAGGAACTCTTTCCAACAGCCGACAACATGTGTAATGTGCCCATTTGGGGTTGATCCTCTCCATCACTCCCTGACTCATCATCTTGGCAGGCATTCTCTACTTTTTGTGCCATAGCATTGAATGCTGCCCTATGGGACACTCAGCTACTTTATGTGGGCCATTACACAAGAAACACGAGAATGAGGGCTTCTTACCTCCATTGGTTGCCCCACTCTTTCCGTACTGGTGAGAGTTATAGGGTTTCCTTTGACTCCCTCCAGTATTGCTACTGCTGCTACTTGAACTTGGGGTTCCCCCACTTTTGGGTTTGCCCGACTTAACTGACTTTCCACCTTCGTGTCTTGTCGACACATTCTTCTCTTTATTGTCATGAGTGTAGTCAGTCAAGCGCTTAGCTGCTGTTTGTGCTGTAGCTAAGTTAGTAACTCGTTGCCTCTGCAACTCATTCTTGGCATAAGGCTTCAGTCCTTCCAGGAAATAGAATAGCTTATCATCTTCAGCCATGCTCTTGATGTCCAACATCAATGTTGAGAACTCCCGGACATACTTTCTAATGTCATCACCCTGTCGAAGTTCCCTCAACTTCTTTTGGGCATTGTACTCAACATTCTCAGGGAAAAACTGAGTCCGCAACTCAGCCTTCAACTCCACCCATGTATCTACATGAGCGTTACCATTTTGGATATCCTCATATTTGGTGCGCCACCACAGTTTGGCATCACCAGTTAAGTACATTGTAGCCATGGTGACCTTTGATCTCTCATCATTTGTCCCCACAGCAGCGAAGTACTGCTCCATATCAAACAGAAAGTTCTCTAACAACTTGGCATCCCTTACGCCAGTAAATGCCTTGGGCTCAGGCATCTTTAGATGTCCTGCATGAGCAGGGACATGAACAGGGGCAGGGATAGGAGCATTTCCCACAGCCCGAGTTAAAATAGCCACCTGTGCCTGTAGCTCTTCAACAGTCTCAATTGAGGCATGAGTAGTAACTTGTTTTCTTACGTCTTTTACTTAAGTCTCCAAGTGTTGTCTTGCCTCATCGGTCGTTATGTGCATTTCCTATCTGAGGGTTTGCACGGTAACACTAAAATTCTCAGCCATCTCAGTCATCTTAGCATTCATCTTTTGATGATTGGTCTCAACTTCAGCCACTCTTATTAACAATGCGACCAAATCATCTATCCGCTTAGATACTCCCTTGAGGATTTCCTCAAAGCTATCAAGCCTCTTGCTCACTTCCTCTTGTCGTGTCATGGTCGTTCTCGCTGGAATAACCTGGGCTCTGATACCAACTGTCACGGTCCGAGGCTTTCGTTAGCACACAAATAGACCGTACGGCGCTTACTATCCTGCCTCTGCAGTAGTAAGCAAGCCTAACTCGCACGCAACGCTAGCCAACCAGGCTTAAACCTGTAAGCAACATAACCAAGGAAGAAAGCCAACAGATTATAAGGGACACAATCTCGAATGGAAAAAGGAATAACACACTTTTATTAATTTCGATAGTATTACAAGGCTACAATGTGTGTGCACGGGGGTACAGTGTATGTATTAGGTGCCACCGGTCGTGATCAACCAACGTGGTGAGTAAGAGCTTCAATCCAGAAGAGTACTCATACCCCCGTAAAGAGCTTTACGGACATTATTGGGCCTGGCAGGAGTATACATTAAAACTGGTGAAATGGCACCACTTTCTAAAAGTGGAAATTTCTAATAATAGTAAGGCCCTATCTTACACAATAATAAAGTCCCCCCCCCCCCCTTATGTTACAATATGTACAAAACAATGGCCCATTGTCATAAATGTATCTTACAAAAAGGGACCCTGACACAAGGGTTGGACGTTTGCCGTTGGAACGTTGGAGCGCAGAATTGGACTTCGGAAATTTGTTGGGATTGTGAGGATTGTGAATTGTCTAGCTGTGGATGCAACGTGAATTTTGGTCAAGGAATTTTGTTAGGGGAGTGAAGCTTTTGATTGTTGAAGGGAATTGGAAAGTGGACGTTGGCGTGGAGTTTCAATTCAACATTCTAAAGGCTTTGCAATTGGACTTGTTTGGTTCGTTAGATCGTGATTGGGAGTTGCAGCTGTGCAATGGATCGTATTTAAGGACGTGTAGTTTTTTAAAAAAAAACCTCTCTAACTCCATCGCTAAATTCTTATTTATAAACCAAAAATTGAATTTTTCGTGTCTTTTAATTATGGATTTGATTTTTAATAAACGAAAAATACGATGAAAATTTGACTTAACTTTTAGAAATCCTATTTAGGCTTTTTATTTACCGGATCTGATTTGATTCAATTTAATTTAGCGCTGTAACTTTTTTAATAAATCTTAAGTTTATTCTGATTTAATATAAATTAGATAAAATTTTATTTTAAGTCAGATTGGGTCAAAATTATTTTAATAAAACTCAATTCTCAAGTGATTTATTAAATTAATCACACATCGTTATCCAATTTGATATTAAACGATCCTAGCTTGACTCGATAAATATATCTTGACTCGACTTGACTCGATTCGACTCGACTCGACTCGATTCGACTCGACTCGATTCGACTCGATACGATACGATACGATACGATTTGACTTAACTCCATACGATACGACTCGTCTCAATATGATTTGATTCTCTTTTTTATTTTTTCATTTTTCTTTTAATTTTATTTTTATTAAATGGCAAAAATGAGGTGTTTATACCTATGTACCCACTAGTCGGAATCAACCAATGTAGTTTTTTTCTTAGAAAAAATTTAATGAGTGGATTTTTTTATTTTGAAAATCGAGCCAGGTTTATGTTTATTTAACCATTTATTATTTTTTAAAAAACCTAAAAAATTATAATTTTATGAATCTATTTTAAAAAAACCTAACTAACCAAATCTTTTTGAAAACTTCAGTTAAGATTTTTATTATTTTTTAAAAAATTCACTACTTATAAAAAAAAAAAATACCTTTCCTAAATCCTACGTATCTTCTTCCAAGATATGTTAAGATACGTATTTTCTTCAAAGATATAGATCTCGGAGAAAAGATATGCGATTTTTCAAAAAATGCAATTTTAATACAATTTATTAAAAATTCAAATTATCTAACAAAATAACAAACGATATGACAATTATTTAAAAAAATATAATAAAAAAATTGCACTGAAAAATCAAATTAGTAAAATAATTAATTAACTAATAAAATAAAATAATATATATTTTTTTACCTAAACGAGTTGAACCGCGCATGATCGGTTCGTTCGTGTTGCATATTGAGTACAGCGTGTAGTGTCCCAAATGTTTGTCCATGTATGTATAGTGCATCGGTGATTGTAAACGGTGTGTGCAGTGCGTAGGACATATGGCTGTGTGTAGTTGGTATAGTAAATGATGTAGGTGAACGTGAGATGTCAGGGTGTGGCGACGTGTCAATCAGGTGAGTGAGGGGCTGTTATGTAGTATGATGTTGTGAATGTGTTAGGGGGTTATCATGTATGTATCAGGAGGCTATTGTGTATGTATGTATGTCATGTGTATGTCAGGGTGACGTATTTTATGCATGGATTGTGTTTTGTGTGTGACAGCATGGAGTATGTTCAAGCAGGTGTACGAGTGATTAGTATGTACAGGGAGAGACTGCGCAACATAAGAGAGTGTATGCAGTGAGAGAGTGGATGTGACAGGTAGTGTGTTGAGTGGGTATAGTGTTTGTGTGTCATGGTCTGTAAGCAGTAGTGTGCGGTGTGTATGATATTGTGTATATGGTGGCGTGTAATGTGTTTGTGTGGAGTGTAGTAGTGCTTAGGCAATGAGTGTTTGGCAAGTGATAAGTGAGTAAGTAACGTGGTGTGGGTTTGATCGGTGGACGTTGATGTGTAGGTATAAGGATTGGTGTAAGCTTGGGATTGTCCAGTGGAGTATTAGGGTTAGTATAGGGGAGATTGGGTGTTGGGTTGTGTAAAAAACATCCTCAAGTCCATCGTTGAATTCCTATTTATAATACTTACTATCGAATCTTTTGTATCTTTTAGTTATAGATTTGATCTCAATAAATCCTAGATATGAAAGATACGATAACGATTACGATTTTTTGAAGATTCGACCTAGTTTCTAAAAACCCTATCTTAATTTGGGCTTTCTATCATTTAAGCCCGACCTAGTCCAATTGGATTTAGCCTAAAAACCTACTTAATAAATCCTAAGTCTATTTTAGCCCAATATAAATTAGATAAAAAAAATTCCACTTTATATCGGATTGGACTAAAATATTTTAATGAAGCTTGATCCTTTAACGACTTAAAATTTATTAAATTGGACATATATTATTATCCAATTCGACCCTAAACGACTTGACTCGATTCGATATGACTCTTGATACGACTTGACACTTCATTTTTGTTCTTTTCTCAATTTTCCTTTATTTTATTTTTTTTCTTTAACCTGGCTTAATAAAAATATTAAAATAAAATAGCAAAAATGAGGTATCTATAACCACCTCTCTTTGTAGTAAAGTTCGATTAGAACTTCATTACAAAAATAAAAGAGATACTCATTTTTACTGAACCTTACTTAAATGGTTAGCTAAGCTGTGTTTTATCTTGATGAAGGATATCGACTTGAAAGGTCGATGTAAAGGATAATAGCTTGGTACGAATAGTGGCAATAGATCTTGACAACCTAAAATGAAGGTAATCTGAGTTCGAAATGAGAATGGGAAATAGAGAGTAAGAATAGGGTTTTAAGTGTGAATGTGGATGGATACCACGTGCTAAAACACAAATACAATCGGGGAATGAGCTCGAAATAGGGTTCAATATGACTTACGAACACTAAATATTGCTCGGTTTTTCAAATGAGAAGTTAGATGTGACTTAGTCGCTCAAATGAAGGGTTTACCACAATCTTGAGAAGAAGATCAATAAGAATGCAGAAGGATTAAAGAGTTTGTTCAACACTCAATAATTGGTAAAAAGCCAAGCTCTAAGAGTTCAAAAGTAGCCTTGCTTGAAAGGGAAATTTCAAGTGTAGGAATATTCTTTTTTGTCTATTTCTCTATATCTATCTATATAAATATTGCTATTTATAGCAGGTCTTAAATCCTAATGGCAAAACTGTAAATAATATACAAGGCCTTAAACCCTAAAGAATTGGGCTCATAAAGAAAATAAAGGAAAACATATACAAGAATACAAAATTGTACATTTTATAGGAGAAGTCAGCATGCAGTTACTTGACATGTCTTAGAAGGAGTAATATCTGAACCGGACGGGGTCGATAGTTGAATGTATGGGTTGAGGAAAGAGTCCCTGAAGTCTCATGTAGCTTAGCTAAGATACTAGAGAGGTTGGCCCATAATTGCTGAGTTCTAAAGTTAGTCAACACTAGTTTCTCCATGCCATGTCAAATGGATCCCACTCTTAGCAACGTAGTCACTTGGCTACTCGATTAACGACAGACTTGTTGCCAAGTGGTTATTTTTCTTCCTATCGTCCTTCTGGCTTTAGCTTGGCCCTAGTAAGCGTTGATCGACCTCAGCTTTGGATAGGTCTGCTTCGACTTGGGTGTAGTTGGAGGTTGATTCCCATCATAGCTCGTCTTGAAAATGGTAGGGCAAATGAATAGGAGGTCCATCTTGAAAGGATGGAACAAAAAGAAGCCTTTCTTAAAAGAATAGGGTAAAATATATTGGGCCTATCTTGAAAAGATACGGTAAAGGTTAAGGAGGCCCATCTTAAAAGGATAGGGCAAAGGAATTGGGTGCCTATCTTGAAAGGATAGGGCTAAAGATTTGGGGTACCTATCTTGAAAGGATAGGGCAAAAGGATTAAGGGGGCTTATCTTAGAAAGATAGGGCAAAAGTTTTAAAGGAGCCTATCTTGAAAGGATAGGGCAAAAAAATTAAGGAGGCCTATTTTGGAAGGATATGGCAAAAGTTTTAAGCGGCTTATCTTGGAAAGATAAGGCAAAAGTTTTAAAGAGCCTATCTTGAAAGGATAAGGCAAAAGATTTAAAGGGGCTTATCTTGGAAGGATAGGGCAAAAACTACTAGGGGTTAAATTAACTTGTTTTGGTTTGGTAGATGATTTGAAGAGGATAGATCTCTTTGAGATTTCAAAAAAACTTTTTAATTTTTCTAAATATCTATTTTAAGGACTTTTAGGATCATTTTACCTAGGAATGGAGAATTTCACTGATAGAAATCAATTAGCATATCTTACGTTGACTCTCGATATTCACTCATTCAGATTGCAGAATATCACCAAGACATTTCCTTAAGATTGTGCTTGCTTTTTCTTCTTTTTTCCTCTTTACTTCTTCTTTCTCTCTCTCTTTTTCTAGAATAAGATCTTCTTCATGATTGAAACCTTTTGCTGATGATTCTTGTAGCCGTACCATGCTTATGCCTTGATTTTGTTTTTGTCATCATAGGTTCTCAATTTCCACCTCTTTATGATTCTTCAAAAATAAATCTCTTTTTGAAAGAAACAGGATTAAATCATTAAGAACATTTGATTTCAATTTATTTGATGACTCAAATCCATTGTAGGTGTTTGGTATTTAAGTGTATGAGGTTGAGAAATATGGCACACAAGGATTTATTGGTGAAGTGTTTGTCAGTCAATGATCATCTGAATTTGAGAACATTCATAGATATTAACTTTACTTGTAAACAATGAAAGACTAACCACAAATAATTCTCAAGAAAAATTGGAATCTTTATTGAACTCAATTTTCATGAATAATACAATTCAACTGCATCTGAATTCATAGGTCTCCTTAATTCCAGGCCATCCATTTCTATCAACACTAATTTACCTCTCAAGAATACCCTTTTCACCACATAAGGGCCTTCATAATTCAAAGCAAACTTACCCTTAGGGTCTTTTATATTTGGCAATACTTTCTTCAACACCAAGTTTCCTTCCTTGAAGTACCTCGGGTGTATTTTCTTGTTAAAGGCTTGGATCATCCTTTGTTGGTAGCACTGATTGTGTCATGTTGGTGCAAGCATCCTCTCATCTAAGAGGTTCAAATTCTCTACTTGTTTCTTCACCCATTTTGCTTTATTAAGTTGAATTTATGCCAACACTCGGAACAAAGGTATTTTTACTTCCACTGGTACTACTGCTTTAGTTCCATATACCAATGAATAAGGTGTTGTACCTGTAGAGGTTTTAACTGAGGTCCTGTAAGCCATGAGAGTAAAGGGAAGCATCACATGCTAGTCTCTATAACTAATCACCATCTTCTCAATGATTCTCTTGATGTTCATATTAGCGGCTTCAATTGCCCCATTCATCTGAGGTCGATACGGAGTTGAATTTTTATAATTGATCTTGAATTGGTTGCATACTTCAGCCATCGGCTTGTTGTTCAAATTTGACCCATTATCTGTGATAATAGACTTAGGTGCACTGTATCTTGCAATGATATCTCTTTTCAGATATCTAACTACCACTCCTTTGGTCATTGTAGCATACGACACTGCTTCCACCCACTTGGTAAAATAATCAATCGCGACTAAAATGAATCTATGCCTGTTTGAAGCCGTTGGCAACATTGGACCCATCATATCCATCCTCCACATTGAGAAAGGCCAAGGAGTCGACAACACATGTAATTCTTAGGGCAGAGCATTGATTTTATTAGAGTATACTTGACACAAGTGACAATGTCTTACGTGCTTAGTACAGTTTGATTTCATCATCAAAAAATAACCCATCCTCATGGTTTTCCTAGCTAACATGTATCCATTCATGTGAGGACTACAGACTCCCTCATGCACTTCTTTCACTAATTTCTTAGCTTCTTCTTCATCTACACACCTTAGCAATGTTGCATCTAGTGATCTTTTGTACAACATAGCTCCAGTTAATAGAAAATAAGTAGCCAATCTCCTTAAAGCTTATCTATCTTTTCTATTAGCTTCATCAGGTAACTCATCTGTTTGAAGTAACCTTTTGATGTCATAATACCAAGGCTTATCCAGTCCCTTCTCTTCAACCGTTAAACAAAAAGTTGGTCTTTCCTCCACTTTAATCTTCAAGGGCTGAATTTTATCTTATTCGTGACTTTCACCATTGACGCTAACGTGGCTAATGCATCAACAAATTGATTTTGGGTTCTTGGAATGTAAGTAAATGAAATTTCTTGGAATTTTTCAATCAGTTTGTTTAAATGCTTGTGATAAGGTATCAATTTCTCGTTGTTCGTCTTATATTTTCGTAGGATTTGGAGAATTATAAGAGAAGAATCTGCATACACTTCAAGCCTTTGTATTCCCATGTCTAATGCCATTTTGAGCCTTAAAATGCAGGCCTCATATTTTGCTATGTTGTTCATATATGGAAATGCTAACCTTACTACCACAGGGAAATGATTACCCTTAGGTGATTCCAGTATTGCTCCTATTCCACATCCGAATACATTGGTTGCTCCATCAAAATACATTCTCCATTTCGATTTCTCACTACTTAGTTCATTTGCAACCATCGCATTTTCATCAGGAAACTGAGCTTTTGGACCATCATCTTCATCTTCTAGTGGGTATTTCGCTAATTCTATTGCTTGCCTTTTGATTGAACTCTTACTTATGTATTTGATGTCAAACTCAAAGAGCAACATCTATCACTTTGAGATTCTCCCGATCAATGTTAGCTTTTTTACTAAATACTTTAATGGGTCATGTTTTGTCAACAACTCCACTGAGTAATAGAGAGTATATTGCCTGAGCCTATGCATCACCTATACTAAGGCACAATACGTTCTTTCCTCCTTTGAGTATTTTTGTTCACCTTCTATGAACTTCTTACTTAAGTAATATATAGGATGCTCGTTTTTGCCTATTTCATCTTTTTACCTCAACATACATCCCATCAATTTAGGAAGGATTGTTAAATGAAGAATCAATGGTCGTCCTGGTGTAAGAGTGACCAGCACTGGAGGATTCATGAGATATTTCTTGATTTCAACAAATTCTTGCTCACACTCTTCATCCCATTCTATTGCTACATTCCTCCTCAAGAGTTTAAATAACGGCTTGCATTTATTAGTTAGCTGCGATATAAATCATGCAATGTAATTCAGCCTCCCCAACAATCCCCTAACTTCTTTTATAGTCTTCGGTGCAAGCACGTTGACAATTGCCTTGACTTTGTTTAGATTTACCGTGATTTTTTTTCTACTGACTAAAAAACCCAACAATTTGCCCGAGGTTACTCCAAAGGTGTACTTTTTTGGATTCAGCTTTAGTTGAAACTTCCTCAATTGCTCAAACAACTTACATAAAACATCAACATGATTCTCACCTTCCTTAGATTTGGTGATCATTTCATCTACATAAACTTCAGTCTCTCGATGCATCATATCATGAAACAAAGCTACCATAGCATGATGATAAGTTGCCCCAATGTTCTTCAACCCAAAAGGCGTCGCTTGATAACAAAACATTCCCCAAGTGGTAACGAAGGTAGTTTTGATTTTATCTTTTTTTGTCATCTTGATTTGATTTTATCCCGAGAAAACATCCATAAATGAAAAAAGATAATTTTTGGCCATGTTGTCCACTAATATATCAATGTGTGGTAAAGGAAAGTTATCCTTTGGTGTTTCCTAGTTCAAGTCATGGAAATTTACACATACCTTAACTTTCCTATTTTTCTTTATAACTGGCACCACATTGGCTACCCATTCGAGGTAATCCAACACTTCTATGAACTCGACTTTTAGTAATTTCTTCACTTCTTTCATTTTAAGGAGTATATTTGGCCTATACCACCTAAGCTTTTGCCACTTAGTTTTCATATCTTCTCTTGTTGGCAACTTATGAACTACGATTGATGGATCCAAACCAGCCATGTCTTCATAGGACTAGGCGAATATGTCCAAGTGTTCTAATAACAAACACAACAACTATCGGTTCATCAATAATTACTCTCCCTTGTTTAAATTGATGCCAACTCTCTTGTATTTTGCTTGGAGTCTCAATATCATCTTTGACATTTAACCTAGCAAGGTTGAAGGCGATATTAGTACTTTCATCATTTACAAGTACGTGATATCCATTATGTTCATTGTTTTTATCGAATCTAAAGAGTAAAGGAAAAAGCAAAAGGATAACGAATAAATAACAAAGAAGAATTGATAGAAAGAAAGGAACT
This sequence comes from Lumnitzera littorea, assembly GCA_024138015.1. Lineage (NCBI taxonomy): Eukaryota > Viridiplantae > Streptophyta > Magnoliopsida > Myrtales > Combretaceae > Lumnitzera > Lumnitzera littorea. The sequence continues at coordinate 27,602,326 of JAMXBB010000011.1, forward strand.
AATTTTATTGAATGAATTCAAATTGTCTGAAAGAAAGGGCCTAACTAATTGGACTAATTATTGAAATCAAACGCTCCTAATTGATCTAATATTGCCTTTCTAAAGAGACCAATTAATGGGAACATAAAACCAGTTGCATCAGGAAATTGGGATGCCAATATCTTTCTTATTATCTGGACTAATGTTGCATTGCTGAGCCAAAGCCTTAGATAAATTGGCTACTTCGGGTTCTTGAACACAAATTGATACTAGGAATGTCTGATAGATGTCTAGAAAATCCATATGAGTATAGCATCAGTGATCTCCTCTCTTGCCTTTGGTTTTGGCCTTCATTTCTTAGATCTCTTCTTCAATGGGTTCATATTCGAGCTTGAACATTCCAATCTATTGCTTAGGTTATTCCGAGCGACCTTATGTAATGGTGGGACTTAGGTTATTGGACCGTTGATTTACAGCCAAGGCCAAGGACTAGAGGAACTGGCTAGACGAACCCTCTTATTCTAGCCGACTCATGTGGAGGCTGAGTATCTCCTTACTAACCCTTTCTGCTTACCGAGTCAAATGACTGCTTATTTCTTGCAGGTTATGTACCGAGAAGCGGAGGGTCGAGAGAATAGCCAATCTTCATTCTCATTCATGCTTGGCCAAGTACTTACTCGGCATCACCTTAGTCGAGATGTTGAGAGAGAGACTCCAGACTGACTAAGCTACCTTTGTTCGAACAAGCAAACTGTTTGTACTTTTTGTCCGCATCTTCTAACGGTCTCGCCCATGTATCATCACCACGTGTATAGAATTATGTGTAGAATCCGTTGCACCAATGATTGTTTTCCTTGTATATTCATTTTTACCCCTTGTATCTTGTACGTTACTTCCTTAGAAAATGCCCTTTTTGTCTTTTCCAATTTGAGCATGTTGCCATAACTTATGGGTATAAATACCCTTGTATTTGTAGCTGTAAGAGGATCATAATTTAGATTACCATTAATATACTTTGTGTTTTCTTCCTTGTGTAAACACTGTCCATTTACTTTTAGCATTACTCTTATCCTAACCCTTGAGTAAGGTAGGTGGTGAGTAACCTCATCGGATCGATTCGTGCATCGTATCAAATTGTGTTGTGAGTCCTTAGAAGTTTCATTGGTGCATCATATCCTTTAGAGCTATTCGCGGGTTTTTGCTTACTCCTTTTTATTTGCATTTGTTCTTTTAGACATACCCCATCACTTTCTTTTGAGCTTTTTGCAAGTTTAGACCCATCTAGCGACCAACCTTGTCTATCCTTAGTCATGGTTCGCAGCACCCCCTATCTTGATACTTTAATCATGTTGACTTCATAAAAAATCTATAATCCTAGTTCCTTGAATTCTTCACTCTTGATATATGGAATAGCCGTCTCTTTGTAAATCTCATAATCTTGTTCCCTAAGAATAGTGACCAACTGTCCCTTGGCTATGAATTTCACTTTCTGATGTAGATTAGGCGGAATTGGCCTTGCTGAGTGAATCCACGGCCTCCCTAATAGAAGATTGAAAGTTCGAGGTATATCTCGGACTTGAAACGGAATAGTAAACATCTGTAGACCGATCTCGACCTGCAGCCCTATTTCTCTAAGTATCTCTCTCTTTGATCCATCAAAAGCTCTTACTGAAATCGAGTTGGGTTTTATCTTAATCGAATCTACTTTAAGCAAATTCAGTGTTATCAGTGGACACACATTTAGTGAAGACCCATTATCAATCAGTACTCGAGCAACCACTTTCCCTGTACACTTAACCTTTATGAAAAGGGGCTTTGTGTACCGATCTTCTTCTTTACTTAGCTCATCTGGTGAGAACGAAATTTGATTCATCGCAAATATCGAATTCACCACTAATCCTAGCTTCTCAGTAAAAATCCCTTTAGGTACTTTAATATCCCTTAGAATTTTGATTAAAGCTTTTTGGTAAGTATTTGATGACAATAGTAAGCCCATCGGGGAGATCTAGGTGGGTATTTTGGCTAGCTGATCCATAATCTTGTACTCACTAGCTTTCACTATCTTCTTGGCAACATTCTAGTTTTTCTCATTCGTATCTTCAAAGATCTTTCGCGAAGCCTCTTCTATAGTAGTCTTTCTCTTGGCTTTCTCGTTTTGGTCATAGACTAGTCTCAAGCGCGTAAGCCTACCAACTATGGGTAATGAGGACTTGGTTGTTTGATTCATTGTTTGGTAATCTAAAGGGGTTGCTTTGTAATTTTCTAGGTCTATTGGGATATTAAAAGCAATTTTCATAGCCTTACTCAATTCCTCATCCTTCTCAGTCTTCCCGTAGTACTTAAAAACTAATGGCTTAGACCCATCTCTAATCATTCCAACCATCTCAGCTGTCTTCTTGGCTTTTGCAATAAGCTTGTCTTCTTCCTCAAATTCGGGACCCCATCTAGTGGGTGGTTCATTAGCATATATGGCAGGTGAACTGGTATAATCGACCAAATACTCAAACTTTCCTAATGGCTCTCTTAGGGTATTGACTGTTGGATCTCCAACTTTGTACCTTTTTCTAAGCTCCTTCTGAGTACATCTTTTTCTTGGTTTTGAAATTGTCATAGTCGTAATGTCAACTTTCTTTATCTTCCCATCCTTCAACAATTGATATATTGTTGGCTTAGTTTGGGTTCTATCTCTGAGATTTATATTTCAGCAAGTGTCTGGCTTACCTCAGATTCCAAGCTACCTCTTCAATAGTGATGGGGAGATTATCTAGATCAATCTTTGGTTCAAACACTTCAATGATGATCATGTTGATTAAGCGTCTATGATCCAGTAGAGGATTGTTACCTACGTTAAGAGCGGGAGTCTGAATGAAATCCAATTGCACCAACTTTGCCTCAATAAAATCCTACATCTTATGTCTAAGTCTTTAGCACTAATCCGTAGAATGCCCTACTTGTCCCAAATGATAATCATAACAGAGCTCTAGCTTATAATCTCTAGGTCTTTGTCCCTCCTTCGATATTTCAAATGTCAGGAGATTCTCTTTCCTTAGTCGAGCAAGAATCTAGCTTAAAGGAATGGGTATATGAGTAAACTATCTCCTTTGTGGGTGGTTATTTTGATTTGGATATGGTGGGTGATTAGAACCTCCTGTCATAGCTATTGGGGCTGCAGGTTTGATAAGGTTGCCAGTATTGCCAACGTTTATAGTAGCTTCTTTGGCTTTGTTGGAAAATCTTGTAGGAGGCATTTTCTTCTCAGTTGCTTCAAGATTAAGGAGCCTTCCAATAGCAATAACTTCCTCAATTCAACAACCTGAAGCCATGATTTTTGCAAAGTTAAAGGTAGGGTATCCTATCAAATGTTGGTGGTATGGGCTTCTAAGAGTGTTGATAAAGGCAAAAGTTAGATCCTTCTTTGTTAAGGGTGGAGTGACCTTAGCTACCATGCCTCCTCTATCTCTAAGTGTACTCCTTAAAGTTTTCGTTGGACTTCTTTCATAGATTATTCCAATCCCACATGGATGGGGCTACCTCAATATTGAACTTATACTAGTTGTAAAAGGCTCGAGCTAACTTATCCTATGTATCGATCTTGTTCAAGTCCAATTGGGCTTACTAAGTTAAGGTAGGCCCAGTTAAGCTATCTTGAAAGGTTTAGACCATCACCGTGCCATACTTTTTGTATTTTCCCATCTTTTTGATGTACAACCTAGTGTGGAGCTTCGGGTAGTCAGTCCCATCGTATTTCTTAAATTCCAAAATTTTGAACTTTTCCAGCAAATCACTATCTTCATATGTCAGCAAGTTGATCATTCCCATCTGCTTAAGCTCGTTAATCATTTCTAAGGTTTTCATCTTTTCGGTCAACTTCTGCATAAACTTCCTTTCCATCTTTCGGTGTTTTTCCTCAATCTCCTTCTTCCATGTCTTAGCATTAGGGATTGATTCTATATCTTCCAATTCATGGGGAGGGGTTGCTTTTGCATTTCGATTTGAGTTGACTTGAGATGCTTACCTATTATTAAGAATTCCAATAGCCTAAGTAAGAGCCTAGATTTATTCAACCATCTTATTCATATTTTCTTCTAAGGTTGTGACTTTCGGGTCGAGCTCGGTTTGATTGACATTTCTAGTACCTTGAGTTGACATTCTTGCTTTAGAATGAGTGAATATTAGGCTTTTAGCTGAGTCTGCTCGCTGGAGCGCTATCTTCAAAATCTTAAACGAAAACTCTAGTTTTAGACATCTTTGTGAACTAAAATTTTTGTTGTTTATTTTTTTCTTTTTGTTTCTTGCTTCTTCTTTTTTGTTTGTTTTTTTTTTATTTTTTGTTTTTCGTTCATTTTTTATTTAAAAGGTAACTATAAAGAAATAAAAAAAAATGAGCAAAAGACTGCGTAATCAATAAAGGTTTTCATTTAATGAAGTTAGAAATTTATTAATAATCATAAAATCAAACCTATACAATGGACTAAAAGAAAAATAAATAAACTCCTTACTAATCTTTCTAAAACAAAAAATCAAACCTTATATTTATAAGAGCCGACAGATTTGGCTAAGATGAGCTTCATCGACTTCTCTCATCAGCTTTCGGACTATAACATCTCTTTCTAGAATCTTATTCCTCAAGAATTGATTTTCTTCCAGTAATCTCTCATTCTCCATCTTTAATTCTTCAATGATTCTTTTGCATTCTTGGAACTAAGCTTCAACTCTAGCCTATATGGCGTCTAGATAGGCTTGCTTAGTAAGTGAAACGTATTCTGGCTCTGCCTCATGTCTGAATATGTTTGGAGCTTCATACCATATCTTTCTAATCTTCTCCAGCTAATTGTAGATAAACTGCTTGGTAACTTGGTATTCTCCAACTTTGCCCCTCAAAGTTCTTACATTGACTATCTTCTTGACTTCTCTCCATTCCTATAGCTTCATGAGTTCTGCTAGTCGTTGAATCAAAGTAGCGATGGGTAAACAAGGATCTTGGTAATTCAATGTAACATCTTCTAAGGAGTCTCTGTATGCTATTTGTTAAAGAGGACCTAGCTATCTGGTGACACAAGCTGGGAAATACCCTGTGTAACTTATAATGCTGATAAGAGGAACCCCTGCATAATCAACGCACCTTAAGATAGCTTGAGTGCAATTACTCCACCTAGCTATCCACATAAATCTACTGGTTGCATCTTACTTATGACTGATACCCATCCTCTAAACTAAGCTTCTTCTAATACCTTAAAGTGATAGGCAAAGTCATTTATCAGATTCATGTTTTCAGTTAGGGATGCTCTGAGAAGTTTCCCTCCATACCCTTGTATGTGATTGAGAAATCATACCGCAAAGATTGTAGGGTTAACTATGAAGTACCCATGCCCCTGCTTCCTCAAGTAGGTGAGTGTCTTGACTTGCTCTGCCAATAATGTCGGTATATAGGATTTACTAGCTAAGAATTGGGTTACTAACTTGGTTACCCTATAATGAACTTGACCATATTTGACTGGAAATATCACCATCCCAAATACCACTACAATAAAGGTGTTTACCCTCTTTTCGACTCATGATTCATATCCTCCACAAAAGATTTGACGATATTTCTGATAAGTATCTAGGCTTGAAAACCATTCTACTAATTTTAAGATACTGAGACATTTCTTGCCATATGAAAATAAGAAGTGCTAAGGCTGCCTTTTTGACTTCCAGCGAAGTCATAAAGGCTTTCTCGAGCTAGACTCTGAGATTTGGGACTGTTATGCCTGCTTCAAGAAGCGGAGCACTAAGTCATTACGAGTATTCTTCTAAAGTGGGAGTCAACACATGTAGACTAAACTTAAAAGTTACAGATTTTGGATCCTAATAATAAAGAAGGGCTTAAATTAGAGGCTAGTAAAGTTGGACCTGCATGAGAGATATGATCGGCTCAATCTTCTTGTAAATGTGATCTTGCTTGATGGGCGGAAGCTGATTTAACCAATCTTTTAAGATAGCCTCGAGGAAAGAATACTTATCCAACTGGACCTTAAGGATGGGCTTAGGACTAACATTATCTTGTCTTTCCATATCTAAATTACATAAAACATAAAATGATACAATTATTTACAATGAGACCCCTAAATTTACAATAAAGTTGAATATAATACTAATAATTTTGCAGCATCTTCAAAATTTTCATTTTTTTTAAATTACGCAGCCTTTTACTCATTAAGAGATAATGTAAAATATATATATATATATAACACAAGAAATTAAAATAATCACATAGAAACAAGCATCGGTGAAAAAAAAATGAAAAAATAAAATCGAATATATAAAAGAAATGCAGTATGCTACATACGCATTACGCATGAAATTCAATAGAGGACGGTAATTAATAAATAATAGGAGTTATTACGAACCCGCAGTCGGAGAGTATCCTTATATATAAGTATATTTAAGATAAGATTTAAAAAGAAATGAAGCTCATGAATATTTTTATATAAGGGTTATTGATTTCTTAATTTCCTCTCTTTTTGAAAAAGAACAACGAACTCATTGCAGATTGATTAGGCTTTTCTTATAATTTAAAAATGACTACCCCTTTTTTGAAAAGAATGATGCAGGAAGGTAAGGTTTACTGGTTTTAGGCTTTATAGCTTCAATGATTTCTAAAGAAAAACCTAAGGGGCTACGTCGATGCCTGAGTGGACTCGCATATCATTGCCAAGCAGGTGTAAAGACTTCAGCGACCTAAAGGTTATACAATGACGGCCTGTCTTAAGTTCCTAAGGTGATGCGGGTACGACCATATCTAAACATATAGATGATTGTTAATAAAATGAAACCCCCCTTAAATCCCTAATAAGGGCTCATTGGGCCCTTTTTTTTTTTCTTAGGCCTTGCATTACTAAAAATTAGTTAGTACAATTATAATACAATGAAAGAAAAAAAAAAAAATAAAAGCCCATCAAGTAATTTTTTAATTTTAACATGACTATCCTACTAGGCTTTCCTAGTGGAATCGCTAATTTTGTTGAAACATATTTCTGTTTTTCTTAATTTAATTTATATTAAGTTTAGCTTACTTAATATAAATTACTTGACATAAAATTAAGGAAACATTTTTCTTAAAAATATTTTTAAAAAATTGGAGTTGCTAACCAATTCAATTGATAAAAAAATAAGGCTATTGATCCGTGTATTTTCTAAAAAAAATGATTTTTAGAAAAATAACAAAAAAAATTGAGTTTGAGAACTAACATATTAAGAATAAGTTATTGCGTAAAAAAAAAAATAATGTGCTTTATTTTTATATTTTTTTTCCTAAAAATACTAAGATATATACAAATATACAAAATATAACTAAAATTAATTTTTGTTACGAATTTTTCAAGAAAAAGAAAAAAAAAATTATTTTTTTATATGGTTACCTCAAAGATGCTTATGTACCTGCAAATTGGGATTAAACTAACGTAGTTCTTTTTTTTTTAGAAAAGATTTAGTAAGTGAATTTTTTTTTTATTTTTGAAAATTGAGCCAAATTTACATTTATTTAACCATTTATTATTTTTTAAAAAACCTAGAAAATTCTAATTTTATGAATCTATTAAAAAAAACCTAACTAGTTAAATCTTTTTGAAACCCTGGTTAAGATTTTTATTATTATTTTTTTTAAAAATCATTGCTTGTGAAAGAAAAAAAAAAACCTTTCTTAAATCCTATATGCAAGATATGCTAAGATACGTATCTAGATACGTTAAGATACGTATTTTCTCTGAAGATATGGATCTCAAAGAAAAGATATGTGATTTTTGAAAAAATGCAATTTTAATACAATTTATTAAAAATTTAAATTATCTAACAAAATAACAAACTATATGACAATTATTTAAAAAAAATATAATAAAAAAACTGCACTAAAAAATCAAATTAGTAAAATAATTAATTAACTAATAAAATAAAATAATAATTTTTTTTACCTAAATGAGTCAAACTGCGTGTGATCAGTGTGTTAGTGTTGATTGTGTTGTGTTCGTTGGTAGGTTATATTCTCTAAGCAGCTTTATGTCAGCTATTGCATTTCATTCATCGATCTACTCACTCTATTTTCTTTGATTGGTCGAAGGACCCATTGGTTTCTTGCTTCTTATGGTAAGCTCTATTGATAATTGAGCTCTTAGGCACATCAACAAGTACAAAAGCAAATGATTTCTCTACTCTCAGAGCACAAACCTACCATAGGATGTGTGTTAAACCCTAATCGTCCATGTGCCCTACTCCTTCAGCTAAGGGCCCCAACTAATCCTCGTATGCGGATCTGTAACGTAGCCTGACAGTAGGTTGCTTCACATGCACAACTATTCTTTATAGACCATCATTATACGTTACATTTCTCGATGACACCATCATGATACATTGAATAGTCAACGGTTATGTCAACGAAGCAATGACTCGAAGTGCAGGAAATCGGTTTGCCATAACCCAAGTAGTAGAACTAGTCCCTTAGTCATGTAATATGCCTTGGTTCGCTCACATCGCTTGGATTACTCTCTTCATGCCTTGGGCGTTAGTGAGAGTAGAGGGATAAGTATTGATACTTGATTCTCATTCGAGCCAAGGCCCATTGAGTGAAGCCCATCACAAGACACACCTAGTAGGCACTCGAGCAAGTAGTGGTCCCACATGTCGTACCATGACTCTCTTGTACGTTCGCGAGCTCTTGCCAATGAAAAATCTTGTCTACGGACGAGTCAATCCCTTGCATCGTGACGTGCTTAGTGAGTCAAATAACAAATGTTCAAGTAGATCATCCCCAACTAACGAGTTGATGCTCGCCAATAGTCTGAGGTAAGCCCGAGGCTCAACTCCTTCCATTGAACATCAGTTGACCCTTCGATGAGCTTCTTAGCTCGACTTTTGTCTTTAGTAGCTATAGCCCACTACAACTCATTAATGAGCGTTCGACATTTGTAATACAGTCAGTACGCTAAATACCTCTACCCTTGCAAGATCACTAAGTCGTAGGTCTGGTGGCTTAGTCGGCTACGACATGTCACCTATAGTAAAGCTCTACCACCTACCGTAGATTGTACTGTTTGTCGGTGATCAATATGAACAATCTTATGATTTCCACACGTCTAAGTAAATCACATAAAAGGCACTAAGCACCAACAACTAGGGAGATTGGATCTAGCTCTCTCGAGTCCTTTTCTCTCTCTCATTCTTACCTTCTCAAACTTCTTCTCCTCCCTCTCCTTAGAGAAGAGAGGTTGAAGATACACACGCATTACATGGCGGGTACAGTCCACTAAGTCTCTTATGCTGACCTCCTCCTTTCTTGGTCTTCCTTGCTGACTTAGTATTAGAGGGCCCCCGTGGCCTAACGCACATGGGGCTTTTTTACAGGTGTCAAGGAGTAGGAGGTGAAGCTTAGTGCAATCTGACCCTACATATATATTAATTGGTCTCCACTCAATTAACATACGTGTAGAAATATACCACACTAAGTCTTTACACTCCCCCTCAAGATGGAAGTATATATTAAGAATTCCCATCTTGCCAAGTAGTAGCTTGAAATGATCAACAGGAAGACCTTTTGTAAACAAGTCAATGAATTGAAGCTTATTGTTGACATGAATGGGTAGAATAATTCCTTGAACTACCTTGTCTCTAACAAAATGCAAATTCATCTCAAGATGTTTAGTCTTTTCATGAAAAGCTAAGTTTTTTGTAATGTGTAGTACAGATTGATTATCACAAAACAGTTTCATTATGGAAGAGGATGAAACACCAAACATTCAAAGCAAAGAGAAGAGCTAAGTGATTTCACAAGTGGTACAAGTAAAAGCTCTATACTTTGACTCAGCTAAACTTCTTGAAACTATTGTTTTTTTTCTTTGATTTCTAGCTAATAATTGAATCTCCAAGAAGAACATAAAAGCCTATTGTTGATCTCTAAGTATCCCTACAACCTCTTTAATCACTATCATTGTAAGCTCCAAGTACTAACTATGATTGCCAAGAGAAAAATAAGCTTTGGCCTAGTTGCTGCTTAATATACCATAACACCCTTTTTAATGCTACTTGATGTGTTTGTTTTGGATTATCCATGAATTAACTGAGGGCATTCACCGCATAGCCACATTTGGTCTAGCATTAGAAAGATACAACAATTTTCCAACCCCTTTTTTTTGTAAAAGACAGCATCAATAACAAGACTATTATCTTCTTTTGACAATTTGTGATTAACAACTATGGGTGTTGAGGCTAGCTTAGCTCTTAGAAAACTAGTTTTAGCTTAAAACAAAATCTTTATTTGACTAAGCTAATTTGAGACCAATAAAGTATTTCAATACTCCCAAGTCTTTTCACCTTGAACTAAGTATGAAGAAAGTTTTTGAGCTTTTCAAAATTCTCTAATCGGTTACTAGCAATTGCTAGATCATCTACATATGGTAAAACAAGAACAAAATCATCCCCACTCCCTTTAGTAAAGAGTGCATAATTAGAATAAGATTGTTTGAAACCATTAGTAACAAGACAAGTGGTAAGTTTTGTATTCCACTGTCTTGAAGCCTATTTCAACCCATATAATGACTTACTTAGCTTGTAAACCATCCTATCTATACTAGCACATTCCCTCTTAACTTCCAAGCTTAGTGGCAAATCCATGTAAACTTCCTCAAATAGATCACTATTAAGAAAAGTATTATGAACATCCATCTAATGAACATGCTAATTAAAAATAACAGCAAGAGAGAAAAATAAACGAACTGTAGTAAGTTTAATAATCGGACTAAAGGTCTCATTATAGTTAAAGCCTTTTTTTTTTAATATATCCTTTTGCTACTAAATGAGCTTTGTACCTATCAATAGAATCATCGACTTTGGTTTTCAATTTATACACTCATTTACAAACAATCGTATGTTTACCTAGAGGTAAGGGAACAATAGTCCAAGGATCATTATTTTTCAAAGCATCTAGCTCTTCATTCATTACTTTGTGACAACATTCAAACTTGATAGCTTGATGACATGAAGAAGGCTTAATGTGTTTAGATAATTGGACAATAAATGCACAAAACTATGGAGACAAAGACTTGTAGGATAGAACACTCTCAATAGGATGAGAAGTAGAAGAACATGGATGACTGTTAGCTAAGGCAACACTAAGACTATGATAATAGTCTAACAAATAAGAAGTAATGCAAGTAGCTTTAGTATTATGATGAGGACTAGTAGGATCATACTGTGTATCAGGAGAAGAAGAATGTATATTAAGAGAAGAAGGATGCATATCTATATGTTCATTATCAGCATGTGTATTAAAAGAAGTTGCATTAGGATGATTTATAGGATGAAAAGGAATATTGGTAGAATTAGAATCAATGATACCAATATCAGTAGAACAATCAATGATAGATGCATCAGCTTTTGAACGAGATAAAAGAACATCAAACTGTTGAAACAGATCATGAACATAAGAATTATGTTATGTGTAAGGCAAAACAGAATAGTCAAGTGCATCATATGTTCCAAAAGAATGCAAAGAATGAAACTTAAGTGGGAAAATATGCTCATAGAAGAAGACATCACGCGAAACAAGACATTTTCTATCAATAATATCATAAAGCTTATAGCCTTTAACTTTAGAAGGATAACTAAGAAAGATACATGGATGTGCCTTAAGATCAAATCTCTTGCTATTTTTATGTAGAGTAGATGCGAAACATAATGAACCAAAGACTTGAAGATGTGTATAGGAAGGAGATTTTTGAAATAGCAGTTGAAAATGACTAGATATGCATCTTTCTTCTCCCAAAAGAAGTTGAAGGTGGATGAGAGTTTTCAGAATATGGATAGCTTGGCAAAATTTAGTTACAAAAATCTATTAAGCTTCTCAATTAAACACTTAACTCACTATTTATATATAGTAGGCTTACACTTAATACATGAGTATAAATATACTACACTAAGTCTTCACATGTTGCATCAACGTAACAAAGCTTGAGGTTTGAGCCCTTGCTCTTAGGGTTTCTCATGCAAGCAAACCCCTTATTGGTGCCATTACATTGTGGTTACAAAGAGGTGGTGAGTAGAAGGCATTGAGCAAATTAATGATGACTATTGTGGGAAAGTTATTTCATTTAATAAGCGGTCATTCTTGAGGTCGTATGAAGGGATGAATTTGATCTTAATTGAACAGGACAATGTTGCTTCATTAATAAATAATAATAAAAGGGAGGTATTAGTAATTTCACTAATGAAAAACCTTTTCATAAGTACTTATTTTCTTCTTTCATTAATCTTTTATTCGAATCATAAAAAAGTTATTATTTTCTCTTTACATTTTCTCCTTTATTTCTTTTCTCCTACTTTCTTTTTGTCTTAATTGTATCATTTTTCTCAAATAGTGTAGAATATGAGCTTATGTTAGACTTGTGAAGTCATGTGTGGAAGACACTCCATTATTTCAAATAATGATATCGAAGGGATATTTAACATGATTGAGCTTGGTAATAAGAATTTATTGTTTCATCTATCCTTGTGGTGACTGATAGATCCACTACATCCATAGTCTTGAAATAAGGATGTTTCTAATCTATTGCTTCTTTATGATTTCATTATGAAACAAGTTCCATTGGTTCCATCTATTATAGTTTTGAGTGTCTCTATGTAAGGTCCAAATAAGCTAATCAAAGTAAGGTTCTTCTATCCTCTATCTATATTATTCAAGGGAAAAAGAGTTTTGACTTTGTTATAACACGTAAAATTATCAAAATGGTCCATTTCCCTAAAGAAAATAAGTTTTTCTTTTTCAATAAGGAAAAGAAAATAAATTGATGACGACTTTATTATACATAAAGTATAATTTGAATTTTGAAAGTTTTCATGATCTAAAGTTATAAACATATAATATGAAACTTTATATTTACTTTTTGTTATATGATTATTTTATATTTTTTAGGCATCTTTTTGTGACATACTAACAAAAATATCAATTTATTGAGAATACAATCAGAATTTGTCACTCTTATTATAGAACACATAGACAACAAACAAACAAGTAGGAAAAAAAATTGACACTTGAGATTTAATAAAGAAAACTCAAAAGAATCGAGGTGAAAAACTATGAGGGTAACTCAAAATGATCTGCTGGTAACTCTTATCATATATATAGAGTTATAAGAGGCTCTATGACCTTAATAAAATAAAAGAATTACTTAGCAATAGGAGAACACAAATTAGAAATTATCATGCACTAAAACCTGAGTGACTTGTAAATCTAAGAAACAAATTGAATAAATCTCCACCCTTAGCTTAAATTTGCATAACTCAACAAATGTATATATAACTAAGCTTCTCCTATAATTAGCTCATTCATTTTAGTTTGCCTAACTTGCTTGCCTCGAGGCCATTGATGCACCTCATTTATCTATGAGCTTCTCATCACTTCATGTCTTGATAGTTGTCGTCTATTTACTCCAAAAGCATCCTTACCTATCTTTAGATCTTGACATTAATGACGTCTCTACATTTGATAGTTGCCGCCCATTTACTCCTAAAGTGTTTGTACCTAGCTTTGGATCTTGACGCTAATGACTCTTATTCATTCAATACTAGCTGGTACATAAATTAAGTCATTGAATATTTCTTTGATCTCCAAGCTCCGTCTTCCTTTGGACCTTTTATCAAGGCATTAAGTGCTCTTTGGACCTCTTAATCTTCAACTTTCTCCAAACACTCGCTCTATACAATGTATGAGTAAAGTTAAAATGGATGTTTTTGTTGTACAGCTAAATAACTGGTCATAGCCAACCATAACAACACTAAATTCATCTACTCTTAGATCAACATCTACCATAAAACTATTTGGAATCACCAATCTTCAATACCAGAAATAAATTATAGACACTAAACTTCTCTTACAACAACTAGACCTCCATAGACACTAGATTTGAATGTACTTTAGTAACTAGAACAAATTGACCAATATGAACATAATGTAATGCATAATACTTTCATTATGTACCCATATTTGACATGGTGTACTTCTACCAACTTTTGACCTAGAATTCACTGACACTAATAATTTTTAGCTTTTGTCATAACTTAGTTACACAAAACAATTTTCATAGGTTCATAGAATTCCAATTAGTCTCCTTGTAACATAAATGAAGACACTTACTAAATTCATTAATATGTCAAGAGTAAGTGATGCCTAATGTGACAATTACCAAATTAACATGCAAAAGTAAAGTAATTCTCATAACCTCTCTAAAGAAATACTTGATCAAATCTCCTAGAATTTACATCACTCTCCCTTAATATTAACTTTATCATGATAACAATGTACATGCATACATACATACCTATACATATACATATGTGTATATGTATAAAGCCATATCCATTTATTAGGCTTTTAAGCCTAATAATAAATTAGGTTTAACTCCTTGGTCTAAGGTGATAAGGCTTAGATAGTTAATCTATGATATTCAGGATGATTAAGGGTGATTTGGCATGATGTACTTGAAATAGGAACTATTGAGTCAATCCATCTACTCTTAACTTTTCTTAAGAAGGCTTATGACTTAAAAGAGACTTTTATTAGGCTTGGACCTAAAAGGAACCCACAAAGGGGTGCATTATCACTGAAGAGATTAATCTTAGCAGTCGATCATCAATGCAATCTGATGAATGATGTCCATAGACAAACTTTATAAATACTTGAATCTCCCTCTTATTCTAAGAGAGAGAATCTTAGACAAATGTTGCTATTCCATTGAATTCTTTGATCAAAAGATCAACTAAGGATCAAAATGAAGAACACGATACCTTTCATTAAGAGTAGTGAAGGATGATGCTTGAATAGGTCCTCCAGCTGTTACAAGTGTATTTGAGTCTTTTGGAACTATTTGCTCTTTCTCCTTGCCTCATTTTCTCCTAACCATCCCTTACTTGTCATTTTACGTCACTTTTCTAAAATCACATGCAGTGCAAGATGTACAGTATATGTATGTGATAACTTCAATCAATCCATACATCTACACATGCATATATAAATATGTATTCATATGTATATAGATATATGTATGTATACTTACATATGATATACATATATAGTTATGAAGGCTCTTAAAATCCTAACACAATAAAGGAACTAACTTTGGTAATGAGAAAATACAAATTAGAAAACTACTGCATATAAGAACACTATATAGTGTTTGACCTTTTGTTCATTCTTAATTTATTAATGCTCCTAAAACTCCAATCACATGTAAATGTAATCTACAAACCCAACATACTTAGACTTGGGATCGAGTTGAACCTGGCTCAGAACTAACCCAGACCCACCGGGTCACAGGCTTAAGGGTCGGTGAACTGTAATCGACTCGGCCAAGATTGGTTCAATAAGCTCATCGATTTATGGGCTGATTCCTTAGCTTGTAACCTGTCCTTTTTTTCTTTTTTTACATTTTTCCCTTTTTTAAGTAGTTTCATTTTTCTCATTTCCTAAATTATGTATACCAACTTCTATGAATCTTAAATTTCAAATTTCAAAGAAATTTAAATTTAAATAGTAAACATTTATACAATATTCTGTCACATAATGGTATTGTACTATAAAATGAAAAATTATATTGCACCATGTAATGAGAATGCAACTATTATATTTCAACAACTTTAAAATTAATTTTTTTTGTCATGCTATATTAGCAGTTACCTACGTATTTGATACATAGAATTATATAATTGCAGTTTTAGAATAATTTTTATAAATTTTTTAAAACCTTTGGCGTGCTGTTTAGTTTTTATATTTAAGAAAAACCATCATCTTTATGTGATTAATTATTTCAATTTTTTTTTTTAAAATGTCATACTATATAAACTAATTTTAATTGTAGCACTTTCAATTTCCAAAACAATAGCAATATCACTAATTCCTAGATTTAAAAAAAAGGCCAATTAAAACTTTTTTAAAAGAAAAATTATCTAATATAAGTGTTGGATACGTAAAATTAACAAGAGAAAAATTATAAGTGCTAATTAGTTAAAAAATTAAAAAAAAATTTATTTATTTTTTTCTCATTGAACATAGTCGAATTGGTGAGTTGAATCGTTGATTCATCCTCTAGGTCACTGACCTATCGGTTCAAGCAGGTCACCACTTGTGATTCGCATGGACCTATTGAGTCCAATCCTGAGTTGGACTCAACCAATCCGAATTTGGACCAATTCATTGAACCAAAGAACCAGGTTTGGGCCAATTTATGGGTTGGATCCCGATCCTTTCCTAGGTCTAGACACACTTTCAACCTTAGTGGTTTACCGCCACTAATAATATAAGTTGGGATAATGGATACCATTTAAAGAAGAAAAATTCTGTTTCAAAGGTAACGCTAATTTAAAAATATTATTTGCGACGTCATTCCTTTGAAGTGGAATTTTTTTTTTTTTTCCGGTTTAGCTTGTCTTGAATCATTGTAAAACTGAAAGGCAAACAAAAGGAAGCTACATAAGTTGAACCCAGATCGTAGCACAACTGGTGTATAAAAAAAAAAAAAAAATGGAAATTATTTCGAATTTACTCATTGTCTATTTGGTCGGAGAGTGTTGTCATTAGTATTTAAAGTCTTGGACTCCAAGGTATGAATATGATGAAGAGGACGTGAGACAATTATGAACCTTAGCTTCTGTGTGATCTTTTACTGTTTTAATCTCTTGAAAAGTTGGCAACTTACTTTCTAATCCAGTAGTATAACATTTGTATTTGACAATCTGCATACAGTGGCTCCTAAGTTATGATGGTGATTAGTGGAGCCACAGAGAAGCTTCATCATTTTTCTTCATCCATTATGATTATTTTCATCCGTATACATATTTAAAGAAACATATTTCTGTTTGCTTTTCATTTCTACAGATTATCCACTCCACACATGGTTATGTCTACGTCAAGCCTTCTTTCTTTCTTCATCATGATGGAGATTTTTATTAAGGGTTCCATCAATTAATCCAGCGCCGGATATTTATTAAGGGTTTATTTTCACATTTTCGATATTAATCATACTTTTCGTAAGAAAAATAAATGTACAAAGATAAAAAGTTTCTTCATTTAGCTCCTTATTTAAAATCGTTTACTCTCATCTATAGATTCGAATTTCAATCCTTGGATCGAGAATCTTCCATGTTCGTGCCCTAAACAAGTTTAAATTTGTTTGTGTCGAGTGGAGGATATCATGAGCATTCCATCGTAAATCGAAGACGAACATCGAAATAAACTCCTCCATGGTTTTATCGACTAGTTTCAATCATGATTTTGTGAAAAAGACTTTTTGTTCTAACCAAAATTAGCAGAGACGTGGGACGAATATATCCTCTGTAGTTGTGCTGCATTCAAAATTTCAAAGTTTAATCTACCAGTTCAACTGTAAAAGGAAAAAAATAGATATAAGAAGGTGTTGTATTCGAAATCTTGTCGTACCCTCAAGTCCAATTTAATTAAAAAAATTGCTCTTACGGTGAACAATTCAGAATTGATCATTTATGGAGGTTTTAAATTTTACTAGAGTAAAAATATATAATAGTTGGAAAAAAGAATTATTAGAGCTATTATTTGCTTTATTATGGTACCGATTCATGCACATTTACTGGAGGGGAGTTCAGAAACAAAGTCAAAAACTGACCACCCAGGTTAGATTATTAGTGTAAGATAGTTTTGTCAAGCCCAATAACAGGACGCATTAACAGGCTTTAAATATTAAAGCCTTATTTATCTAGAATATTTCGGAAGGATTTGGTTTGGTGGGATAACCCACCATCTCTCATTTGTATTCTATGGGGTGTTTCCTAAGAGGCACAAGAAAGTTTCCCCCTTTCATCAATTACCACCCTTGGACAGCTCCGTGGATGTAATAATGTTATCTTCTTTGAAAAATATATAAATAATCATTTTTCAAAGAGAGAAGAAAGGATTTATATGTCTTTTCATTTTAGTAGAGGGATAAATTATTTTATTTCATTTTTTGGATTGAAAATAGACTTCATCGATAATCAACCAATATCACAAAAACAAGACAAATAAATATAAGATACTGTAAAAGGATAACACAACAAATCAATAATATGTGGCTTTTGAAAGGTGAACGAGTTGTTTAACCATCAATTGAGAGGACACATTCCCCTTTGGACAAATGAAGCTACCCAGTCAGTAACTTGATTAGCTTATCTTCTAACAAAAATGGAACCAACATTACGACTATCCATATCATGCAACCCCATAAGTAGATGATGGAAGTAAGGCCTTGTTAACCAATGAAAAACCTTAAGAGCACCCATAAGTGCATGAAACAAAAGCAAGCAATCGGTAAAAAACATAAGACATCTAAAGCCTAACTTCTACACTTCCCGAAGGCCCATAAGCAAGGCCATACACTCAGCCATGTCTAGACTAAGAGTTAAGGTAATATTCGAGCGTCCATACATTAAAGCCTCAACCTTATTTTGAAACACACATGACAATCTAAATGGCACCTAAACCATGACCTGTCCATATGTACACAAACTACATCCTCTTGATGTAAAAGATCAACAACATTGGCACCACATATCCCATCAATCTCCCAAATAAGCCTTCTGAGTAGAGAGCACAAACCTCAATCTCCATTCATACTGCAACTCTAGTAGATTTGTTGTAATTGTATATGAGATTAGGCTGATTATGAGAACTAAAGCCTCCTTTAACCTACCATACATCAACTAAACTTTGACAATCACATAGATGATCGACATGTTCTCCTGTAGTAATAGTTTGGTGCACCTCCTAATGTGCTAACTTAAACTATGAGAGAGTAGACAACGAAATATGAGATCTGTTCATGGCATCGTGAAAGAGAGATCTAGCTCGTAATACTATAGAAAAGGGATTAGTGATAGGAATCAACTCCATAGACCAATCACACATAACCGAGTTAGAGGACTCTAAGGACTCACTTAAAGGGTATTAGCCCTAAGCTATAGCCAAGGCGGGGATTCCTATCCCAAGTTAGTCTCCTGTCAACCTGACTATCAGATTCTTACATGCGTCAGACATGCTCTTGCCCAGTAGTGAAGTCTTATTCCAGAAGACAGCCTAGGACTAGCTGAGTTGAGCTCCCCCAATCGACCATAGGCGTATGACTCTAATTCAACTGGCCTTTACCGGATTGATTGGCTCCTGACCTGATCTGGATTAGGTTAGCCCCTGACTGTAATACTTTCTTGCTTCCGCCTACTTTGTATCATATTCTTAATATCTAGCTACTAAGCAACACGTATCTTTTAAACGCAACTTTCCAGAATGATTTTTTCTTTTCTGTACTAAATATTCTTTGCCTCTTTTATCTCTTTTAGCACGTCTCATATAACCTAATTATAGAATACCCTTTTTGTCTTTTCATGCATGTAAAGTAACTGTAGTGGATGTGTATATAAACCCTTACTTTTTTGTATGCAAAATTAGCTAATCAATAGAGCATTATTCACTTGAATAACTTTAGTGTTCTCGTTACCATTTAACTCTTATCTATTCGTTTTAGCAAGGAGTAGTGGCAAGTGATCCTTCAGTTTGGACTGGTGTGTCATATCTAGTGAATTGTAGGCTAAGAAGGATTGAGTGATGTGTCATATCCATTTGGTAGTTACCTAGACTTTGCTAACTTTTTCCTTATTTGTTTTTTGTTTGTTTTTGTTGTGATGCCTCTCCGTTTGCTTGACCCCAGAGACGCATTGGCTTCACTGGTATCAGAGGACAGTTTTGAGAGGGATTGTACGAAGTTGCAGTGAAATTTTGGTTGGCTTTACTATTAGTCGCTACTATATTCCTTCCGTAGCTATTGTAGTGTGTTTGTGTGATAGCAAGTGTGGTTTCATTGTTACTCTGTTTCTCATTGTGAAAACAGAGCAAGTTTGTTTCTATTTTGTTTGAGCAACTATTAGGCACTAAAGTTGTTAGTGAATTATTAATCTATTGGGGAAGTATTGTACTATGTCAAATTCAAGTGTTTAAGGTATTATTGATGACTTAAGTAGTGGTGCTCAACCTGGTTGTAGTCATGATGGTAGTAATGCCTTATGGTTGGTTAATGACAAACTTGATAGACTCACAAACCTTGTTGAGAGTCTAGTCACTATAATGCAAGTTAATAGAAAATAATCCTAAGGTGTACAACACCAAAACCCATAGGAAAATGCCCCTAAGAGACACTATGGCTAAGGCAATTGAACCAATTGCACAATTCGACCACTACGAGCTGGAGGAGTAGCAGACCAAGCTGTTAGATGAAGATTGGAGATGGAGGAGATTGGGGAAGATGATGAGGAGTTGGATGTTGAAGTGTTTGGTGAAGAAAAAGAAGTTGACTATTACCAAGCATAGGGATGAAAATGTCGAGTTGCTTGAGGGTTAGACAATGTCAAGGTTCAAATCCCGCCCTTTGGTGGAAGTAGAGATGTAGATGAATACTTGGAATGGGAAGAGAAGGTCGAGAAAGTATTTAAATGTTATAGGTATGAAGATGCCGTGAAAGTTTAACTTACTGCATTAAAGTTTACTGGGTATGCCACCATGTGGTGGAAGAATCTTAATGTAGCTAGAGCAAGAGATGGAAGACGAGGTGTTAGAACCTAGAATGAGATGAAAAGGTTGTTAAGAGGCAGATTTATACCTAAGACCTATCTACAAGATACGTTTGCCAAGTTATAGGGGCTTCACCAAGGAAGCCAATCAATTGATAACTATGTCAGAGAGATCCAAATGGTTATGATTTGAGCTGACGTAGAAAAACTCGAGGCTCGCACAATATAGAGGTTCATTTTTGGGCTCAAGTATGAGATTAGCAACATCGTAGAAGTATAGAGATTTTATACCTTAGAAGAGGCAATCAAGATAGTGTAGAGGGCTGAAAGGCAAAGGAGAAGTGTTTCGAGTTGACTCAAGCCAACATTATCCTGACCTCCAGTTTTACACCGACTTGTTCAAGTCGAGTCGAGGATAGGAATGATCGATGTGATGACAACTGAGCAAATTAACAGGGTTGAGTCAGTTAGATAGGTTGATTCGAAGTTAGGTTGACCCCGAGGATATATGAGAAAGGGCAGACCTTCGAATGGAAGGCTAGTAAGGTGAAGTGCTTTAAATGCTTAGGCTTGGGACATATGGCTGTTGAGTGTCCAAACCAACGCATCATGGTGCTCTGAGGAGATGTAGTAGATAGCACCAATGAGAGTGAGCTTGAGGAGGAAGTAGATGTTGGAAAACCTAAAGCTAAAGAGGAATAGGAGACCTACGTCTATACCGACCAAAGAGAAGTGATGACCTTAGTCCTAAGATAAGTCTTGAGTTCCTTATCGAACTCTGAGGAGGACTAAAGGGAGAATCTGTTCTATACCAAGTGTACTATTAAAGACTAATTATGCACAATCATTGTGGATGGAGGAAGTTGTACTAATGTGGTTGCATAATCTTTTGTGTAGAGGTTAGGTCTTTTGACCTCAAAGCATCTTTGACCTTACAAGCTACATTGGTTTCATGAAAAAGGTGTTTTACACGTAACTAAACAAGTGACCATATTGTTCAATGTTGGGAGCGTGTATAGGGATGAAGTAGTGTGCGATGTTGTCCCCATGGGAGCTTCACATTTGCTACTTAGACAACCTTAGTTATTTGACCAATGTGTTATGCACCATGGGTATAAGAACACCTATGCCTTTGTTAAGGATGGAAGGAAGATTGTGATGCAACCTTTGACCCCGTCCTAAGTGAATGAAACCCATAATCAACTTACCCAAGCTAGTAAGAAGAAAACCTTAGTTATGAGTCGAAGAGAGCTTCGATTTGCTGAGAAGGTTAATGACCTCATGTTCCTATTAATCAGAAGGTTGATGAAAATGAGAGATTTAGAGGATATCCATGATGAGATCCGAAGCTTGGTAAATGAGTTTTTTGGTTTGTTCCCTAAACAATTGCCTAAAAGATTGACTTTAGCCTGAGGCATAGAGCACTGTATTAATCTGTAGCTAAGTACTACCTTATAGAACCGACCTACATACAAGATGAACCCTGAGCAAGCTATCAAGCTGAAAAGATAGATGGATGAACTCATAGAATGAGAATATGTAAGGGAGAGCATGAGCCCTTGTATTGTACCAGCTCTGCTTGTTCTGAAGAAAGATGGTTCATGGTGCATGTACATCGATAGCTGAGTAATCAACTAGATTACTATCAAGTAAAAATATTCGATACTAAGGCTCGATGATATAATGGATGAGCTTCATGGTGCTAAGATATTTTCAAAGATTGATTTGTGCAGTGGCTACCACTAGATTTGTATGAGATTAGGAGATGAGTGGAAGACTGCCTTCAAAACTAGGCATGGACTCTATGAATGGTTGGTTATGTCGTTTGGACTTACTAATACGTCGAGCACATTAATGAGGTTAATGAACCATGTAATGTGGCCCCTAATTGGAAGATGTGTGGTTGTATATTTTGATGACATATTGGTATATTGTGCTGACTCGAATAGCCATGTTCAACATCTCCCTGATGTATTTGACGTTTTGCGAACTGAGAAGTTGTATGGGAATGTGAAGAAGTGTATGTTATGCCAGAATGAGGTGGTTTTCCTAGAGTTTATAGTGTTAGGGGAAGGGATTCAAGCAGATGAGGAAAAGATCCAAGCTGTTCTAGAATGGTCGAGGCCAAAGAATGTTACTGAGGTCTAAAGTTTTTATTGCTTAGCTTCTTTCTATAGGCGATTTATTAAAGACTTCAGTACGATAGCTGCCCATTGACCGAGCTAACAAAGAAGAGTGAAGGGTTCAAGTAGAACGACTAAGCTGAATAGAGCTTTAAAAAGATCAAGGAAAAGCTCACCTTGAAACTTATCATATCATTACCAAATTTTGACAAGCTCTTTAAATTAGAATGTAATGCATTGGGAGTTGAAATTGGTGCTGTCCTGATGCAGGAGCGATAACCTATCACCTACTACAATAGGAAACTTAGTGGTCTTACCCTGAACTATTTTGTGTATAAGAAGGAGTTGTACTCCCTTTTTTGAGCCCTCACCATTTGGCAACACTATTTGCTACCATGAGAGTTTGTTATTTACATGACTATGAATCATTGAAGCATCTTGGGAGTTAAACAAACTCTTAAAGAGACAAGCCAAGTAATTGGAGTTTATGGAAGGATTCTCGTATGTCATCTGGTGCAAGAAGGGGGAGTGCAAATGTAGTTACCGACACTTTGTCACAACAGCAAACATTGTTGACCACCTTGCAGACAAAATTGTTGGGATTCTCACTCATTACTAAGTAGTATGCTACTGACCCTCACTTTAGTCCCATTGTTTAACAATGTTGAGAAGGGGTAGTTGTTGGAGGATATTATCTCAAGGAAGGCTATCTATTCAAGGACTAAAGGTTGTGCATACCGGATTGTTCTATGCGTGAGCTATTAGTCAAGGAAGCTCATAGTGGTGGATTATCGGGTCACTTTAGGGAGACTAAGACCTCTAGTTTGTTGAAGGAGAACTTTTACTGGCTACATTAGACTAAAGATGTTTATAAAGTAGTTAGTAGTTGTGAAGCGTGCAAGCGTAGAAGAGAGAACCCCATGGAGAGTATATGTTACTGCCAAC
Organism: Lumnitzera littorea; assembly: GCA_024138015.1. NCBI lineage: Eukaryota > Viridiplantae > Streptophyta > Magnoliopsida > Myrtales > Combretaceae > Lumnitzera > Lumnitzera littorea. The sequence goes on from JAMXBB010000011.1 coordinate 27,625,959, forward strand.
ACCAACCTTACTTTGGGCTGACCTCAGCATAGACTTTATCCTAGGGTTACCCTGGATATCCAGAGGGAAAGATTCTATATTTACTGTAGTGGACCGCTTTAGCAAGATGACATACTTCATTTTGTGCCATCGGATTAACGATGCTTTATATATTGCTGATTTGTTTTTGTAGGAGATTGTTCGACTACATGGGGTACCAAAGACTATTGTCTTAGACCGGGACATAAAATTTTTGAGCTATTATTGAAAGACTCATTGGAGAATACTTGAAACTAAACTTGTATTTAGCTCCAGTAGCCACCTTCAAACTGATGGCCAGACTGAAGTGGTAAATAGGACGCTAAGTAATTTGCTTAGAGCTGTTGTGGGAAAGAATTTGAGGGATTGGGATCTGTGCCTACCAGTTGTAGAGTTCGCATACAACTGAACTGTCCATAGCACTACTGAAAAGACTCCATTCGAGGTGATTTATGGCCTTAACCTTGCGATTCCCCTAGATATGATTAACGCCCCTATAGCTATTGAAGAGAGTTATTTCGGAGTTGACTGAACCCAAGAATTACATAAGTTACACCAGTCTGTAACTAGGAAGATCGCCAAGTTCAATTAAAGACAGTAAGAAATTGGTAACCGAGGCCGTCATACTGTTTCTTTCCACCCAGTAGACTTAGTATGAATATATCTTAGCTGAGAACGATTCCCACACTTGAGACAGAACAAGCTATCTCCTTGAGTTAATGGTCCGATCAAAGTCCAAAAGAAAATCAACCACAATGCTTACTAAATCGAGTTGCCTGATGACTATGGTGTTTCTTCCACCTTCAATGTGTCCGATTTGATCCCTCACAAACTAGTAGGAGAAGACCTTGCATGCGCTCCAGAAGAAGAAGCAGAGACTACTCTAGACTTGAGGACAAATCTTTCTAACCCCCAAGTAGATGACGGGAATCAACCCTTTAGATCGATTATGCGTAGCCGAGATAGAGGACTCTAAGGACTCGCTTAGAGGGTACTAACCCTAGGCCATAGTTGATGCGAGGATTCCTATCTCGAGCTGGTCTCCTACTGACTTTACTATTAGATTCTTACATGCATTAGACATGCTCTTGCTTTGCATCGAAGTCTTATTCTAGAAGACCGCCTAAGACTAGCCGAGTTGAGCTCCTTCAACCGACTATAGGCATATGACTCCAATTCAGCTGACCTTTACTGGATTATTGGCTCCCAACTTGATCTAGATTAGGTTGGCCCTCAACTGTAATGCTTTCCTGCTTTTGCTTACTTTGTATCATATTCCTAATGTCCAGCCACCAAGCAACACGTATCTTCTAGACATAACTTTCTAGAATGATTCTTTCTTTTTCGTATTGAATATTCTTTGTCTCTTTTACTCCTTTTAGCATGTCTCATGTAACCTAATTATAGTATACCCTTTTTGTCTTTTTATACATGTAAAGTAACCCTAGTTGATGGGTATATAAACCTCCACTTTCTTGTATGCAGAATCAACTAATCAATAGAATATTATTCACTTGAGTAACCTTGTGTTCTTGTTACCATTTAACTCTTATCAATTCCCTTTAGTAAGGAGTAGTGATAAGTGACCCTTCAATTTAAACTAGTATCTCATATTTAGCAGATTGTAGGCTGAGAAGGATTGAGTGGTGGGTCATATCCATTCGATAGCTACTCGAACTTTGCTAACTTTTTCACTATTTGTTTTTGGTTTGTTTTTGTTGTAGTGCCTCTTTGTGTATTCAACCCCAGAGATGCATCAATTAGGGTTTCGATTAAAAGATGCTTTACAGTGCTCCTTCTAAACAATCCATGCTACCTCCACCAATCTAGCACCCAACTCATTATTTGAGAAGGAGCCTTGTAGAGTTTGCTACGTCTTTGTCAAGACCTTAAAGGGGGCATAGTAGGATTACCCAAAATTTTCATAATATATGTATACCTATGATATGAAAACCGCCTTGTAAGTCAAAGATTGCAAAACTCTAAATGATTAATTACTAAAGATGTTGAATTGTTAAGTAATTAACATATTATAGGATATAAATAACTATAGATATCCAATATTCCATAGTTCCTCAGAATAGCAAAGAATCGGTATCCCCTACCAAATGATAAGATCAAAGATAATAAACTTAAAATTCAAACTTATTGAAGTTACTAAATCTAAATATATAAGTAGTATTTTCATTTAAAATTTCACATGAACTAAACAATCTCTCTCTAATTCTAACCTCTAAAACATCTAAGCACTTGCACTCAACGCTCGGTTCTTAACCTATGTCTGATTATCTATCATCCTGTAAAAGAAAAACTATTGGGGGGTAAGCTACAATAGCTTAGTGAGTTATCCTTCATACTATATTGACAAGCAAGTTATCAAACAAATTATTACAATCATATGAATGCATGCACATGCAATATGCCAAACAATATATGCAATTAACTAGTGCTGTATATAATATCAGATTTTAACGCCCTCCGAGATAAGGGTTGGAGATACATCGGCACCAATCACAATCGGGCTTTAGCACCTAGGTTTTTACCCATAACTTTGAATTTCATATTTTGCAAAATATATTTCCATTTCTAAGAAGTCTAATAGTACACAAAATCCCAAGGCTAGTGGTGAGGTGGCCCCTACTGTCCACACTCATACCCTACAGTAGAGATCTCTAGACTCGACCCTCAGCCATACGGTTGGCATCTCCATCGCCTAGTAAGTCCATAGGTTCAAGTAAGGTCATGTTGTACGAGTGCACCGTACAGAAACACTTTAATATATATAAACAACCCTCATAAGGCCTCTCTTTACCTCCGCGTGAAGTGATGACTGGAATAAGTAATGCAATGCATAGATAATGCATGGCCCTTTTAATTTAAGATAAGCCAAATATAACTAAGTCAAATTATGTGGCGATCAATCAATATTAGCAAATAATCCAAATCATGTAACGATCAAACAATCAATCATACAATCAAATCCTTAATTATTATATTAAACAATATTTTTCACAGTAAGTAATCAGTATCAAGCACATGCATATGCCAAATCTCCATGCATTAAGTTATTATTATTTAATTTAAGTGCATTAACTACAAATACAAACAAGTATAGAGTCATCGGGAGTACTCATTTGACTATGATGACTCGCTTTAGTTGTAATGATTGATCAAAAGATCCTTGCCTTCGTAGGGATTACCTGATCATTACAAGATAACAAGGATAATAAGTAATTGAATTAACTAACGGTTTTAGATATCTATCTACCTAATTTTACTTAGATTACTATTAGTTTTTATTTGATTAAACTTAATCGCTAATCGTATGTAACTTTTTCATTCTATTTCTGATATTTACGAACTTATAGTTGTTTTTAATCGTTTTCGAACGCATGTTCACACGGTGATGTCCGTTTTGGACGTTAAGACTCATGTTTTTTGATATAGACTAAATTTATTGAAATGTTATCTATTGAAGCTTAAATATTCTTATTGGCTTGTTTTATGTTTTATTTTAGGAGTTAATGATTTCATTAGCTATTAATTTTTACACTTAGATGATCTTATGATTTATTGTTTTAGTGGCTTATGTCATCCAGCGCTTGTGTCATGGCTTATGTCATCATTTGATTAGGTTATTGCTTACATAATCTATTACATATGTATACTTATCCTTATGTATTAATATACTTTATACATATGTTATATATATACTTATACTTCTAATATACTAATATGTATACTTGTGTACTTATACGTATACTAATACACATACTTATATACACATACGGTGACATACGTATTTTTATACGTATTTTTGTATGCCTTATATACCCTCTTAAGAAAACTTCACCAAACCCATATTTTTGTACTTTAAGAGTTTATTTAGCAAGGTATATGCATGTATAGTTAGTATATATTTTTTTTAGGTTATGTACATAATGGGCATTTATGTACAAGAGTACCCATACATGTATCCCTTAAGTATATTCTTGTATTCCCTTACTTAAGTATATGTATATGTGTTTTTCTTTCCATTTAGCTAAGGATTTATACACTTATACTATGGATTTCACTAACACCCAAATATGTGCACTCCATATATACTCACTTGATGTATGTACATGGGTATTTCTACATGTATAACCAAGTATTTCTATACTCTCAACATAAATATGGGACTTTCTACTACCAACAACACATATGGACATATCACATAAGCTTACTACACTAACTTAGCCTATTCATCTAACTAATAAATAAGTTAAGAAATTACACAACAACATACCTTTCTCTTTCTTGTTATATGGAAAGGAAAGCTAGTATATATGTGTTATTGGTTTGTGTTAGTAGGTAAAGTTGTGAAAGTGAAATTGGAAAAGTTGATAGGGACAAAGCAAAAGGGGAAGCTCATGGTTTTGAGGAGGGAGAAAGAACTTTGTTTTGTTTTGTTTTTGTGTTTAAAAAGATAAAAACAAGTAGGTCTAATGGATGGGGAAGTGGACAGCACAAATGAAGGCAAAATTGGACAAAAAAATGTGTAGAAAGTTAAAGAGAAAGGAAGAAGGCTCTAAATGACAATAACATGTTCGTTGACTTAGTCAACATTTGACATAGTCAACTCTTTGAAATTAAGTAAAATTTATGTGCACATAATAGGATAATTAAGGAAAATTTAGAAGAAAAATTAAGGAATTGAAGGAAAATGTGCAGTTTATTGAAATGATTAGTAAGAATGGTTAATGAACTTTTCCTCTAAATATTTATATCATATATACATTATTTAGTTTAGTACTTAGTATAACTATTATGAAATATATCGTTTAGGGTATTAATACCTACTAAAGCATAATCTAAATACTTAACTCCTTATAATACTAACCTAGTTATATACTTTGGAGATGGATGTGATTTATAATATAATATCTTAGTTTTTAAGGGATTACTTTAGTATTATATGTATTTATGAATGATTGAAAGTTATCTTTAATCTTTTAACAATGATTTATTATAAAACTAAGGTTATATTATTAATTAGAGTTTTATAGTAAATTATGGTGAATTATTGCTTTTATATCCTTAAAGTTATAGTTTTAGGGTTTTATTACTTTCAAGCATAATCTCTAGTGTTTATATACATTTAAGGTATAAAAGTTTTCTACGTGATTGAATCTTCGGTTGTTATCTTAGGGTTTTGATGAGATTCGAGGTCAACTTTTGCAGTTACATATACTTAAGGTTTTAAGGTCTTCATATACGATCAGAGGTTCAATTGATAATATAAGGTTTTTAATATTCACTTTAGGTTTTGAATTAGGATTTTAATCGGTTTTAAATCTCATTGACTCTATTGACTTCAGGAAATTATCTATAGTTTAGGGGTTTGATTCTATACTTAGAAGGCTAGATTTGTGGGGTTTACAGTCTTTGTCCATTAAATCGCAAAAGTAGTAACCTTAACCCTATCAATTTTGAGACTTACTTACCCAAACAACATATACAGTGTCCAATCACAACATAACAATGCATGTTGTATGATCTCAACCATCTTGTTGAAAGGATAAGGAAGATTTAATATAGTGTGCCTCCGGAATAGGTTAGCAAAGGTAAGGAGAGTTCTTATTAAGATCTTCCAAAGGAAACGAAATGTTTTGGGTAAAGATTTTAGATTTCGTAGTTGTTTCCATAAACTTGGCCGTATGACATGGGATGAGGATGTTGCCTCACTAGAATTCACTGTTCTTATAGATTGTAGGAAGAAATAGGCAGATTTAACTGAGAAGAGTCCATTGTAAGAGAACGGCCAAATCAACCTGTTTAGACCATGCTTAATTGACAGGGGTAAATGTCTAATAGCCTTGACTTCTTCATGTAGTAAAACATGTCATATAGGATTCAGTCTCCACACACCCTCTTCCATACACATTAAATCACCAATATGTATAGAAGGGTTGATTTCTAATCCTCTACTAAGATTGGCAAGTTCTAGCCCAGTTATCTCTTACCATCATTAACATCTTAAATGGTACCTTGAAAGATGGCATCTCTTCCTTCTAAAAAACTGCTCCAAACCTAAGATGCATGCCCACCCTTCCGAGCAAATCTAAACTCATCATCTGGAAAATATCTAACCTTAAGGACACTGGCCCATAAAGCTTATGGTTGTTGTTGAAGTCGCTAAGCCAATTTAGCTAACAAGTTAAGATCAAAAGAACTCAAATATCTAAAGCCCATCCTATCCATTTCCTTTGGTAATGTTAAAGTTTCCCAGTGTACCCAATGGGTCTTTAGTCTGTCTCCTTTATGTCTCCACCAAAAGTTAGCAATTATAAAATCAACTAACCGACACCAATTCTTAAGGAACTTGAATATCCCTATTGAGTAAGTAGGTATTGTGTACACTACTGATTTGATTAGAATCTCACGCATAGCTTCACCTAAAGGACAGTATTTCCACCCTTAAAGCTTCCTTAAAATTTTCTCCTTCACAAACCTCATAACTTTAGTCTTAGAGCGACGCCAAAGAATTGGTAAGCTCAAATATTTGTAGGGATTTTCTATTGAAGGGATGTTAAGCACCCTTTGCACAACCTCCTTAATAAAATTAGGAGTATTAGAGCTATAGAAGATCGTGAACTTATTGAAATTCACCATTTGACCTATTGCTTCACAATGTACATCAACCATATAATGTAGATTCATGACATTAATTTCATCAGCCTTTACAGAAAACAAGGGAGTCATCTGCAAAAAGCAAATAAGTTAGAATAGACATCGATTATTAACCTTTATCCCTTTGATCACACCAGTTAAACAAGCCATAAGTTGACACACAGACAACACATTAGCAACCATACTAAATAGGTAAGGTGATAGGGGATCACCTTGCTGAATCCCCCTTAAAGGATACGCATTGCTCACTTGTCTACCATTTATAACCAAGCTACACTATACAATAGACACATACGCCATAACCCTCGTAACCAATGTATTAAAGAAACCCATTTTTAATAGAAGTGCTCCGAAAAAGCACTACTCCACCTTATCATATGCCTTGCTTATGTCCAATTTAATAGTATAAGAAAAACGTTTACCTCAATGCTTATTTTTTAAAAAATGAAACATTTCATGTGCTTCTACAATATTATCTTAAATTAAACTTCTTGATGCAAAGGCGCTTTGATTTTCGGTAATAATGTTGTCCAAAAGGGGCTTTAACCTATTTACTAAGAATTTCAAAATAATTTTATGTAGGTTATTACATAAGCTAATGGGTTGAACACTTCGGAGTGATTCGCTCACCAAAGGAGGGAGTGCACTTGTAGAGAAAAATGTTTGAATTGCTTGGATTAGTGAATCACCTATAGTGTTCTAGAATGACTGATAAAATATACCCAAGAACTCGTTTAAACCAAACGCCTTTAATGCCCCCTATTGGAAAACAACATCTCTAATCTCATTAGGGGTAATAGGGGTATACAAAATATCATTGTCTACTGGTGAAATCACCGAATCAACTTAGCTCAAACAAGTACCAATATTCCTACATCCTTCCAACTTGAAAACCTTAGAGAAATAATGTATGAACATTTCTCAAATATTTGTTTTAGCATCTGCACTATGACTATCATTATTAATAAGTTGGAAAATCTTATTCTTGTGTCGTCTAGGAATCATGGAATGGTGAAAAAACGATGTGCTTTTATCACCATAGAGAAGCCAATTTATCCTTGACCGTTGATGTCAAAACATCTCCTCTCTTCCCCATAAATCATCCAACTCAGCTTGTATATGCTCTCTTTCCTCTAATGTATCTCAGTTTTCCTTTGATTGCAATATGGACGGCTTTGATTTGAGATGTTCAATTGCAATCCTATTATTAGGAAAAGCTACTTTACTCCATCTCTTAGGCTTTTCATTACAACAGTGCAATTTTAGCATGACATCATCCAAACTTGAAAAATATGGCCCCTTATCCCAAACCTATTGAATCACTTCTGCACATTCGGCTGAAGTCCTCTATCGATTGTCAAACCAAAAATGCCTTTGGCCTTTGAGGGTTAGATAAGTAGTGTTAACAATTATAGCAACATGGTCAGAGGCAACAATTAGCTCATGTAAAGCCACAATATTAAGATACGAGGCAACTAATCAACCGATCCCAAACTTCTATTTATATGCTCTTTTACAATAGTACCATTATGTTATTTATTAGCCCAAGTATGTTACTGGCCATGACAACCTAAATCTTGCAACTTAGATGTGAAGATTATGTACTGGAATGCCAAGATATTTCGTTTATCATGCTGCCTTCTATCGTACTTCTCACTATCATGTACTATTTAATTGAAATCTCCTAAACATAACCATAGCCTTGTGGTAACAATAGAAAGGTCTATGGGTTACTTCTATAATATAGCTTTATCATGAAAACTACATGGTACATAACACTAAGTGAAAGTACCACAAGAGATCCATTTGACCACAACACTGCAGAGTGAGTAAACTAATTAGAACTATAAAGGACATGTATAGAAACATTAGCATTCCACTAAAGGGCAAAACCTCCACTTAGACTGTTAAGGGCTACATAGAAACTATCATCGTATGTCGTATGATTCCATACTTACCATCTTATTTTCCTTGTTTTTTGTTTCAATTAAGAAAACAATTGTAGGATTATGCTTTCAAACCAAATCATAGAGGTGGAAAATTTTCAAGGAATGCCCAAAACCTTGACAATTCTAGAAAATGTAAATCATGGCGACTATGTAGTTATTATGGGTCAACCATCACTGCCACTCAACCTAGCATCCAATGATGAAAAGTAAGGTAAATTATCTGTAGAGCATTAACTATGTGCTACTATATAGCTTTTTTGATCATATTAATTGACAGTTTTTTCTTTCTTTTAATTTTGGTAGACCTCTTGGAAATGACTCTCTTCGCCTTCACAATGATCCGAACCATCATTTTTACCCTCTTACATTCTTCCTCACGTATTGCTTCTCGCTCATGTTTCAATTGCAACCTATCTAACTCATTAGAGAGCTCCTAAATTTCCATACTATGACCCTTTGCAAAGGAAGGACCATGTTTAGTAGCCCTCGTTAGGCCATTAGTCATATTACATCATCCAGGTCAGACACAAAGTACTCTGCACCTTTATCTTTCGTTGATTGCTGGAAAGAGTTGCTAGGACTTGGAGATGAAGGAGTAACAAAAATGAGTGTTGACTCTAGCTTAAGGGAACAGAAAGCCAAAGGAAGAGTGGTTGTATGCATGGGTGAGGAAAATGAGGAAGGTAAAGATGATGGGCTAGTGTAGTATAAGGAGGAGGGACAGATTTGAAGTTGGGTAGGTAATGTAGGACATGTGTTTAAACCTATATCTTATACAAAGGAAAGTTGTTGGGAACATAAGGACATCAAAAGGGTTAAAGAAATGGAGGAAGTGGTTGGCAAAAGTTCACTAAGTTGCATGGAATAAGGTAGAGAAGATGCTGGCTTCTGTTGAGTAACAGCAAGTAGGGAACAAAGATTCCTTAAATGGTTCGAAACATGTAGGTAGTCAAAGTTTAGTGAAGATAGTTGAAGCGTTGATGAAGCATCATATACAAAACTGGGAAGGGGCGAGGAAACTACGTAGGGACCCATCCATCCTCCAAGATCCTTCATAGGTAAAGCTCTTAGAATAAGGCCATAAAACAAATGAGGATCCTTAGGAAATGCGCATTGCTTTGCCACGTGTCCTAATTGCCCATGGTTAGAGCAAAAATCCGATAAATGCTTGTGCTTGAACAACACCCGGTATCTGTTTCCATTTTTTTGATTCACCCATGCTCCAGTAATTAACGAGTTTTCATAGTTGATCCAAACTTTAACTCGCAGGAAACTTGGATGAAAGTGAGAATTTGATTTTATGGGGTCAACGCTTACAACCATACCAATTCGTTTACCCAGCTTATTGGCATTGCTCAAAGATAAATGTTCCAAGAGAAGCCCATGCATCTGAACCCACAAAAATACAGACAAAAAGGTAATGTTTTGCACACTCACTACGTATTTCCACTCCTCCAATACAACAAAGTGCTCCGTAACTACCCAGGGGCCATCATTACAAATTGTAGAGGCCATGTCATAACTTCCGAAAGCAAAGAGGAAGAGGTTAGTTCCCAGATTTGAGATCTTTACATCACCAGACATGCTCCAGGCTTTCCGTAGAATATTAATAACCCCGAGTTTGTTTAAAGACTTGTTTGCAATGATCTTACCAACCATTAAATACTCATTAACACTGATAAGTTCAACATTCTCCTCTAGGTCCATGGCTTGTAACTCATCAGTCAAAATGAAACCCTGCATTGATTCACTTGAGTTAGCAACGTCAGACATTAAACTGAAGAAATAAATAGTAAAAGTTAGAGAACAAAGATAGACACGACAAATTAGAAAAGGTGAAAACTAAAGTAGGATACATGCGAAAGACGATATGGAAATCAAACTATCAATGATGCAACAGAAGAAGACTATAATGAGATGAAGAAAGGAACTCAACAGTGAAGTTATACCAAAAAGAAAGTGCCATATCAGTAGTGTAATTCAAACAAATGCAGCGACAACGAAACAAATTTGTGTTAAAAAACCTAGTAACACGTTAGACGATGATCACATATGAACACAACGTACAGGAAGTTAGTGTGATGAATGGAAACTACAATCGGAAAACAAAGTTAGAAACCTAGAAATTGCTACGAAAACTATCGACACAACCACGTAACTGCCACTACAGGAGCAGAAGCATGTCTCACGCTTAGAGAGAAAGTTTCTACAAGTCATCAAGGATGAATTATTTTCTTCTCGTTATGCAATAATCAAGTGTTCTATTAAATACTTGCCTGATATGTATGTCCTGCAAAAAATAATCTAAACCATACATATAAATAAGAAAGCTTAAAACAATGAACCCTAAAATCCTCTCTTTTATTTGGTTTGAGACTTCTTTGCCTATTGCTTAGAAATGAAGAGAAGGGCTTGGCAATGAAGATAGAGATTTAGAATGTCTGATAGATGATTTTGTAATACTTTAGTGTTTATTTTAGGTTATGGAAGAGTAACATTATTAATAATAGAGCATTTGATGATTGTATTACAGAAAATAATAAGGATCGTAGATTTTTATAAGAAAAACAAACCAAAACGGTGAATTATCCACCTTAAAATTTGTTTGAGACCATTGACCTAAGATGCGATTAAGGTTTTGCCAAGGCCAAACTAGTAATATGTAAAACTACCAATGTTATGTTTAGGGATGCCATTGGGTGAGTATAGATAGGTTTTGCACAACCCAAAATTGGCTTGATACCTTGTAAAGATTCCTAGTTTTGTCCTAAAACTCTATAATCTTATATCCAAAACCTGCCTTTGTAGGGCAATTTTTGAATTCACAACTTGACCTAACCCTATTATATAGATAATTTTTTTTAATGATGCCTCTTGCTAATATAATTAAATTACATAGCATGCTAGTATAATTATTATAGCTATATTCCATGTTGTAAAAATATATGTAATTTTCACTCCTACATGGCAAAACCATTGATTGATAACTCAATACTATCGGTGAAGGAGTTTTAGCTTTTTAATCAAAAGTTAATTTGATGATACTGTAGTTTGAAAAATAAATTTAAAAAAAATAGGTAAACTTTGTATTAGATATATAATTAACTTCCTAAATGCATGAGAAAATGTATCGAAAAGATGCCACACAAAAATACAGAGTTTACTAGAAGGGATTAAACTTTTAACTAAAATTCTTATTGCTAGAACAACTAGTAGCAAAATGCTTAAACAATTCCTAAACTTCCTATACTAATTCTGTTATCTTCTTTTCACCTATTTTCTTTACATTCACTTTAATTGGCTTTTAAAATTTTTGTCCTTTACTAGAGTTGAAGGCTAACAATCATTTTTGCATATTAGATGGAAGAGAAAAAAAGATCCAGCCACTTCAAACCACCAAAAAAAAAAAAAAGTTGTGATGATAATAAGAATGTTAAAATAAGTTGTCTCTTATTGAGGACACATTTGTACTTTCACAATTTTACTATATAATAAAATATTGTGCTAAGGTTCACAGAACCTAACACTTTTTTTAATCTAAAACATGGCATTAGAGCTTGGCTAATCGATGCACCATTAAACCATCAAAATCCACCACCACAACCTCACAAAACATCGAAACATACCTCAAACAACCACTACATGCGTTAGCATCACTTTCACATCATTAACATCTCTAAAGCTCTTTGATTTTCCTTTCCCAATCGAAACCCTAGCACAACAATCACCTTCTACTCAAAACATGAATTAAATTTAGAATCCTAGTTTGTTTTGAAACCTTAACCACACCAAATCGACATCCTAACCCTAACAACACCACTTTTCTACTCGATTTAGCACCACCCAGCCACTACGCATCATCCTCTAACTCGATTCATGCTTGATCTCCACCAAACGCGACCTTGTTAGATGACATTTGCCTATCTCACCTAAGTCTAAATCGAAAGACTTACACTAAATCCACTATATGCCAAGCCCGCATTGATAGGACTATCATAAGCATCAAAACATTCAATTTTGAAATTCCAGTATGATGTCCTCACTAAATAAGTGGTGTTTATCAAGAAGGATCAATAGTTGATTTTTTGCCTTTAAACTTCCATAGTTCTAGTGTCATAATTTCTTTGTATTCAAAAGTAAATCAATTATTTAGTTGTTATGGACTCTAAATCAATCATCACACTACTTATATCCTCTAATCTAACACTCACATTCATTAAATTGAATGGTACGAATTATTCCAATGGGCACATATGGTTCAAGCTTTCTTTCATGGTTAAGGAAATCTTAAGATATTGACAAAGTCACCTCTTAAGTAAACCAATAGTAAATATGTAGAATGGAATCAAATGGATCAATAGTATTTACAGATGCTTTGGAATTCAATGGAACCTTAGATATTCAATTAATGTAATAGTGTTAATACTTGCAAAGAAGTTTAGGATTACCTTAAGTTTCTTTATGCCTCAAATGATACATGCATTTATAATGTTTTGACCAGTTTCTTGCAACTCCAACAGGGTGATAAGGACTTTATAGAATATTATAATGAAGTTAAAATATGTCTTGAATAGATGAATGATGTGATGCCTCTTAGTATAGACTTAAGAGAGATGCAAAAACAGCTGACCAACATGTAGTCATTAAACTTCTTCATGGCCTTAAACCAAAGCTAGAGCCAATGAAATATCAGATTCTTAGGTCATTAGAGCTTCCATCTTTAGTAGATATTTATTCTCTCATCAGTCATGTTTTTGCACAATCTACATCCGTTACTTCACCCTCTAACCATTCTGCCCTTATGAATTCGACACTTAATGATGGGCATGGAGGAGCTTCAAGTCGAGGGGGAGGTCGTACTAGTCATGGAGGGCTAGGTCATGGATTATGTTCTTATTGTGATCATTGTCATTGCATAGGCCATATTCGAGAAACTTATTGGGTTTTGAATGGATGTCTTCCCAGTATTCATGTTATCTAATCTAATTTTTCTTCACTTGCCTAAGTTGCTTCAAATTTAATATAGGTCATGGTTAGTCCAAATTTGCATTGTAGAGAAACTTAGTCATCTACTATCACTTTATCACAGGAAGAATATGCTAAACTCCTATAACTTTAGAATGTTTTGCAACCATTTATTTCGTCTTCTTTAGTCTAATTAGGTAATCTAACTGTCTATCTTATTGAAACTTCTCCACAGTCTTGGGTTGTTGATTCCACCATACCAAATGTCATTCTTGCTAATAGGTCTACTTCACCCGTTAATAGGGTAAGCACAGCTTCATCCATTCCATTATTTCCCCCAAAGTTAGTTCTATATATTCCTCAATTGCCTTTTAACTTACTATTGTTAGTAAACTCATCACTTCTTTCAATTGCTCAATCACATTCTTTCCTTCTTCTTTTGTAATACAAGATTTGAGAACGGTAAGACGATTGGTGGAGGGCATGAGTCTTGTAGGCTATATTTGATGGATTTAGTGCTTATTGCTACTGTTGTTCGACTATTAAACCGGATCTTATGGAGATGCATCATCAATTAGGTCATCTATCTTTAAAGATTCTTCATCTTATGTGTCCTAGTCTACAATATTATATTAATCTCTAGTGTCATTCCTATCAATTAAGCAAATCAAGTCATGTCTCATTGATGTGTCTCCAAGGTCATACATATGGAGACCACACCACAACGAATAGAAATAAGAAAATAAAAAGGGTTTTAGCAAATCTGAGTAGATACTTAGTTGATATGACACATTAACTAGATCTTATATGGCCTACAACTCATCGAATATGACTTACCGGTTTGAATTATAGAGTTACTCACTACTGCCTATTGTTAAAGGGAATAGATAAAAGTTAAGTGTAAGAGAGAAGACATGGCTAAGTGCTCTTAAAAGAGTATAATATATACTTAATAACAATGAAGATGATGTCTACGTATAAGGAAGTAAGGTATTTATATAACCTTAACTAGGTTATACTAAATGAGGAAAGAAATGAATAATGTACAAAAGATTAACATTCTTAAAAAGGTAAAAATGGAAAATAATACATTGTATGGAAAAGCAAGGAATCATTCTAGAACAATGTGCTAGAAGACATGTATCATTAGGTGACAGGTGACTCATACGGAAGAAGTTCTTATTGGTGGGAAATCTGGGGTAGTTTTACAGTTGTAGAAATAAGCTTGAAAGTTGTTGAGAGAGGGCTTGAGAATTGGGTAGATCTGGTCCAGTTCAAGTTAAAGCTCAGACATTAAGGATATTCAGATCCTCTTCTGGTCAAACATCTTGATAGCTTGGTGATAACTCTAATTTTAAACATATTTTATATGGTGATTTTATAGCATTTTCCGTACATTTTTGGTTTTATTTAAAGAAATTGATACTTAATTGAGTAAAATGTTGATTTCAGGGTTTAAACGCGTTCTAGGCTCGAAAACGAAGAAAAGGAATCAAGTTTCACTCAATTNTCATATCCGACTATATTAAAATTGATAGGTGCGCTTGCCTCGTATCACTTGGCTTGGACAGACATTTGAAGTTGGTCGGCTTAGATGTTACTTGGATCATGGTAAGAGCTTGGCAATAAGGATGGTTGCTTGGCAGGTCTGTACATCTATTTGGTAGCTTGGTTGGCTTGGCATGTTGGTCCTTTAGCCTTGTTTAGATGGGGCAATGTAGTTCTGGGTTAGCGATGGAATCTTCTCCTCTGAGTAATTCTTGAGCCGAGAGGTGTTGAGTAAGTCTTAATAATCCTTTAGCTTGGCTTTTGGTAACCAGTCCGGGGAGTTGTTCCTATCACAATAATCGAGCTACTGCTCTCTTTGATTTAGTTCATTCTAATGTATGGGGACCTGATTTAGTGAGTTCCCTTTTTTGTTTTAGACACTTTATTACTTTTACTAATGATTATTCAAGAATGACATGGTTATATTTGAAGAAAGCTCGTTATGATTTATTTAAAATCTTTTGTGCATTTTTATTCTGAAATTTAGAATCAATTTAATTCCTTGATTCGTGTTCTTTGCACAGACAATGCCAATGAATACATGTCTAACTCCTTTAAGTCATATATGCAAGATAATGGTATTATTCACCAGACTTCATATGCTTATACTCTACAACAAAATGGAGTTGAGAAGCATTAGAACTATCATTTGATTGAAATTGCCATAACATTGATGATTCATATGCAAGTGCCAAGCACTTTTGGGCTGATGCAATTCTCATTACATGCTTTCTCATAAATAGAATGCCATCTACAATACATAAAAATGTTCCATTTTGCCTTTTTTTCCCCACTAAATTGCCTTTTCCTTTACCTTCTCATATCTTTGGTTTCTTGTTTTTTATTCACCAATTGTCTACAAGGACTGACAAGTTTGATCTTCAATCAATTCGTTGCATTTTCCTTAGCTACTTTTATAGTGAAAAAGGGTATTGGTGTTATTTACCTGAACATTGTAAGGTTTTTGTTTGTCTAGATGTATCTTTCTTTGAGTCAACTCCATATTTTTCTGCATCATCTTCGTATCTTAAGGATGAGTCTCTTATATTGCCTTTACCATCCTTTTCTAATTCACTTCTTATTGATCCAATTGCTTTTACTTTAGCATTCCCTCAAGATACTTCCATTGCTTTGCTACTACCACCTTCTTAAAGGGTTCCCTTACATCAATTGGCAAGATATGAAACTTTGTATTTGTTAACAGCACACTAGCCTACAAGACTTTCCTTCTCCACCAAACTTAAGTCCTCCTCCATCTGATCTTAACCTTCCCATTGCCATAAGGAGAGGTAAGTGTGTAATTCATCCTTCTATCCATTGTCCTCTTTTAAATGTTATTACATACTCCTTTCTCTCTCTATCTTATGTTTCTTTTGTTGCTTCATTATCTACTCTTTCTATTCCAAACTTTGTTTCAAAAGCTTTAGCTCATCTTAGTTGGCTTGCTGCTATGAAAGAAGAAATATCTACACTTTATAGTAATGATACATAGGATCTTGTACCTCTTCCCAATGGGCATTCTTCGTAAAAGTTCTACTTAATGGTTCTATAGATAAACTAAAGGTTTATCTAGTTGCTAAAGGCTATACTCAGATCTATTGTGTGGATTATCGACATACATTTTCACTAGTAGCAAAGATTGGTTCGTTACATTTTATAATCACTTGTTGCTACTTGTAATTAGCCTTTACATCAATTTGACATTAAAAATGCCTTCCTCCATGATGACCTTGAAGAGGAAGTATATTTGGAGCAACTACTTGGTTTTGTTGTTCAGGGGGAGAAAAGGCTAGTTTTTTGCTTAAATAAATTTTTATATGTACTTAAACAATCTTTACGTGCTTGGTTTGGTAGATTTAGCTCAATTGTAATGGAATTTGGTCTTTGTAGATGTAATTAAGATCACTTTATCTTTTATCAATAGCATGATGGTAAGAAAATTATATTGGTTGTCTATGTTGATGACATCGTGATTTTAGGAGATGACCATGAAGGCATTAAGAAATTGAAGGGTTTTTTACCACAAAAATTACAAACAAAAGACATAGGCTATTTAAAATATTTCCTTAGAATTGAAGTTGCTCGATCTAAGCAAGGTATATATCTATCTCAGAGGAAATATGATGATAGGAATCAACTCCTTAAATCAATTACGTACAACCGAGCTAGATGACTCTAAGGACTTGCTCGGAGGATACTTGCTCTAAGCTATAGTTGAGATGGGGAATCCTTTCTTGAGTTGATCTCTTACCGACCTGACTATCAGATCCTTACATGCGTTAGATTCGCCTTTGCTCAGCAATAACGTTTTAACCCAGGAGATAACCTAAGAGTAGTTGAGGCGAGCTCTTGATCTAACTACAAGCATCCAACCTTGAATCAAGCTGACTTCTCTTCAAAAGAACTAATTTTGTTTCCGCTTACCTTTTACCATATTTCTCCCATCCAGACATTAAGCAATATATGTCTTCTGATACAGTATTCTAGAATGATTCTTTCTTTTTTACAACTGAATATTCTTTATTTCTTTTACCCTTTTTAGTATGTCTTATGTAACCTAGTTGTAGAATACCCTTTTGTCTTTTCATACATATAAGTAACCTTAGTGAATAGGTATATAAACCTCCACTTTCTTATATGTGAACAATCATATCGTCAATATCAGATTAATCAAGTATCCTTTGAGCAACCTCAGTATTTTCATTACCCTTCAGCTCTTATCTATTTCCTTTATTAAGGAGTAGTGTTGAGTAACCCTTCAGTTTGGACCAGTGTGTTATATCTGATGATTGTAAGATCAAGTAGTGTATCATATCTATTTAGTAGCTGCCCAGATTTTGCTAGATTTTCTTCTGTTTCTTTTAGTCTGTTTTGTTGTGGTGCTTCTCCGTATGTTTGACTCCGGTTGTTTGATCGATGTGTTACTTACGACGGGTATAAGAATACTTATGCCTTTGTTAAGGATGGAAGGAAGATTGTGTTATAACCCTTAACCCCGTCCTAGGTAAACGAAACCCATAAGCAGCTCACTCGAGCTAATAAGAAAAAGACCTTAGTTATGAGTCGAAGAGAGCTTTGATTTGCTAAGAAGGTTGATGAGCCCATGTTTCTATTGGTTAGGAAATTACTAGAGATGAAGGATTTGGAGAATGTCTCAAAAGAGATCCGAAGCTTGCTAGATGAGTTTTTCAACCTATTTCTAGAAGAACTGCCTAGAGGACTGCCACCTGTTCTAGGCATAAAGGACTGTCGCTTGTTTTAGGTATAGAGCACTATATTGATCTATAGCCAGGCGTCACCTTACTGAATCAACTTACATACAGGATGAACCCTAAGCAGGTTACTGAGCTAAAGAGATAGGTGGATGAGCTCATATAAAGAGGATATGTCAGGGAGAGCATGAGCCCTTATGCTGTACCAGCTTTGCTCGTTCTAAAGAAGAATGGTTCATGGCGTATGTGCATCGATAGTCGAGTAATCAACTGGACTATTATTGAGTACAGATATTCGATATCGAGGCTTGATGATATGTTAGATGAGCTTCAAGGTGTCAAGATATTTTCAAAGATTGATTTGTGAAGTGGCTTCTATCAAATTCGTATGAGGTTGGGTGATGAATGGAATATTGCTTTTAAGACTAGGCATGGACTTTACGAATGGTTGGTTATGCCGTTTGGACTTATTAATGCGCTGAGCACATTCATGAGGTTAATGAACCATGTAATGTGGCCTCTAATTGAACGATATGTGGTTGTGTATTTTGATGACATACTGGTATATAGTACTAACCTGAACGACTATGTAGACACCTCATTTTTGCCATTTTTCATTTTTCATTTTCGAGCTAGGTTGAGAAATAAATAAAAATAAGCAAAAAAAAAAAAATCAAGAAAATAATAAAAAAATGAAAAATAAAAAGAAATAAAAAATATAATAATGATAATAATAATAATAAAGAGTGGTTGTATTAAGTCGAATCAAATCGTGTCGAGTCGAATCGAATCGTATCGAGTCGAGTTGCGTTGAGTCATTTAAGATCAAATTGGATAACAGTATATGATTAATTTAATAAATTTTAAGTCATTGGAGAATTGGGTTTTATTAAAATGATTTTGGCTCAATCTGATTTAAAGAAGATTTTTATCTAGTTCATTTTGGGATATAATAGATTTAGGATTTATTAAATAAGTTCTTAGGTTAAATCAAATTGGATTGGATCGGATCGGATCGGGCCTTAAGAAAATAGAAAACTTGAATTAAGTAGGGGTTCTAGAAGTTAAGTCAAATCTTCGAAAAATCGTTATCATATCTTCTGCATCTTCGATACGAAAATTGTAATTAAGGGTTTATAAATAACATGTCCTAACTCAACACGGCTACATTTTAAAAAATACAAAGCCGAACATACAATAACTCTACACAACAATCTACTTCACATTTGCACGTCCCTTCACCGATAGCACTTTACTTCATCAATTCACTTTACAGCACACACCAATCCATACCATGCCATCCAACATCACACTGTGACCCACAATCGCCTGGACCTGTAACTCACTGTCCCCCTTAAATCTAATCGATCAAACACCCTTGCCAAAAACAAATTGCCCTGATGAACAACAAAGTCCATCTCCCCTACTACGTTTTATAGCCAACCCAAACCGTTGTACACATACGCTTGTAAAGTCCGATAGTCCCCTGAACAAGACAAAATGCACGCTGTCCCTAGCTGTTCCCCAAACACAATAAATTGATAAATTGGTTTTGTATAGTTTCTAATTATTCATAGTATTGATAGTAAGAGAAGGTTTATGGTTTTCTTAGTATTGTTTCTTCTTTTATTTTTTGCTCCTGAGGGGTCTTGAAGTTGCCATTCTTATATAATTGAAGCATGTCCTAGATTAGGTGTCAGTTTTAAATTCAATTCTACTGCCTTGGAAGTCATACTATAGCCACGTATTTCTACTTTCCAAATCAAACTTAGTATATTTGTCTACTCAACTTGAAATTACATTCTATTGTAATTCGTAGGTTCCATTTATAAAGTCACGTTTTAGTTTTGAAAAAGTTATCGAAAGACGATATTTTATAAATGTCATAAACTACTACATAGTAACATTGGCACATGTACGCAATCTGACATGCACTCTACTGTTGCCACACATATGTAATCCAACACACGATTCACTACGACGTACATGAGCATAGCTGCACATAATCACGCACGACTCGGTTCGTTTAGGCAAAAATTATTTTATTTTATTCATTTTATTAGTTAGTCCAATTATTTATTATTATTTTTTTGTTATTGTGTGTTTTTTTAGATAATCTCAATTTTTAATAAAATTTAGTTAAATCGCTTTTTTTAGTAAAATAGCATTTTTGAAAAAATAAACGTATACGTATTGAGATATGTATTTTACAGTTATGATTTGGAAAAGATATGCGTTTAGATACGTATCTTAATGTATCTTACAGTTGAGATTTAGAAAAGATATGTATCTAAATCATATCCTCAATGTATCTTGCGATTGAGATTTAGAAAAGATGATATGTATCTAGATCGTATCTTACAGTTAAGATTTAGAAAAGATACTCATGGAGATACGTATTTAGATCATATCTTGGTAGATCTTGCATGTAAGATTTAGGAAAAGATATCTTTTCACACATAGTGTTTTAATAAATAAAAGTCATAATCGGGATTTTTAAAAAGATTTAGTTAGTTAGGGTTTTCTTTAATTCGAGAAAATTATATTTCTTAGGTTTTTTTTTTAAAATAAGAAATTGTTAAATAAATGTAAACCTAGCTCGATTTTTTGAAATAAAAAGAATCTATCTACTAAATATTTTACAAAAAGAGAACTATGGTCGGTTTGATCTCTATTAGCGAATACGTAAACACCTTCAAGGTAACTGTATAAAAATAAAATTTTTTCCCTTTTTCTTAGAAATTCATAATAAAAAATAATCAAAAATCACTTTAGTTATCTTTTGCTTATTTAGGTACATTTTTAATATTTTTTAGAAAATTATAAAAATAAAAGCCTATAAATTCTTTTTTAATTTTTACATGGTGACTTAGTCTTAATAGGTTAGCTCTTGAACTCGGTTTTTCTTGGTTTAATTTTCTAAAAATCTTTTTTTTTTTTTAGAATATCTGTAAACTAGTAGTCAAATTAAGATTTTCATTTTTTTTAATTGAGTTGGTTAGCGACTCTAATTTTTAAATTTTTTAAGAAAAATATTTTTTTAATTTAATATCAAGTAATCTGTATTAAGTGAGTTGAGCTTAAT
Source organism: Lumnitzera littorea (assembly GCA_024138015.1). Taxonomy (NCBI): domain Eukaryota; kingdom Viridiplantae; phylum Streptophyta; class Magnoliopsida; order Myrtales; family Combretaceae; genus Lumnitzera; species Lumnitzera littorea. Next base: position 27,647,408 of record JAMXBB010000011.1, read on the forward strand.
GTAGGTTTAATTAAGGAAACCGAAATAAGGCTCGATAGACCATGTTCAACATTTTCGCAAAGTATTTGACATTTTGCGAGTTGAGATGTTGTATGGGAATATGAAGAAGTGTATGTTTAGCTAGAAGGAGGTGATTTTCTTGGGGTTTGTAATGTCAGGGGAAAGGATCCAAGCAGATGAGAAAAAGATCCGAGCTGTTCTGGAATGGCTGACGTTGAAGAATGTCACTGAGGCTTGAAGTTTCCATAGCCTAGCTTCTTTTTATAGGTGATTTATGAAGGACTTCAGTACAATAGCTGCCCCTTTGATCGAATTGACATAGAAGAGTAAAGGTTTAAGGTAGAATGACTGAGCTGAATAGAGCTTTAGAGAGATCAAGGAAAAACTCACCTCGGCACTTATCTTATCATTATCAGATTTTAATAAGCCCTTCGAATTAGAATGTGATGCATTGAGAGTTAGAATCAGTGCTGTCTTGATGTAAGAGCGATGACCTATCGCCTACCACAGTGAGAAACTTAGTGGTCCTGCCTTGAACTATTCTGTATACGAGAAGGAGTTATACTCTTTTTATCGAGCTCTTATTGTTTAACAACACTACTTACTGCCATGAGAGTTTATTATTTATACAAACCATAAGTCTCTAAAGTATCTTAGGAGCTAGAACAAGCTTTCAAAGAGTCAAGCTAAGTGGTTAAAGTTCATGGAAGGATTCTCATACGTCATCCGACATAAGAAGGGAAGTGTAAATGTGGTTATTGATGCCCTATCACAATAGCAAACCTTGCCGACCACTTTGCAAATGAAATTATTAGGATTCTTACTCATTACTGAATAGTATGCTAATGACCCTTACTTTAGACCCGTTGTTGAACAATGTTGAGAAGGAATAGTTGTTGGAGGATATTATCTTAAGGGTGGCTATCTATTTAAGGACCGCAGGTTATGTATTTCAAATTGTTCCACGCATAAGTTACTTGTCAGGGAAGTCCATAGCGGAGGATAATTTGGTCATTTTGGGGAGGCCAAGACAGCCAATTTGTCTAGAGAGAACTTTTATTGGCCTTATTTGGCTAAGGATGTCTATAAGGTAGTTGGTTGTTGTGAGATGTGCAAGTGAGCTAAGGGGAAGAGAGAGCCCCATGGAGAGTACATGCCTTTACCAACACTAACCTTACCTTGGGCTAACCTCAACATGGACTTTGTCTTAGGGTTGCCTTGGACATCTAGAGGGAAAGATTTTATCTTTATTGTAGTGGACTGTTTCAGCAAGATGGTACACTTCATTCCATGCTATTAGATTAACGATGCTTTATATATTGTTGATTTGTTTTAATAGGAGGTTATCCGGCAATATGGAGTATTGAAGACTATTGTCTCAAATTGGGACAAAAATTTTTAAGCCATTTTTGGAAGACTCTTTAGAGAAGATTTGGAATTAAACTTGTATTCAGCTCTAATAGTCACCCTTAGACTGATGGCTAGACTGAAGTGGTAAACAAAATGCTAGGTAATTTGCTCAGAGCTATCGTACAAAAGAACTTAAGGGATTGGGATTTGTGCTTACCAGTTGTGGAATTCGCATACAACTGGACTATCCATAGCACTATTGGGAAGACCCCATTCAAGGTTGTCTATGGCCTTAATATGAAAATTCCCTTAGACATGATTAACCCCAGTAGCTTCTGAAGAGAGTCAATCCGGAGTCAACTAAGCCCAAGAATTACATGAGCTACACCAGTCTGTAACTAGGAAGATTGCCAAGTTCAATTAAAGACATCAAGAAATTGATAGCTAAGGCTACTAAACTGTTTCTTTCTATCCAGGAGACTTGGTATGGATATATCTCAGCCGAGAACAATTCCTACACTTGAGGCAGAACAAGCTATCTCCTTGTGTTGATGGTCCGTTCAAGGTCTTGAGGAAAATTAAATGTAATGCTTACCAAATCAAGTTACCTGATGACTATGGAGTTTCTTTCACCTTTAATATGTTCAATTTGATCTCTCACCAACCAACAGAAGAAGACTCAGTAAATGCCCCAAAAGAAAGAGCAAAGACCGCTCCAGATTTGAGTACAATTCCTTTTGACTCCCAAGCAGATAATAGGAATCAACCCCTCAGACTGATCACGCGTAGCTGTACTAGAGGACTCCAAGGGCTCACTTAGAGAATACTAGCTTTAGGCCATAACTGAGATGAGGAATCCTTTCCTGAGCTGATCTCCTACTAACCTGACTATCATATCCTTACATACGTCAGATCCCCCTTTGCTTAGTAGCAATGCTTTGTCCTAAGAGATAACTTTAGAGTAGCCAAAGTGAGCTTCCGATCTGACCACAAGTATTTGACCTTGAAACAAGCGTTACTTTGTTTTTACTTACTTTGTACCATATTTCTCCATCTAAACCCCGAGCAACATGTGTTTTTTGATATAGTATTCTAGATTGATTCTTTCTTTTTCACAACTGAATAATCTTTGTCTCTTTTACCTTTTTTAGTATATCTTATGTAACTTAGTTATAGAACACTCTTTGTCTCTTTTACCTTTTTTAGTATGTCTTATGTAACCTAGTTATAGAATACTCTTTTGTCATTTCATATATATAAGTAACCTTAGTGGACGGATATATAAACCCCCACTTTCTTGTATGCAAACAATCATATCATCAATATCAGATTAATTAAATATCTTTTGAGTAACCTCAATGTTTTTGTTACCCTTCAACTCTTATCTATTTTCTTTGGCAAGGAATAGTAGTGAGTAACCCTTCAGTTCGAACCGGTATGTCATATTTGACGGATTGTAGGCCGAGTAGGATCGAGTGATGTGTCATATCCATTCGATAGTTGCTTAGATTTTGCTAGCTTTTCTTTTTTTTTTTTTTTTTTCTTTTTGGTCTGTTTCATTGTAGTGCTTCTCCGTGTGTTTGATGCCAGAGATACATCATATGCGCTCAACTTATTATTTGACATTAGCTTGATTGGAGCAAAACCAATTGGCCTATGGATCCTAACGTCAACTCACCTGATGAAGGTAATGTTTTAGATAACCTAAAGAGATACAAAAGGTTAGTTAGTAAGCTCAACTATCTTACTATAACATGCCCTTATATATCATTTGCAATTAATATAATGAGCCAAGTTATGAGCTCACCTCATATTAGTTATTAGAATGCTATGATTTATATTCTACATTGTCTCAAAGGATCACTCTTTGTGGTATTAAATATAAGGACCATGAACATATCCATGTCCTTAGATATACAGATGCTAATTAGGTTTGTTCACCATTAGATAAGAGATTGACTATGGGATACTTTGTGTTTGTTGGTGGTAACCTCGTATCATGAAAGATCAAGAAGTAAACTATGGTAGGTTGGTAGTAAGATCAAGTGCAAAGTTTGAGTATAGAGTAATGGAATCCACAACTTGTGAACTACTTTGGTTTAAGCATTTGCTGGAAAAACTTGAGTTTTCATAATCTTAGCTAATGAAGTTAATATGTGATAACCATGCTACTTTATGTATAGCATCAAATCTAGTATTCATGAATGTATAAAGCATGTTAAAATTGATTGTCATTTTATTCATAAAAAGCTATTGAATAAAGAAATTGATACATCATATGTGAGATTAGAAGACTAACTTGCTGATATATTCACTAAATCATTTTAAGAAGCTAGGAGTATATGATATATTCACTTTAGCTTGAGCGGGGAGTGTTGGAATAAGTTGTCTATTGTTAAGGGCATATCTTTAAGTGACTAAGGGAATTTTGGTATTTTAATTGTTTCAAAACCTCTCTTGCCCACTATTTGAACTCATGATCCCCTTCTTTCCCCTCTTTATTATTTTTTCTTAATTCTTTCCTTATCATGTTTCTTATTTCCTTATGTAGCTTCCTCTTCCAATCTCCTTATGCAGTTTTCTTTCTTCTTATGTACCTAAGATGAAGTTTTGAAGAAAAGTAGGTGCTTATTGTGTATTCGAGGAAGGATAGTGATAAGAAGATAAGATTTTAAATTTCTTTGGTTTATTTACATTTTATATGTGTAGAGTTGGTTGTTCTCCATCAAATTCAAATAAATTTATGTTGTTGTTGATTAATTTATGTCAAGTTTGGTTTTAAGTTCTAAAATGGAAGCTTTGTAGTTTTGATGTAAATTGGGTAATAACGTATGTTTAGTGACTTTTGTGAGTTTAGGGGAAGGGAAGGCGCATTGTAGTTTAGGTGGTCGAAGTTGTTAAGTTTTGATGTATGGATAGCATGTTAGTGGAGGATGAACACGATTTTGATTAGTTTTCATGAATGGAAGGAGTATCTTGTGTTTATATAGGTGAATGTTGTTAAACTAGCGAGAAGTAAATCAACTTGGCCGTATGGGGATAGTATGAACCACAGCCTACCAATTCCCTTATAAATTGTTTGGCCGGTTGGGTTTGTTTCAAGTACAAAAGCCCCTTTTGAGGATTGTTTGGCTGTTTGGACCACTTAGTTGGTTCTCTCCCTTTTGAGCATAGTATGGTTAAGCTCTTTTTCTTTACTTATTTTTCCCTAAAATCTTGTTCCTATGTATTTATCATGTGTTTTCAAACTATTTTATCAATAAATTAATGTATTTTTAATAACCCTTTTTTATCATGTTCGATCCTTATCATCTTTAGTGGGTTTAGCTAAAGGATGAAGTAGAGGGGTTGAGCAAAGGCATGGTTAGTGTATAATAAAGATAGGTTCTAAATTGTGATGTTGTACTTGCTATCTAGTTTTAAGAGTATTATAATATCTTATTCTAAAGTTCCATATGTTTTAGGTATATGATACTTGCTTGTATAGATGTTCTTGTTAGGTTAGCAATTTAAATAAACTTAATTAACAATCCAATCCTAACTGAATGTGTGTTACTTGTACATGGCTTTGGCCAATACCTTAGAAGTATTGGTGTATTGGTAAGACATCTTGAAAATCTTTATATGACACTATTCCAAGAACAGTTCCACATTGAAATGATCTAGATAATTCTAAGTTAATTCTTAGACTCTATGGTATGGAGGAATATCCAACACTAATACTATATTGTATATTATAAGTTTTGTATGTTAAGATCATGAGTTAACCCAATTCTTAGGATGGTAAGGTTTTGTTGCTTGCTGAACTAAAGTAAAGATAACAAATTGGTATTGTTGAATTAATGATTCTTGTAATGCATGCAACTCTAACTTCTATTGATCATGCACACACTTGTGCATATATAGTATTCTTTTCTAGGCTTTAGCTCACCTATTGGAAACCTTTTTGTTTTTTAGTTGTAGTTAGAAATCCTATTGACACTTTAGATACTTATGAGGATATTAATTATGAGTGTATCTATGACATGGAGGAGGGGGTAGATTATTACTACAATGAGGATAGTGGCTTCTCCCAGTTTAAGATGTCTTAGGACTTATGTTTCTAAGAGAGTAGACATCTATTATTGTGTTGACTTAGTTAGCAAACTATTCTATCTAACTTTGTTGTTGTTTTTGCTATTATGAAGTCATGTGAGACTCCGATTATGATACTTGTTTCTAGTTGTTGGGGAGCCATTTGAGACTTCAATTTATGTCAAGTTTCTAGTTGTTTTAGGAGCTTTCGACTCCACTATTATGTTTATGTTCCATTTAGACTACCGGTTGATCCTTTATGTATTTCAATAGATTGAGGGGGATTCCTTGAGTTGCTCTTTCATATATGTATTTAGTGAGATTCATTGATGAGTGTTGGCAATTGTATTTTCAAAAAAATGGATTTAAACAAGTTTTGCAGGTTATAGATGCCTCAAAGTGTCATCATCAATTAATGACATGTGGTTATTACAACACTCCAAATTCTATGATGCTATGCAATGAGAGATTGAGAATTGAGAGGCAAGAGCGCAATTGAAGCATGTTCAAACCATGTGAGATGAGAGAGAATGGTGAGATATGTGATCTGGGCATGACTTATGAGTGATAAGAGCTTAACCAGGATGTGGACTTGTGCAGTGACTAGTGAGCTACGATTTCTTTTCAAATTTTTAGTTTTTACAAAATTATTACTTTTATTTAGATTATATATAGTACAAAACAGCGAACATATATTATTTATTTTCTTTTAGGATTTGGATTTTCCATCTTTTTTTTTTTTAGTTTTGAAATCTAATCTAAAACCTTATAGGTTGTGAAACCTTTTCAAAATCCTTTAAAATATTATTTTTAAAGATATAGTAGGAGAATTATCGGGCTGAATGAGTAGGGTATCCCGAAATGATGCACCTGTTGCCATTCCTAATGGTGTTGGTATGATTTGAGGAGCTAAAGATCGTCCCGGCAGGCAGGCATCCGCACTTCCTGTTGTTCCATATGAGTAATTTTCAGTCAACGCCCCTCTACGACCCTACCCCCACCACTGTCTTCCCCTCTCTTTTTCTTTCTCTCTCTCTCTCTCTCTCTCCACTAACCATTATGCACAAGATTCCACCTTTCTTTGTTTATGACATCTGACTGCACGTTTTCTTCGTACACCGAACGGAACAAGCAAGGAAAAGTTCCAAACCCATCAACTTTGTTAGATTTTTCAGAATCAACCATCCACCATTAATCATAAAGGAAGTGCCTTTAAATGGAATGATGTCGACGATTGACTTGATTTGCATATTACGTTAACGTGAAATCAATGAATTACATGTCACTAAAAGGATCAGCTTATCATTTGTAGTGCTTGAAGTGTAGGGTTTTTTATTTTTTGGGTAAGGAAAGTGCAGATGTTTAGTGTCAACGTTTTTTTTTTTTTTTTAATGATAATTTATATTATACTATTGTATGGGGATAAATCAAACAAAGATTAATTCCGTTATTTTTAAATATATGAAATAAGTGTCATATATTTAACCACTTGAATTATATATTGATCATCTAATTGAACATGACTCCAAGTTTCCATTAACTCTAATGTACTTACACCATTATATTAATTTTTGTATCTAGATGATAAAAAAAAGAAATATTTCCTGACAATTCTCTTCTTATCTCTCTATTTTCTTTTCAAGTATCAAACGAAGTAATACCTTTACGCCACATTGTGGCACATCAAATCTTAAATAAATATCTTATGAAAATTTAGATACCAAGACAGTAACCTCAATCAAAATTATAATATGCTTATAAGTCAATCTTAGAATGATTCGGTGTTTAACATCCATGCAACAGCATGAGAATTATAAGAGATACTCTATTCCATTTCCATAAGGCGACATGTAATAAACACTTTTTATCCATAAATACGAATATATATATATATATATATATATATATATAGTATAGGTATTATTCATATTTAAACACATATTAATGATAGTGGGTAATTTTTAAAATATTTACACTCACGTTGTCAAATATCCCAACATTATTAGTTCTTGCACACTGAGTATTTATACATGTGGTACATATTACTCGTGAATCTTTTATCCATATATATATATATATATATATATATATTAGTATTGTCATTCCAATACATACATTCACGGATTGGTTTACTAAAATAGATTCTAATTCTTGGAAATTCAATAATAGAAAACATGTTAGAAATTTATTTCCACAATCCTATTAGATAGAATCTATTCTTTTCTATAAGGGAAAAGTATAACTTCATTTCTTAATATTTGTAAATATTTACAAATAAATCCTCATTAGTATTTTGTTAGTTTTTTCGTAAGTAATCATATGTAACACCATATGATTGTTCCATTTATTTTTATTAGATAAATAATATAATAAAATTATAAAAATAAAAATAAAAAAAATTAGGAAAATTTAAAAAATAGAAGAATAGAAAAAATTAAAAAGTATATAATGAAAAATGGGATAATAATATATATGTATATATAATTTAAGTAAAATAAGAAAAAAAAATAAAAATTTTGGAAAATAAAAAAGAAGAAGAGAAAATTAGAGAAAAACATTTGTAGCTATCACCTGACCTTGGGGTAACTATGGCCACTCATTAGTGGCCATCTAAGAAAAAACATACCCCTCCAAAAAGAAAGTAGAAAAAAAAAAGGAATAAACATGAAAACTCAATCAAGTTTTTAGCTTTTATTCTTTTTTAGTTTTTAATTTTTTATGACCTAATATGGCCACTAATAGGTTGTAGGACTCCTTCTATATAAAATAACCATTTTAATCATTCTAAGATTGTAAGGTGATTGAGGATTAACTAATAAGGTTGTCGATCCCTTGGTAGCTACCAATAACTCCTTATCCAAGAATGATTAGAATTTTTTTTTTTCAATTACTCTCTTTTTTATTTTCCTTTTTATTTAATTTTTTCTTATTTTACTTAAATTATTATTATTATTATTATTATTATTATTATGTTTTGTTGTTCATATTGAGTCACTCTAATAAAATTATGGTATTCCATACATGTTTATTTATAAATTGCCAATCAAAAAAGTTAAATTGGACTTTATGACTGGAAATTGATAAGACAGTCTGCCCTTTAAGTCCTCCATCCCATCCACCACCCCTATGTAAACACACGTCCGTTTATTTGTAGCTGAATGAATGTATGCATTATAGATTAAGATAGTAGCAATTAACAGTGGTAGAGCAGGTAAGCATATTGGTCCCCACGCGTTTATTATTCCCATCACTAGCCACCCTCACCAGGTGATATAAACTCCCACTATCGCATAGTGTTATAGCTACCTTGTTGTTTTCTTATTTTGTTCTCATGGCTTCTTATGCTTGCACTTGGGTATTAAGCATACTCATTCTTACTTGCTTACTTTCTCAGCAACACTCACTCCTTACTTCAGCTCTTGTTTCAAGCAATGTAAGTGAATAGTTCATTCGACAGTTCCTTCTTCTTTTTGGTTTTTTTCAGTCAGCTTTTTTATTTTTTTGGTGTAATCAAGTGTTGGATCAATATGTTTTTAATGTTTTGTTATTTGTTTGACAGGCCTATATCGTGTACTGTGGAGAAAGGTTTCATGATGAACCAGAACAAGTTCAAGAGTACCACCATAAGATTCTGTCTGAGGTTCTTGGCAGGTTGTTCCTTCATCCTAATTGTTCAGTAATGTAGGATTTTTTTTTGTTTCAGGGAATATGTTTTCAACATCTGATGTGATCAATACATTATAATTATGAAATACTATCGTAGAATTCTTGGGAAGTTGCAGTTTTTAGTAGCTTTTGGCGTCAAAATAATGGCAGGAAGCGAAGCAAACAACTGGTAGCCTACGCTAAAGTTTAATCGTCACGCAAAATTTCAATAGAAAATAGGAAAAATGATTTCCCTTTTTCAAATGGAAATCATTTTTCTTATTTTCTTTACCAATTGCTAACCACGGTCGTTAGTGCCCATCCACTATTTTTTGCCTATCATTGTTACTTTCTGCTATGAGCCACTAAACTATACAAGAATACAACAAATAATATTTGATAACTATAAAGTTTTTCTAACATATACCCAAAAAAAGAATAATCCAGAGAATGTTTTCCTCGTAAGAAATTAACCTGTACATTCATCAAGGAGGAAAAACACTAAGTATGCTTTTTATAGATTGTGCGAGTTTGAACTTTTCTATTTTGATGTTCTGAATTTTTGAAATTTGATCCTGGTTGCAAATTCATATGCTGGAATACATTACTTTACTTCAAAGATTATTTTATCTGGAGCATTTCATATGTCATTCTAATAACAGCTACATGGAGAAGATTAGAAATTCAATTTCATTCTTTGTTTGTGTTCAACAGCAAAAGGGCTGCCGAAGAGTCAATCATATACAGCTACAAGCATGGATTTTCAGGATTCACCGCAAGATTAACTAAATCCCAAGCTAAGCTTATTGCAGGTGTTACAATGTTGAGGGACCGTGTGCTCCTTTATTTTATTTTCTTTTTTGCCCATCATGGACTTGGCATAAACTGCATCTTGTTAAACTTGCTTTGGAATTGCAGATTGTCCTGGAGTTGTTCGTGTCATTCGCAACAGAATATTGAGCCTGCACACAACCAGGAGTTGGGATTTTCTTAGAGTAAAGCCTCAAATGCTGAGTGGAATTCTTTCTAAGAGAGAATTGGGCGAGGATATCATCATTGGTGTTATGGATACAGGTTTGTCCAGGAATGCCATTTTTCCTAGGAGTTTCATGAAGTTTTATGCACTGTAATCCTGTTAACACGCACCATATCTTAAATTTTCTACATCAGTTGGTTGCAGTCTCATTTAATTAAGTCGTCTATTTAACGGATTTCAATCAAAAGTCACACCCCTCAAGTAAAGAGAGATATTTTAATACCTAACAAATCGAAAGTATATTTTCATGATTTATAGGTATATGGCCAGAATCTGAGAGCTTCAAAGATGAAGGAATGTCAGATGTTCCGCCCCACTGGAGAGGCACATGCCAACAAGGAGAAAGATTCAACCGTTCCAATTGCAATAGGTTGAGCTTAGTATTATTCTTAAACTAGAAAATTTTACCAAAGAAGCTAAGGAGCATGTGAAATGTATAAATTTGATACGTTGATTTCTAATTATGAGGCTTTATGCAGGAAGATTATTGGTGCACGCTGGTATATCAGGGGGTATGAACAAGAATTTGGAAAACTGAACACAAGCGAAATGGTCGAGTTCAGGTCTCCCCGAGATGCTGCAGGTCATGGCACTCATACATCATCTACCGCTGCAGGTGCATTGGTCCAAAATGCTAGTTATATGGGACTAGCTCAAGGAGTAGCCAGGGGGGGTGCTCCATATGCAAGATTGGCAGTCTACAAAATTTGTTGGTCTACGGGTGGCTGCAGCTCAGCCGATCTTCTTGCTGCATTTGATGATGCAATTAATGATCGTGTGGATATTGTTTCACTTTCTCTTGGCACGACGCCTCCTCTTCCTTCTTATGTGGAGGATACATTGGCCATTGGTTCCTTCCATGCTGTAGCTAAGGGAATCACGGTAGTATGTTCTGGTGGGAATTCAGGTCCTTATCCACAAACTGCTATAAACACCGCTCCTTGGTTGATCACGGTTGCAGCAAGCACTATTGATAGGGCCTTCCCAACTGAAATCATTTTGGGAGATAATCGAACGCTCATGGTATTTTCTGCTTCTCGTCCGGTCATATGAATAAGTTCTTTGATAATGTCGATGTAGGCATGACTGAAACAAGAAAGCTAATCAATTAGTCGTAAAGGGACTAAAAAGTTCTCATTAAACAAGAAAGCTAACAAACTTGCGCTTGAATTTGCTACTTTAATGCAAATGACACCGTTGATAAATAAGAAATATGAAAAACATTCAGGATCTGTAAGTTTTAACGTTTTAGATTAGATGATCGTGATTGTATCAGAAATAGAGGTCATCAGTTTAACTTTTTGCACATCTAAAAATGATATTTTAGATATCCTACATACTATTCATTTCTTCATTATGAGTGTGCAAATATCATAATATATTATAAGTTTAAACTTTTAGACTATGAGTCTTGAATCTATGAACAAAATCCAAAATCTAACTGATCTAAAAATTCAGCTTATAAATCTCACATAGTTATTTATTTTATTAATTTAAAACTGTCATCGGCTCAATGACCATTACAATGATGTTTCTATGTGAACAAATCAAGATATGATGCATGCTTTCTGTTGCAGGGTCAGGCCTTGTACACAGGAAAGAATGTTGATAAGTTTTATACTGTTGTGTATGGAGAAGATATTGTATCCGCAAAATCTGATGAAGACAGCGCAAGGTTGAGACACGAGACTGGTCTAACTCTGTTATGCCACATAATTCATGAGACTTGCTAATAAGTAGGAATCAAATTATGTATTTTGATTTTTAACACTACATACTTTTTTGGCAGTAGCTGCAGTCCAGGAAGTCTAAACGCAACGTTAGCACGGGGAAATGTGGTTCTATGCTTCCAATCACGGTCCCAAAGGTCAGCTGCTGTTGCTATTAAGACTGTGGAAGTTGCCCAAGCTGTTGGTCTCATCTTTGCAATGTTTCCAACAAAAGATGTTCCTCCATCCACCAGCATACCTTGTGTTAAGGTTGATATTACACTCGGAACTTATCTTCTCACATACATTGAGGGAAACAGGTAATCAAACAAGGGAATATACGGATACCACATGTAACATGTTACTAGATTCACCAACTCCGAAAGTTTTCCACATAGGAATTGCTTCAAATCTGAATAGGCACAGCAAGTTTCATCTTTAAATAGTTATTAGGAACGTTATAATCAAAAGTTGAAACAATAGGAAAGAAAGGAAAAGAATGGTATCCTTGGTTCAAGTCAAAGATGAACTCTAAGAAATTTATAAATGAAAGAATGCTTTGTAATGAATTGATTATTTTTCTTTTTACAATATAAGCCTATTTATGGTTTAACTAAACTCTTTTAACAAGTAACATATTCGGGCATCCAACTCATATATTAACATTTTCGATATACTATGTCAATGCTAAACAAATTGCATGGCCTTAATTCTTTGGGCATAAAAATATCTCACTCTACTTTGCTCCCCCAGCAACCCTGTTGTTAAATTTGCTCCTACAAGAACTGTTATTGGACATCAAGTTTCACCTGAAGTGGCATATTTCTCTTCGCGAGGGCCTAACTCCCTTTCTCCATCAGTGTTAAAGGTATTGGTATTTTACTTATCTTTCCCTTAATTATTTATAACATCTAACATTCAATCATGCATGCAGCCTGATATTGCCGCTCCAGGAGTAAATATATTAGCCTCCTGGTCTCCAGCAGCATCTGGACTATCCGAGGTTGACCAAGCCTCCTCACTTAATTTCAATATCGAATCAGGAACCTCCATGGCTTGTCCCCATATAACCGGTATCGTGGCTCTTCTTAAAGCAATGCATCCAACATGGACCCCGGCTATGATAAAATCCGCATTAGTGACTACAGGTTTGTAACTATTAAGAGTATAATTGCCTCCTGAGAAATACTTCATTTGGTGCCTATAGACCTGTTCGGGGCCCTCTACTTCATAAGCTAGCTTTTGTGATGGGCTTGATTATCCAATATGGTATCAAAGCCAATTTTCACCTGCGGTACATAAACATCTATTCGGTCCTGTAATTCATAAGCTAGTTTTTAGACGGGCTTGGTTTTCCAACAGATCACGAACATGGTCCGTTTTTGTCGCTTCTAGAGTCAGTTTTGCATCTTGTAAAATTTTTTTTTTCCTCCTATTTCACAGCTTCTATAGTAGATGATTATGGTCAACCTGTTGCTGAAGGAGCTCCCCACAAGCAAGCTGATGCGTTTGACTATGGAGGAGGCCATGTCAACCCAAATAGGTCCATGGATCCTGGACTGGTCTATGATACAGAAATATCAGACTATGATTGCTTTCTTTGTTCGTTGGGGTACAACAATAGTGCCATCAGCATAATCACTCAAAAACCAACTGAATGCAATGCCTATACTTCCAAATCCTGTGCTGTGAACCTAAATTTGCCTTCCATTGTCATTCCTGATTTGAAGAATTCAGTGGCTGTAACAAGGACAGTTACAAACGTTGGTCCCATAAACGCCACCTACTTCGCCCGTGTTAAGTCTCCACCCGGTACCTATGTGAGTGTAAGCCCGAGAAGACTGTCGTTCGATTCTGGTGTGACGAGGCATAAGTTTACAGTGATATTTTACCCTCGGCAAAGGGTGCAAGGCAGATACACGTTTGGCTATCTGTTTTGGCATGATTTTGTTCATGTAGTGAGGATTCCTTTGGTTGCTCGAATCGTGATCGATGACTTCTCTGCACAAACATGATGGACCTGGTTGATAATCAAATTACAAAATCTACTTCCTCAATTATTGATAGTTTACACAATGCAACAAGTGAGTTAGAGTGTACATGTGAATATAAGACTACCTCTTAAAACAATAACAGCCTCAATTATTGACACATGCATGCTATCTTGTCTCTATTAATATTCCTAAATATCCATATTGCGTCCTAATGGCTCTTTGTAAAATAGAAAAACAGCTATGACTCCGTCCATTGAAATAGATAACTTTTGGAAGTTGAAAATAAACATATGATAAAATAAAACACCACAAGCCCTGTTGGTTCATCTTTTTTTTTTTTTTTCCTTTTCCTTTTCTTTTTCTCCTTCGGTTTGTCATTTCGCTGTCTTTCGTTTATTCCAACCTGTTCTTAGAAAATATACAAATAAAGCACATAGAGAAAAGCCACAGGAAAGATATATTCATGAATGGATAATGGCTTCGTGGATGAGTCAATATAGATTTGAGAAAGTGATGGTTCTAAATTCACTACTAACTGTTAAGAAACTGGGCTAAAGCAAAATCATGAAACCCTTCGCAATGCCTATTGAATTTGGGAACAAGAAACAGGATTAAGAAAGCAGACCTCAAGATATCAAACAACAAATGAAAAGGTTTTTGACTGTAGATATAAAGGAAATATAAATTCCAATTAGGCAGGAGTTAAAGGAAACAAAATGCCAAAATGCTATCATGAAATCTTGCAAGTCCCAAAGCTTTCGAAAAAGCTTATAAAAGAGTCTGTGTCATTTATTTTATTTTCTATTTTAGTGTTTATGTTTTAAAATTTTCATTCAGTACATTACTGTTTGTAAAAATTTATATATAAATCCTTTTAACTGACGGTAAGAAAAGTATAAAAATGTCTTCAACGTTTTTTTTTTTTTTTTATTTTAGTTCTTAATATTTCAAAATTTTCATTTAAGTCCTCAATGTTTGCAAAAATTTATAAAATAATCCTTTTAATTGATGGCATTAAACTATCATTTATACATTGACAAGTAACAATATTTTGTTGATCCATATATTTCTTTTAAATGAATAATGTAATAAGATATTAAACATTAATTAAGGTATTAAAAAAGTTATAGAAAAATATTAAGAAATAATGAAAAATTATCAAAAAATTTGGAAAAATGAAAAATATGTAAAATTGAAAAAAAAATTACAAGACAATATATTTACATACATATATATTGATATTAATTTTAAAATAAATTAATAAAATAAAAAAATTACAAAAAATAGGAAAATGTATATAAAAAAAGTAAACTCAATCATTCAAGGGCATGGGGAGACCAATGACTTTTATTAATTTAGATTAAAATTAATATTAATATATACATGTATCTGAGTACATATATATTACTAAATGTATTATCTTAGTAATTTTTCTTAGTTTTGCAGATTTTTTCTTATTCTTCATTTTTCTAATTTTTTAATAAATTTTCATTATTCTTTAATATTTTTGTATAATTTTTTTTAATTAATTAATTTTAATATTTTATTATATTAGTTATATAAAAGAAATACGTGGATGAATAGAATGTTGCTACATGTCAATATATAAATAATAATTTAATGTTATTAGTTAAAAGGATAAATTTGTAAATTTATATAAATGTGGAGGACTCAAATAAAAATTTTGAAATGTTAAGGATTAAAATAAAAAAAGAAGCAAATGTTAATGACTTTTATATACTTTTCCAATTTAAAACCTAATGCCATTAGTTAAAATAACTTATTTGTAAACTTTTGCAAGCGTTAAGAACTTAAATAAAAATTTTAAAACATTGAAGATTGAAATAGAAAATGAGATCAACGTTAAAGGACTTTTTTATACTTATCTCTAAAATATATTTGAAAAGGTATTATATTAGATTTATAAAATAAGGCTTTCTATAGTATGGTTATTATTCAATAAATCACCTTGATTTGTAGTAAATCATACCCTTTTATAGTAAAATTGAGATTGTTGATAGTTTTCATAGAAGTTGTCCATAGGTTCTATGCGACTCTCAATAGCTTCTTGTTACTATTGATGGGCACCATCATATTATAAATTGAGGTGATTTATTAAACTCAAAAATGATCATATCATATAGTTATTTCAAATGACCATACTATAGAATTTCCATCATAAAACTAGAAGGTTTAGGATTTGAAAATCTACATTTAAAAGAAGTTCAGGACTTGCTAAGGCCTTTCTAACTTAATAATGGCATGAATACCAGTCTTTTAACAAGATGAATTGGGTTATATCCTTCCATCGTTGCTCCTAAAGTTGTAACAATAGTTGGAAAAGAAGAAGAAGAAGAAGAAAAGGAAAAAGAAAAAGAAGAAGTTTAGGATGCAATTGACAAAATATGGAAAAGCTTAAAGCTTGTCTTTACCTTTTCCCTTTTCTCTTAAATTACCTACTTAGTGTTGAATAGTATTTCACACAACACCTAAGCATGCAAGACAACTAATGCAACAATAATCTCCTTACCAACTTAAGTATTATAAGATGTTTGGAAATTTTGCTCAACAATTATCATTCAGATTAGTAAAGGAATCTTGAATACTCCTTTCTAAAAATACACCAATTTCAAAAGGTAGGGATTGTTGAAACTTGAGAATGTTTAGCATGCTGTTTTCTTAGTTAATTTAAAATATTTTTATGTGCTAAAAGATTAACTTATAAATTTGAATCTTATTTTAGAATAGAAATTTTGTAGGATCACTCATGGGTAAAAGTGGAAAGAAGGGGAGAGAAAGGCTATTGCTCCATAGTGACCGGAAGATCCTCCCTAAGTTATCCTATTCCACTTTCAACTTGTACTATTGTTGTTGCTCAGAATTGCTAGTTTTTACAACAATCAAAGTTCATGAATGATTTGAAGAAACAAATACGAGTATTCAAACAATTGTGGTTTGATTAAGAATGATTCCATAAAAAATGATTTGAACTCATCCCACTAGTTGTTGGTTTGTGTAAAAAGTACGTAAGAGTTGATCAGATTAGGGTATGAGAATCAATCTTCGATGTAGTAAGCTTCAACACTATGAGGAAAAGAAAAATTACAAAATACAAATGAAACATTGATTTAGTTAGTTAATGCTAGCACAAGTAGTGTTTATATACAAGTTTAAGAGGCTTACTAACTGAACATGTTGACATGTTCCAATCAAAATAAATCATAATGGAAAATAAATAAATATGTACAATGTTCTAAACACCCCACCCTGCTCCCTACCCTACATACATTACCACCAAACTCCCCCGACCAAAAAAAAAACTCCCCTCTTAAGTTAGAGCCTATTGAAGGCCTAACTTGGAACAAATCAAGGAAAATTGAGCAGTTGTAGGAAGCTTGGTAAAAACATTATCTAACTATTGTTGAGAAGGGACATGGTGAACATGAAGAAAACAACTATTAACATGTCCGTGGACAAAGTGAATGTTTACATCAATTTATTTTGTTTTGCCATAGTGGTAAGGATTTTAAGCAATGAGAATAGTTAATTTTTGTCATAGAAGAGATAAATTAGTAAATAAAATAAACCCAAAGTATTTCCTTGGTGTTAGCTACAATACTCCTATACTTGGCCTTTATGGTAGATATGCTAATGGTAGGTTGCTTTTTAGACTTCCAAAGAACAAGCCAACTACCCAAAAAGATATGATAGCCACTAAGAGATTTTCAATTAAAAGAAGAGGAGCCTTAATCCATATTAGTAAAGGTAGAAAGTGTAAGAGAACTTTGAGAAGAGTAGAAGAGACCAAGTTCCAAGGTACCCTTAAGCAAATGCATAGCATCCTACAACTAAGGATAGCGAGGAAGGGATACAAATTGACTTAGTTTTTGCACGGTAAAGGAAATGTCTGGGAGTATGAGTGTCAAATACAAGAGAAGGCAAATGATTCTTCTATAGAGTTGTGGATCTAATAAAGGATCACCAACATCCTTAGCAAGAACTAAACTAGTGGTAAGTGGCAAAGCAATGGGCTTACAAGTTGTAAGACTAGTATCAAAGAGATATTAACAATAAACTTTTGTTGTTTAAGAAATAAACTAGTATCTGTGTGACATATCTCCAACCCAAGGAAGAAACAGGCATGTCTTAAATCTTTGATAGTGAATGCACTATTAAAAGCTATTTTCAAAGAAGCAATAGAACACTCACAAGTACTTGTAACAAGCATGTCATCAACATACAAAAGCACCACAAGAAATGCATCAGTTGTATAAGAAGTGAATAGGGAATGATCACTAGACGATTGATGAAAGCCTTTGCTAATAAGAAACCGAGAAATTTCTTTATTCCACTGACAACATGCTTGTTTAAGTCCATAAAGAGAGCACTTAAGTTTGCAACCTTGATTAGGACCCGCTTTAATATAACCTTAAGGTAGAAACATATAGATCTCTTCATTTAAGAGCCCATGTAAAAATACATTATTAATATCCACTTGATGTAAATGCTAGCTATAAGAAGAAGCAACAACAAGTAAGATCTTAATCATGCTAAGTTTAGCAACTAGAGAAAACGTATCATGATAATCAACACCCTTAATTTGTGTATAGTGTTTAGCTACCAGCCTAGCCTTTAACCTCTCAACTCTTCCATTGGGTCTTTATTTAGTTTTATAGATCTACTTTGAACCATTTAACTTTCTTACTTGGTGGTAATTCCTTTAATTCCTAAGTATTATTATTCTAGAGATTCAAGCTCCTTATCTATGGCAACAACATAATCCTTATGTTTGGATGCTTAAGAATAAGAAAATGGATTAGGAGTTGTCATTTCATGGGCTAAAGAAGAAATGTAATTTGGTAGGAAGTGGTTAAAAGTAGTAGAAGAAAACAAAGGATAACAAATGGAAGAAAAAGCAGGAGAAGAAGCAATAGTATTATCAATATGATCGTCACTTATAGTTGAAGCAGTTTGCATTACATGAATATAGTCTTAGAGCCATTGAGGAGGTCGTTTATCTTTAGAGGACCTACAAAATAGAGGGGCCTATTTTGGAGAAGACAAATCATGATGTACCTTGAAGGAGGTCTTACCAATGTGTGGATGGGTCCTTCATAGAATAGCTAATAGAGAAAGGAAAGAGTAGGCTTTTAGGTAGGAAAACACAAAAGAAAAGAAGGATTAAGCCCCGTAAGCTACTCATAGATGTAACTTATCACTTAAGCACTTACGAACCAACTTGTCACTAGATTTAACTCATCGATTTGAAGGGTTAGGTTGCTTACCGGCACAACCTTACTTAAGGGTTGCTATAAGCTAAGGGATAAGTTCTCAACAAGAGAGGAAGGGAGGAAAACCTAGATATTTCATTAGTAATAGGAAGAAAATTTGTTTACAACAATTGTCTTAATAAGGTATTTATACTCGAGGATTCAAGGTTACTATGTTAAATGAAATTACTACCAAGGTAAGAAATTTATAAAACTTTAAGTACAAATGTAGAAGGACAATTATGTAATCCCTTTCGAGAGAGAAGATTCCTATGTCAGGGTGTACCTATGGGGAGGGGATAAGTGTTTTTGCAGGAAAGGTCGGGGCATATTTTACTAATGGTTTCTGACAATCTAACATTTGGTTAACAATCGCAAGGCTTTGGTATAGCTTGACACAGTTTGTTAGTAACAAGAGGCGACCTTCAAGACTAGTCAAAATGATTGACTTTGGAGATGACTTGACGAGGTTAAGATTAGTTAAGGTGGTATACTAAACAACTCAAAAGATCTTGCATAGCCGTGTAATCTTTCTGGTCGACATGGATAAAATTAGCTTAGCAGTTGAGAATCCAAGAGCCGAAATTGTTTAAGCCTCTTACTCCTACTTAGGTAAGAGGTCTATGTGCTAGATTCCTATCATCCCCTCTGAGTCATTTGGGATTTGGGATCAAATCTTCAGAATGCTTTATTAGTGTGCCTTCATTAAGAATGCATGGGCTTAGATTAGTCATGTTGAAGACATTAGAGAATCCATACCCATTTGGGGGTTCGCGTTTACAAGCATTATCATTGATCTTTTGAACTACTTGGAAATGTCCCTCTACTTAGGGTGAGGGTTTGTTCTTTCTGTTGTTAGGAAACCTTTTCTTACAGAGATGTAACCATATAAGCTCTCCTAGTCAGAATTACTTCTTTTCTTTTTGCCATTGGCTTCCAGGTGCTAGTTTCTTAGTAACTTGGGTTAGTTGCTTGGTAACACGATGGTAGATCTGTTACAAGGCTCCAGCTCAATCTTCAGCTCTTGGATCATCTTGATAATTCCTTAGAGCAAGTGCTTTGTTAAGTGATAGCTCAAGATTGAAACCATACATTACTTCAAATGGAGTTTTGCTTATTATCACGACTTGAACAGCACCTTCGTTGTGGTAGATCGCCATACACCATAAAAAGGTCGATAATCAACCCCCTTGTCAATCATTGCCCTTCCATACGATGTACAAGGCTACTTCTACTCCTATTTACCATCAATCACATAAACAAATAATATCATAGAAAAGTAGATATTTTCACTAAATAATCAGATAAGTTATCAAATTTAACATACGAAACATGATGTTGCAAAATAATAGTAACAGTAATAAGTAGTCTAAATGGCTATTGAAGGTTTAGCAAGACAACATAAAGAAATTCATAAAGTCTTAGCCAATGTTAAGTAGTTCCCTTTTTTGCTCCAAGTAACTCATAATCCCATCCTAGCTCAAGACTAACCTTAAACATCTTGTGGCTTAGATTAGCAAAAAGATAACCCTATAACAAAAGGAATCTAATTGGGTATAAGCTTATATTTAGTGAGCTAATCCCTCCAACACACCTTACAAGCAATATATTGTAATCATATGAATATATGTAATAAGTAGTATGCTAAATAATACATGCAGTAGCTAAGAACTGTATGCAACTTAGAAATTTCGCCCTCTATAATTAAGGTTGAAGATTGTTGACCGACATAAATTATCAACTAGGTTCTAACACCTGTTTTTTTTTTTTTACCTGAGATTGCACCTATGTGTTCAATATCAACTTATACATATATTCATACATACGTACACACGCACGCACGCATGCACACACGCACGCACACGTACGCATGTACGCACATATACGCACGCATGCACGCACACATGTATGCACACACGTACACACATACACACATGCACACGCACACACATGCATACACATACACATGTACATGTACACATAGGTACACACAAATGCATACGAGCACGCGCGCGCGCGCGCACACACAAAAAACATGATCTTTTAAAAAATCCCTAGATCTAACAGAATGGTAGCCCTCATAGTCCACAATGACATACCCTACCCTAAGTAGTAGTCACAAGATACGACCCTTAACTAAATGGTTAGTGTCCCTTAGCATCTAGTAAGCCTATAGGCCAAGACAGGATACCAATAACATGGCATAATGTGCCTAACTAATCCTTTGAGGAGCTCCTACTCTTGTAAACCCTTTTCAATCTTTTGCATAAGGTGGGAGTCGATATAAGTTATAATGCAATGACGTGCCATGCATTTTTAAATTTATAGCCAAATAATTACTTATATCTAATTACTTGGGTGATCAAGCGGTTTCATACCATAATGATAATGTATAAATCAGTCATGTAAGCACTCTTGGTTCATATATTACCATTAAGTCATTTAAACAATCAGGAGTCCACACACATGCATTCCCTATACCTCTCATGCAACCAATTTAATCATAATATTACTTTAGTGCAACTAGACTACAAATAAAAGCAAGTATGAAGTCATCGAAAATCACTTATTTTGTTATAGCTACTAGTCATAATAATCTAAAGGTAGGTTATCTCCAAGATCAAAGTACCCTAAACAAAGTAAATGTAGTAAAATAAGGTTTTGAGGTATTACAATGTCAACCTAAAGTTCTATTAAAGTTATACTCTCGACTTAGCCTTAAATTCTTTCCAGTTAAGTTAAATCTTCAATCGTGTATAACTTTCTTATTTTAAATCCAATTTTCATGATCGTATAGTTGATTTCCATCGTTTTCAAGTGTACTTTCATGTGGTATGATTATGTTCAAGAGATGAGGCCCAAAATTCAGGTTATAGGCCATAACGGTAGCATCCCTAAAGTTTGGGTTCCCTTTTGGGCTTGAATTTGTTGTTAGGCCTTTTACAACCTAATGAAATTATTAGGGATTGGGCATGGGACTTTTATTTGGGCTTAATTACTTTCTTAAGATCGGTTTTTCATTGAATATTTTTGAACTTATTACTATCTTGCACTTCTTAAACCTTTAAGTGGCTTTTATGATCAAAGATGGGTCTAATTCTTACATTTGCAATACTTGTTACTTTGGTGGGCTTGGGAAATTTAATGTGGGTTTTCTATGGGATTTATTCCATCCTTTTCGTAGGCTTATTTTGCTAGTAAAAAAGTTCCATAAGGCCTAGTTAAGAATTTTGAACTTATCTTATCACGACCTAACAATATCATTGTTATGGTAGGTCGTCGTATACCGTACAAAGCTCTACTATCAACCCCCTTGTTAATCGCAAGTTTTTCATACGACACACAAGGGTCCTTCCACTATACGTTACCACCAGGCCCATAGATAAGTAATAAAGAGCAATTTAACTAAAATTACTTCTATGGTATAAATTAACTAGACGTGTAAACTCATAAGTTCCACACCAAAAGAATATTACAAACAAATGCAGTTCATAAGGGAACTGCATTAGAAATTTTAATCTATGTTATAAACAAAAATATAAAAGTAACTGGTTATCTATAAAACTATTACAAAATATCCTCTTCACTCCCTAATTGCTCCAACCCGTCTCCATTAGAGACTTACCTCGAGCATCCCTGGCCTGGATGCACGAAGAGGTTTTCCTGCAGCAAAAGAAATTTATCGGGATGTAAGCTTAAGCTTAGTGAGATAAATACCCTCGTTAATACTGCATGATAGAAATTTATTAGATATACAATCATATGAATGCATGAACAATCAATATGCTAAACAACGCATGTAGTGGCCTAGAAACTGCATACGACTTAGAATTATGCCCCTTGTAGTCTGGGTTTGGAAATAATTAACCGACCCAAACCAAAATCCAAGTTTTAGACCTTAAGTTTTATTTCATTTGCACTATTGTGTTTAAGCTAAAACAAAACTATATATATATATATATATATGTATGTATGTGTATGTGTATGTGTATGTGTATGTGTATGTGTATACTTTCTTTACCGAATAACAAATCATATTTTTAAAATCCTAAGTCTAGCGGTGTGGTGGTCTCCGTAATCTACAAACACACGCCCTAAGCAGAAGCCATAAGACATAAGACACAATGATAACATAGCTAGTGCCCAATCCTATAGGAGGCCCTTCCTCCTGTGAGTCCCTTCCCATCTTCTGCGCAAAGCAGTAGTCGATGTTATTTGAATGCAATTATGAGAAATGCATGATTCATTTAATTTCTTAATCATATAAGTAGTTAATTTGATTTTTCAAGGTGATCAAATAATTTCATTCCATACAATTGCATGCATAAATTATTACAAACAATTTCCATTACTATATGATTAATAAACTATAGCATTCAATCACAATTTCATACACATGCATTTCCTATATCCCACAAGCATCCAATTTATATATATAAGTTTAGGTGCATCAATTGTACAAACAAACTCAAGTAAAAAGTCATCGGAGATTTACTCACTCCGCCATGTAGGTTAGTTAAAATAGTCTGGGTGCAAGTCGTCTCCGTACGCGGTGTCCCCTAGTTAACGAAATCATAATACTATAAGGAATTGAAATAAAACTTAGGAAACTAAGCTAAAACCTCTTAAGTTATACTTTTGACTAGTTTTCGTATTTTTCTTGGTTTTACTTAAAAGTTCAATCACGCAGAATTTTTTCGTTTTAAATTCGATTTTTATGATCTTATAGTCAATCTTCATCATTTTCGAGTGTACTTTAACGTGATGAGGTTAGATTTTTGAGATGAGGCACACAAATCTGTCCGAAGGTCAGAACAATAGCAGTCTTTATGATTTGGAGTGCTTTTGGGCTTTATTTGGTAAATGGGTTTTTTAGTAACTTGAGAAATTCTTTGGGCTTGGCCTTAAGATTTCATTCTAAGCTCAAAATGTTCCTTAAGGTCAGACTTACAGCTTTGATTTACACTCCTAAGGCTAACAACCACTTCTTGGGCTTTTAAGTAAGCTTAAGTTGTCAAATGGGCTTGTTTTTTATCTAACTCAAATTTAACCACTTTCTTAGGCTTAATAAGTATTTTGTAGGCCTTTTGAAAGTCTTAAAACAACTCTTATTGATGTGACAAGTTGCTGATCAGAAACTTAAGGGTGGTTCAACTTAACAATTGAGGCCCATTTTGGAAGTTTTAAGCTCGGTTTTGAGTTTTAGGCTTAATATACTTATCATACTTGCCTTGGTTGGTCTTCTCACTTTGTTTACTTACTTTTATCATATTTTTAAGTGTCTTTTAGAAATGTTCTAGATTTGGTCGGTTTGAATATGAGGGCTTCCAACTTGGTTTTCCAACTTATTTCATTATTTTCTTAAGTTTAGATGTTAAATCATGAACTCAAGCTACTTGTATTGAAATCTTAACTTAACTTCTTTTCCATAAGATGATTATTTGGCTCATAATTTACATGAAAATAGAGGATCTCATACTTATTATAACTTTCATATCATAATTCATGTCTTACAAAGTTGATTTCCTCATAAAACTTCATGTGATGGATTTTTCCTTAACCTAAGTCTAGATTTGAGCATGTTTAACTTAATAGAAATAAAATCAACATCTAAATGACCTTTGAATCCTCACATCCAGCATGTTTCTCTTTCATTCAAGTTCTCGTTTCAAGATTTTCTCAATTTAAAATCTTCCATTCAAAGCATTAAACAAGTATATTTATGAAACACCAACTTTATATGCTCATATTGCAACTTCATGTAAGGGTTTCAAGAGTTTGTTTCTTAGGGTGGTCTTTAATGTTATAACAACTTATGATCATACTCATATCTTCAAGAAATCATAGTTTCCTAACATGAACACTAACCTACTAACACAAGAAACACTTACTTGTCCATAAAGCAAAAGTATGGTGGTTGTACGCTAAAGTTCTACTTATGCTCTTTATCTTACTTCCTCTTTCTTGCACCTTTTCTTTGAAACCTGAGTTGTGATTCTTTGAGTTAGGGTTTATGGAGTGTTCTAAGGATCCTAAAGAAGTTTTAAATGTTGGAAAAGAGGGATATAAGAAGAAGTTGAGTGTGCCATAAGTGTAAGTATGCTTGGAAGTGGTGGCAAAGTGAAGAATTTTGTAGGGTATGGTTATTTCCACTTTTGTGTTGGTTTCAATTGAGAGAAAAAGGAAGTGAAAATGAAATGGAAAGTGAGAGAAATGGGAGAAAGAGTGACTGGTTGGGAATAGGGTGAATGTATGTTCAATAAGCTTCATTTTGTTGTCTTGTAATATACACAAAAGTCAATAATTGCAACTATTGATGATGTAAGCATTAAAGGGTGAATAGTGGAGTGTAAGATAAAGTGATTGATGGATGAAAGACAAGAGTATGGCCCCCCCTTTCTTGCTTGTTCAAACCAGCCATAAGGGTGTCCTTTTGGGCATGGAATTGTCTTGTCTCGTTTATTAAAGTTAAGCATGTGAAATCTTGTGATAATTTGTCCATATGTAGTATAGGTAAAGGGGTGATAAGGAAGATGTTTTATCATTAGATTTTGATAAATTATCAATTGATAACTTTTAATTGATAAATCATTTAAGGTGATTGGTTGGTTTACTTATTTATATGTAAGGCTTAAGCATAAAGATAAGGGCATTGTTTTATAGGAAATTGTTTTAGGATTTACTTCTTAAATTGTTTTGTAAATTATAATTTGATTCTTATAAGATTATGAAATTTTCTAGAGTTGAATGAAATTATTCAAATTAAATTATCAATTAATCGCTTAGGGTTAAAGTCCTTAATTGTTTTAAGGTTTAGGGTTTTTAGTGACTTTAGAGTTCGTAGTTTTTCAAGTTCGGGTTTTATTAATAATAGGCTTTTGAGTTGGAAAAATAAATTCGATTCTAAATGTCAACTTGAATTCTTAATTTAGTTGATCCTTGGGAACGTTCGGGAAGTACTCTTAATTAAATCATAGGCCCGTTCAAAGTAGGGTTTACATATCTTATGAGTTTTGGGCCTTTACCACTTATCCTACTAGTATTGGTTGGTTTTTTCATTTTGTTTACTATATTTTTAAGTGTGTTTAATTAGACTAAACATATGTTATAGATCTGGTCAGTTTGGTCTATTAGCTCTTAAATTCATTTTTCATACTTAATCCCTTGTTTCTTTTACTTATGTGCTAAACCATGACTTTATATTATTTGCATTTCAACTTATGCTTGTTTTATTCCTTGTAAGTAGATTAATTTGGCATAAGATCAAGTAGAAGACATGGAACATGTATACTCTTGTGCACAATGCTTTAGGTTAGGCCCTTATGTGATGATTTCTTCACTGAAGTTTCATAGAATGGTTTTTCTATCACTTAAAGTTAATTTGATGCATGAGAAACTTATATAAGTGAAGATAACACTTTGGGAACATTCCTTAACCTCACATCCAGTAGTTAAAGAAGTTTCATATGAGCTTATTTTTTTTATTTTCTTAGGTTATAAGGCTATACTACAAGTAACATCCATGTACATTAAGAGGAAATAAGTTTAAGCTACTCATGTTCTACTACTTGTGACTAAACTTCAAGAAACTATTACTTATCCTCGATAAGAGAACTTTTAAAATACATGATATAGTTACAAGATTAAGGAAGGAAACTCTACTCATGGTGTTCTAAAGACACTTGAAGATAGGGTATACTTTACTAGATTGGTGGAAGGTGTTGACACCCTACTTGAAGCTCCTTTGGTTCCTAGCTTTCTTCCCTTTCCTTTGGAAATCCTTAAGATTCTTGGATCCTCTAATTTTGGGTGCTTGTTGGTGCTCAAAAGTCCCCTTAAATGGTGAAGTGTAGGACGGGTTTGGGGTGTCTTCCTTCATGATCAAACCTAAGATGCTCAAATGGATAGTTGGCATGTGGTTTAGGTGTGTTTATGGGTGGTGAAGATGTTGCGTTTAGGGAGCTTCTTCTTGTTGTGTTTAAGTGTTGTTTGTCTTGAGAAGAAATAGAAAAGCAAGTGGGGTTTTGGGATTTTGGTGGGGGTGGGGAGGGGGGGTATGGGGGTTGGGTTTTCATGGCTGGTTTTGGAGTTAGGGTTTCTTGTCCAAATCTTGTCACTTTGATGTGTTAAAGAGATGCATAAATCTAGGGGATGTGATTGTTTGTATAAGATTTTTAAGTGGCTATTAATTGTGATATAACAAGTGAGATAAAGTTTGAAAAGATGGAAAAATGGCATATACTCCCTTCTTCTAACTAGCAATGTAGGGGTGGTTTAGGGTGTAATTTCTTACCCCATCAATCCTTACTTTTGGCTAAAACTAAAAATGGTTAAGTTACCTCTTTCCATAAATGTTATAACTTGTATAGGGGATTGGGGATTATCTTATCCAATACATGGGAGTTTGCTAAGGTTACAAGTCAAGTAAGTTTACACTCTTGACTTTGGTTTGTTTAAGCTTAAATTGGGAGGGAAATTGGATGGGAGTGGTCGGTTCTAGCTTCATACGTGTGGCTCTCTAATTTCTATCTTTGAATGTCCTATTTGATTATCTTATTCAAGTAGCTAAGCTAAGGTTTAGTTCTTAAATATTTTCTTACCTCAAATTGGTTTCTATACTAGGTTATAAGTACCTTAGGATTGGTTCAAGCTCGATTAGGTTTAGGCTTTCGATGTAGGGTTCTTAAGTGTTCAACTTAATAGTTAAGTTTTTGTTCGCTCGTTTAGGATTTCAATAAACTTGAAAGTTCTCATTACATTCTAGGGTTTAAGGTTGTAGTAAGTTAGGGTTTGTTATTACATTTTAGGGTTTTCAAATGTTCGAGTTAGTATTGATCTTTTCGTTTTAGTGTTTTCACAAGTTCAGAAATATTCTACCATACTTGAGGGTTTAGGGTTTTGGGTAACTTCTAGGATCAATATTGACTTTAGGGTTCTCAAGTTGGATTACAATTATGAAGTCAATTATTATGTGTACAACTTTTATATTAAGCTTGATTTTTAGTTTGGTTAATCCTTGGGAATATTCGAAGGGTGTTTCTGACTACTTGGATTGTTACTCAAAATTTGTAAGATTTACACTTGTTGTACTATGGATGGATCCATTGTATGCAAATTCCACTATAGGCAAGCAAGAATCCTAGTCAAGCTAATTTCATCCAATAGTAGCTTAGAGAAGAGATCCTATAGTCCAATTGGGTAAAAAAATTATGATCTTTCTTTGACACAATACTCCTAAGAACTTCATACAACCTTACAATCTCCTGCAAAAATAGAGAAGAAATAGCCTAAGCATCATTAGTTTTATTGCAAAGATTAAAGTGTGCCATCTTATTGAACCTATCGACCATGACCATGATAGAATCCTCCCCCTATGCCATCTTCAGTGATCAAAGTACAAAGTCCATATTCATGTCTACCCATGCCTTAATCGATATAAGTAAGGGCATAGCCTTCCCTTATTCAACTTGGCTCTTAGCCTCTTTGCAAGTCGTGCATCTTTCAATAACTTGGTACATATCTCTCAGTATCCTTGGCCCTCAACTTCGATAGATGTTCTCTTTTTCCCAAAATAGCTAACATTCCTCCACTATGTACTTTTTGAATAAGTAAGTCTTATATTGAATAAATCAGCACATAATCTTCCAAATTGGAAGAGGTAACCTTCCTCCACAAAGTAATCATCCAACGTCTTACCATCCTTGCATTGGGCAAAGATTGAACCAAAGTGGGGGTCTTGGTAATATTGTCCCTTGAGGCATACAAATCCCAACAATTTTACTTGATCACAAATGAGCATCCTTCCAGAAACTCAACCTACCCAAGTTGTCACTTCGAGAGCTTTAGCTAAGTCTTCAAGTACCTCAGGGTTTGGTGATCAGAGTACATAACAAATTCTTTCAGCAGTAAGTAATGTTGCTAAGTTTGCATAGCATGGACTAAGGCATATAACTCTTTGTCATACATAGAATAATTCAAAGTAGGTCCTTTGAGCTTTTTGCTTAAATAGGCAATAAGTTAGGTAGTCTTGCATGAGAATTGCTCCAATTCTTATGCCTAAGGCATCATACTCTAATTCAAAGATTTTACTAGAATCTTTGAAGTTAACCTCCTCTTTAGCTTGGTAAAGCTTCTCTCTTCCTTATTTTCTTATTGAAATTCGAAATTTTTCTTTGTAAACTTAATAAGTGGTGTAGTAATAGAACTAAAGTCCTAAATAAATCTACAATAAAAAGAAACTCCTAATGTTATCACAAGAGGTCGAGCTAAGCCATTCAATAATAGCTCAAACCTTCTCTTTATCTATTTTAAGGCTTCCTTTACTCACCATGTACTTAAGGAACACAAGTTTCTCTTGATAGAAACAACACTTCTTCAAATTGCCGAATAGTTGTTCAACTCGGAGCACTTTGAAGAGAGCTTAGAGATGACTTATGTGGTTGAGAAGGTTAAGACTATACTAAAAAATGTCATTGAAATATACCACAACAAACTTCCTTATCTAATTCCTCAACAAGTGGTTCATTAACCTCATAAATGTGCTTAGAGCATTAGATAGCCTAAATGTCACATTCTGGCTTAGTACGGGATGTACCAACACATAGGAATACCTATTAAAAACTTAACTTAACCTTTTCATTTATCAAAAGACAACTTTATTTGTGTGATAATAGGAGAGTTACAATGGAGTTTAACTGAATATTCGGTTATAACTTATATATATAGCTTAATATTTACGCCAAAACATGAAGCATTTTTTTTTTCCTTTCGAAATAGTAGGACTTCTGACTTAGTATAAGTTCTATCTAAAAGTTGTTAACTCTGACTAATGCTCTTAGAGTAAACCATACCCCCCCTGCCCCCCTCCTCAATGTTAGGCCTTTTAAGATTTTGCTAACTTGAGGATAAAACATTTTATCTCCTCAACTACTAAAGCTGAGTGAGAGTGGATAACAAATAATACAATATTGACAATATCACAACTCAAACATTTCAATCATAACTGACAGGTTCAACTTCACACATACATTAACCCAACCAGGCATTTATTACTAGTAATGTAGCATGTTATGCTTATGTACGTGGTATGCATCGGTATCAATATCGTATGCCTTCCAATATACTCATCCAGTTAGTTGACATATCTAGACATCTAGATACAATGTCCAAGAACCTAGTGGCAATAAGGAACTACTTGAGAGTAAGACCCCTAACTCTGTTTTACCAAATTAGACTACATGATGTAGTCTACTAAGTCAGATTACCAAAGTATATTTAGGTTGCTCGAACAATAAGAATCTATATGCTTCCAAAAATTGAGTTCATAAAGCCATTGTTTTCCTTAATCACTTGAAAGCCTCATTTTGAAAATCCTAATTCGTAGGTCTCTTTTGTGCCATCCCATGCTATATAATCACAACTCAAGTATATCATTCAACAAAACTAGTCTTTAGGTTTTATTCAACATAGTTATCTAAGTCTAGTTTTTTGGTCTTTCCCTAGTAGAAATCTAATATCTTACTTAGGATTCACTTAAGTAAACTCTCAAAAGATTGGGTTAGCAATAACTTAACTCTCTAAGTTAATACAATCATTTATAAACGCCACATCAACATTCAACATAGCAGCATGACAGTTTAACTAAGATATAGCTATCATTATTCAAAATCACCACATCAGCATCTACTATAGTAGCATATCAATTCACCTATGATATAGCCATATTCAATCAACACAGCATCAATCAACACATAGTGTTATGAGTAGCAATATATCTATTTCAAGCATGAGTTAAATCTACTTACCTAGGCTTAATAGTAGTGCAAAATCCCAAACTTCACGACATAGCCCTTCCTTACTTATCACACTTAGAAAAATGTAAACACAGTCTCCAAGTCAATTACAGGTTAAACCTAAACTCTTATAAGCTTTTATTATTGCATTTTTAAACTTCATTTAATCGTATCTTATTCATTTCTTATTCAATTTCAATAAACTTTATATCATTACGCTCGTTATTTCGAGTACTATTAGGATATCTTAAGAAATAAGAATAATCAATATGATTACAAGTCCAAAAATCCCCTTTATTGCTACTGACTCGATTGTATGTTATTGTAATTTCGTAATTAACCTGAATAAACTTTAATCCTAAATTAAAAATCACACTTTCCAAACTTGAACAACATCTATTTTATACCTAAAATGCTTATCTTACATTATCCTATCTATTATCATAATAGCATTATTTACCGTTTTACATATTAAGTCAATATATAAGCTTATTTTAGGAAAATATGTAATAAATAGTATACGAGCTTAATTAATTCCACAAAAAATTCTATAGACTCAAAAAAATAAGTAGTTTAACTATTGACCATTAATTACACTAAACTAACGTATTATCTATTTTATCAAAATAATAGTTTTAGTTCAAAAGTGCAAAAAATAAGGGAAAATATATAAATTTAGGTGTGAGATAAAAACTAAGTGTCCCAAATATCCTCATAAACTTCTAGAAGTCAAAACATTTGGGGCTCGTTCATTAATTTACTTAAAAACCAATTATTTAAACAATTCGGTAAAACTGACGGTTTTTATCCAAAATAATTATAAAGAATAGTAAACAAGTTTACTTTAAAAAATTCTTGTTACCACAATTAAATATACATATTAAGTGTATTACTACAAAAATTGAGCTTGAAATAATATCATCTAATATTTCTAAAATTTAAATCAATTTTTGCCTAAATAGGACAATTCCTTAAACACCTATATTTCCACTAATTGTTTAATTAGAATAAATATACCACATAATCTACACCTAACAAAAACATTTTTTTTTAGATTTTTCTAAGCAGATTTGATATATTTAGAACATAGGAGAAGCTTATGGGTGGAAAATGGGTTCACTTAAACTGGTCGCCTCTGGTTACTACTACTTATCGAAAACACCTCCCTCACGACCAACCTTTAAACCACCAAGCTGCTTCACATCAAGTTGTTGATAACCTATTGAATTGCCCTATGCTATATTTGCTCCTATTTTTTGTTTTTATTTTATTTTATTTTTCTATTTTTTTCTAATTTTCTAAAATTATGTTCTTATGCTTCTAGGTTCCTAAAACATTTCAAATGAGGTTTAGGATCCTATTATAGGTTTTAGAATTTTTGCATGTCAAAAAGTGGGTTAACACATGTCATTCTCCTATTTTCATACATGTTGACTAGGCGCTATGTGTTATTTCCTTATTATTTAAGTGTTGACTCATTACTCCAAGTGATTCTCAAGCTACCACATCATTTAATGACTCATCAAGCCATTTTTCAATTAACATTCCATTATTTTATACTAATTTACCTTATTTTTATAAATTATTATTATTATCTATATATATTTAATACATAAAATGCATATCATATGTAAATATATGTATATTATATATAATTCAATTTCATTTATTATTTTTATAGGTTAAATAACTTATCTCTAATATCTCAATATATTTCAAAACTTGAATCTCATGTTTTTTATAATTACCAACTTTATCGATAAGTTAACGTTTTTCTCAAATTAATCTTCTTATATAGCTTATTTTGAGAAATTAACTTTACTATAATACTTCAAACTTTTTTAGCTTTACTGTTAAGTTTAAATTAAAATAGATAACATTACCTAACGCCTTAAATTTAAGGGCTCAGAACTTAAGGTTATCATGTTAGCTCGAAACCTTAGGGTATTACACCAAATGGCATGACAAGCTATTCATACAATCCATGTCTCGTTTTGAAGGTAGCCTTCCACTCATTGCCTTCTTGCATCCGAATTTGGTAGTATCATGATTTCAGATGAATTTTGGAGAGCATACTTGCTCCATGCAATTCATCTAACATGTCATCCAATCTAAGGATTGGATATCGATATTTGATGGTGATCTTGTTGATAGCTTGGCTATCTACACACATTATCTAGCTTTTTTCCTTTTTGGGGGCTAGTAGTACAGGTACAACACATGATCTCATGCTCTCTTTGATGTAATCTCTTTCAATAAGTTCCTTCACCTATCTTTGTAGCTCTACAGCTTGCTCAAGATTAAAGGTATGTAAGTGGGCTTTAGCTTGCAGGCTGACCCATTTAATCCACTTTTTAAATCGGTTTGAGCCAAGGTTTTTTGGCCTATTTAAAAGTGGGCTAAATAATCCCAGCCCATTTAACCTATGAGCCAAAGAAGGCTAGTTTAGGTTGACCTATTTAATACATTTATGCATTTAATTCGTGGGTTGACCCGTTTAACCTACTTTTTTAATGAATTAGGGTTGAGTTTTTTTTTTTTTTTTTTGCCCATTTAAAAAGCAAGTCAAATGAGTTGAGCCTGGCCCGTTTAACCTGTGGATTAAAGTGGTCTGGCCGAGTTGTCTCAGTTAACTCGCTTGCATACCTCTACTCAGGATTCATGTGATTGGCTAGTCAGTTTGGCAAGGCGACTTTAGGTAGTAACTCAATGCCATACTCTATTCCTCACTTCAGGGGTAATCCTCTTGGTAGCTCATCAAGAAATAGGTTGACAAATTCTCTAAGTAAATTTTGATTTCTTCAAGTAGGTTATTATGTTTCTACATTTCTAATAATCTCCATACTAGAAAAAAGGTCAATTCACTGTCTTTTATAATCCCTCTCAAATTAGATCAACTCATCACCAAGGCTTTCATAGTCTTTTTTTTTAGTCTTGACTACATGCTATTAACCTAACTTAGTATCGTCGAGAAAAATATAACAAGTCAGTCATCTTTCTCAAAGCTATAGGTGTTCTTATAGCTATCTTGCATGACTCTTTAATTAAATACCTAAGGTTGGCTTAGGAAAATATGGGAAGCATACATTAGTAATACATCATACATGATCTCGTCCTTATAGCTCCCTATAGTAATTGATAACAACACTCACTTTGTGACATGCAATGATCCCCTTTCATTTGATTAATGTAGTTTGTACAGTTTAGGGTGCATAGAGGCTAATAATTTCAACTATTCTACCATTCTAGTTGGAGTAACATTTGTACAACTTCTAGTATTAATAATTAAAATATAAAGTTTATGATTTACCTTGTAAGTAGTATGGAATAAATTCTCACATTGCTCTTCTTGTTGATCATGTTCTACACTAAGAGCTTGGCAAATGAACAATGTTAGCATGTCTCCTTCTTCAAGATAGATTTCATCTCCTATAAGTTCTACCTTTACTGCATCATCCCTTTCTTTTGTAGCTTTATTACCTTCTTCATTCGTCCTGTATACTTTAAAGGTTGGTATTTCCCTTCTGATTATAATAGTTTAGCGATTTGGGCATTAAGAGGCTATGTGTCCAAGACCTTTGCATTTGAAGTACTTTATCTCGCTCATTTTCCTTTTGGAGATTTCCCCTTTTTCAGATTCCTTCTCTTTTCCTCCTTAACTTCACTCTTCACCATGAGTCGCCTTTCCTTCCCTCTTGCTCAGTATTGTCCTAATAGGTTTCCAGTTGTTTCCATGTATTTGAATAAGTAAGGAACTGGTAATGTGAGAAGATCAGGTCTTCCTTTGCCTTTTGACTCATTGGGTGACCTTAATAGCTTCCTCAAGGGTATGAAAAGATAATACTTCAACAACTTCTCTAAGCTTATACCTCAATCCAGTGACAAACCTAGAAATAGTTCGAGCTTTAGGCTCTTCAACTTTACACCTAATCATTAGCATTTAAAAGGCCTGCACATATTCATCAATAGTTCAGTTTCCCTATTTGAGCTCTTGCAAATTTGTGAAGGTATCCTAATAGTATGATTTAGGAATGAACCTAACATGGATGACCCTTTTCATTTCTTCCCTCATTCTTACTCCTCATCCTCCTCTCTTTCTCTCTCTCTCTCTCTCTCTCATTGTATTAAGCTTCTTCCACCACATATGGGTATAACTAACAAACTGTAGGATGGTAAGTCTAACCTTATTACCTTCAATGTAATGATAACACTCAAACAACTTCTCAACTCACTCCTCTTAGTCTAAGTATTCATCAGCATCTCCATTCCTTGAAATGCTTTGAATTTAAGTTCTCACATTCTCTAGACCCTTAAGAGCTCAAACAACTCATTTTTCCTCAAAATATTCCTCATCAAGCTCTCCTTCTTCCATATCTTCACCATAGTTCATTCACTATTGAGTAGGTTGTTTAGATCTTCACTAGGAGTGTTGAATAGGGAAAGATGCTTGATTAGGTTGGCTCTCGTACTGTTTCGCTTTTAGAGCTCAATCCATTCTTTCCTTAACCTAACTCTTCTACATCACCTTCATCTTCTTCTATCAGCTCTAACCTTCGGTTAACTCATTGCTCAACTCCTCTAACTCGTGCAGGATGAGTTAGATGATCTACTCATTAGTGTGGCATCAAAAGCTTGGTGAGCCCCTTAATTAGCTCAATATTTAACTGGAGTGATTTCTTTAGCTCGACTATGGATTTGGTGAGCCTCATCCACCCAGG
Organism: Lumnitzera littorea; assembly: GCA_024138015.1. Lineage (NCBI taxonomy): Eukaryota > Viridiplantae > Streptophyta > Magnoliopsida > Myrtales > Combretaceae > Lumnitzera > Lumnitzera littorea. The sequence continues at coordinate 27,682,996 of JAMXBB010000011.1, forward strand.
CAGCTTCTACCCCTTGCATTAACACCATCATATTTTCCATCATATCCATAATGTGATCTAGCCATCCATCTATAGAACGGGTGTCTACTCCATATGGTAGAATATTCCTAATGCATCTCTCTCATTATCTCCAACAACCACATTCACTCTTGGCTTTATCATTTCTTTATTCCCAATAACTATTGTACCACTATGTAACTCAACAACTAGTAACCACCACTTAATAGTACAACAATTGACTTGAATCATGAACAAGTCTCCACTCACTACTTTGTTCCACAAATTGAAAAATAGAGCACAATAGATTCTCTACAAACATCCTTAATTTGTGGTCTCAGCAAAATACCTAAAACTTCAACTACTACGACTTTAAACATAAGGTAATACACCTTCTTCAAGAATCACAACTCACTCAACTTGACAATAATCTAGAAACTGAAACAAGGCACAACAAAACATAAAATGCTCACCACCAGCAACCAATATAACCAACTCATACAATGCCTCAACCAATACTGATATACTGCTTAAACTCTTGGCCTTATTCAAAACTTTGAGCTCTAATACCAAGATAATGTGCCTTAAAGTAGGTCTTACCAATGCATGGATGGGTCCTCTATAGAATAGTTAATGGAGAAAGGAAAGAGTAGAGTTTTCGATGCGAAAACACAAGAAAAAAAGATGGATTAAGCCTTGTAAGCTACTTATGGATATGACTCACCATTTAAACATTTACGAACCAACATGTCATTAGATGTGACTAATCGGTCCAAAGGGCTGGGTTACTCAACAGTACAACCTTACTTAAGGGTTACTGTGAGCTAAGGGATAAGTTCTCAACATGATAGGAAGGGAGGAAAACCCAAATATTTCATTAGTTATAAGAGGAAAATTTGTTTACAACAATTGCCTTAACAAAATATTTATACCCAGGGATTCTAAGGTTACTATGCTAAACGAAATTACTACAAAGGGCAAGAAATTTATAAAACTACAAGTACAAATGTAGAAGGATAATTATGTAATCCTTCTAAAGAGAGAAGATTCTTTTGTCAAGGTATACTCATAGGGAGTGTGACACATGTTGTTGAGGGAGAGGTTAGGGCGTATTCTACTAATAGTTTCCGACAATCCAAGATTTGGTTGACAATCGCAAGGCTTTCATATAGTTAGGCACAGTAGACTGGTAATGAGAAGCGACCTTTAAGACTAATTGGAAGGATTGACTTTGGAGATGGCTCGAAGAGGTTAATGTCAAGACCTTAAGGAGGGCTTAGTAAAATTGTTTAAAATTTTCATATCACATGTGCACCTATAATATGAAAATCACATTGCAAGTTAGAGATTGCTAAACTCTAATTAATTAATTACTGGGGCTTTTTATTCTTGATTTACAATCTTAACATAAAATATAAATAACTATAGATATCCAATATTTCACAGTCCATCAAAACTGTAGATAATCAATATCTCTTACCAAATAATAAGACAGGATAAGTCAACTTTATAAATTACAAGAAATAATAAATTATATAGAACCCTAACATACAGATACTTTCTACATAAGATGTTTCTGTACTAGCTATGCACTTCTTAATTAACTCTAACGTTATCTTACATATCTTTGATTTGCACTCTACACTCAAAATTTATCTTAATCCCAGCTTAAACGAACCTACAAAAGAAACTATAGGGGAATAAACAAACCATAGCTCAGTTAGTTTGTTTCTCACCATTACCGTTTAAGCAAGTTATCAAATATTATTAGTACACGTGCAAGTTTATCTACGCATGAAATGGATGCATACATAGTGAATGCAAGCAACACATCCATAAGAATCCAAAACTATGAAAGGTATAGATTTATGTTATTTATACGTCGATTATCTCCTATATTTACTTATATAGGGTGCCTCACCTTACCCACATGAGGTTACCTAAGGGGCACCGTCCCTCCATATGACGCTCGACTATTACCTTAGTCGAGAAAGAAATATCAATCCAAACAAATAGACCCCAACTAAGGCCATGCACTGTCGATAGATCATATATAAGGTCCTATGAGCTTAACATCTATAAATCCAATTCAAGGCCTTATAGGCTCAACTATGCGAGTCATCTGACTATAAATCAATTGAAGATCTTGTACTAACTTTACCTCAACGATAAAAATAGCATCAATGGGCATTACAAGCCCTTATGGAAATTATATAAGAATTTGTATAAGATTGGAAAACGTTTCCAAAAATACTTTTCTAAAAAAATTGTAAAGTTAACACTCTCCATAAGTATATCAATTGAGTCATAAACATGTGGTAAATATAACTAGTTATTTTGGTTAAACACTTAAATCTACCGATTTATAGAGGTAATTACACAAATGATAGCATACAGGGTAAAATAGTTATTCAAACACACAAGCAATAACAACTAGCAAAAACATCAAGCAAGTATCATGCATAAGTAGATAGTAGATCATTAGAACTCCCTTACCTAGATTAACACTTACTTTACAAGCCTTTAGAATTTCTAGAACTTGACAATTAAATACCTAAAAGATAATAAGATTTATAAGTATTTGGAAAAAGATAGGCTTCTAAATTAACTAAATGTCTATTGTAGTTTACCTAATTTTCCACTATAATCTAAATATAGCGTGATCATGGTTTAACTTATTTATTGAGGTGAATAGGAAATATATGTGTAGATTTATAAATAATTGTATCTTATGTATTTATGTACTCATTTTAAAGGTTTATCCTCATTATTAGTTTATAGGGCCAATTAATTTAGTTATCTTACTTATTTTTCTTGGTTTATTTTAAATATTTAGTCTCATACAATTTTTTCATTTTAACTCCAATTTTATAATCTTATAGTCAATTTTTATTGTTTTCAAACGTAGCTTCACATAGCGAGGTCTGTTTTGGATGTTGGAACTCATATTTTTCTATTATAGAGATGAAATGTTACGAATATATTGATTTTTTCTCCCAAATGTTTTTAATTATCATTTTAAGCTTTTGTTTAATGATTTTATTTGTTGGATTTTCTTTATTCTAATAACAACTTGAATAATTTTCTAAATTTGTATATTTTCTAAATATTTTTATTTTTGTATTCATTTTACAGTAATTTCATTATTTTACTATTGTAAGCCTAAATCATTAATTATCTTAACTTTGTTACAATTATAATTTTCTAATTAATTTATTACTATTATTTTCTTATTATTTTTGTAAGTTGTAGTTTTAATAAAAAAATTGAGAAAAGCTAATGTGGCGGCTTCTTTTTGGTTCGCATTACAATTTTCTTAATTTTTCCTATTTTTTGCATTTTCCCAATTTGTAATATTAATATATACATATATATGATACTATAAATAACTACAAGTAGAAAAATAACTTTTATTCTTCATTTAATGGTCACATCTAGCATATGTACATATATGTATATATTTATACTTATTAATCTACTTTAAGAAAATTAAGTACTAATAAACTTGTACTTGTATTTTTTGGCATGTGTACATATGTAAATACTTATAATATATTATATGTATATTTACTTAAGCCTTAGAAAAATAGAGTAATATATATTTACATATACATATAGGCACATATATCTACTCCTATAGTTTACTACTTATATATATGTATCTATACTATTTGGTAATATATTCATATATATATATATTGAAATGTGTATTTTTAGTAGTATATGTATTTACATGTACTAGATATATATATATATATATATATATAAGAACAATATATATATATATACTTAACTAAGTAAATATAACTTATGTATACATATCGTTAAACATATTTAAATATATACATGTATAAATACATAAATATGAAAAATAAAGGGTTGTACAAATACATATTCATATAATTTTTATTATGAAGTACTAAGAATATATATATCTTCAACTAACATATCTTCTAATACATAGGGTACTAAAATACTTATTAACATGAGAAAAATATACAAAACTTATATTACAAAGAAAAACTAAAAGAACATAACAAAACTTTAATTACTTTGATCTTGAAATTCTTGAAGATGGTGCTTCCTAATTCCCTCTTGTAGCTAGTAGTAAAGTGATGATAGAGTATTGTGTAAAATAAGAATAATAGTTAACAGAGTAAAATAGAGAAAACAAGGAAAATGAAAGGTTAAAGAGGGAGGAGGGTTTGTCGATTCAAAAGGGAAGAAGAAAAGACCTAATTTAAGTATACAATTTGGCAAAGAAGGAGAAAAATAAAGTGGGTTTTAGATAAAACACTTGGCAGCCAAGAAAAAGAAAAAAGGAAAGAAGGGAAAAAGAAAAAGAAAAAGAAACGAAAGAAAAGGAGAAAAGATAGAAGGATAAGATAAGATAAGAGTTGGCTTTGCTTTTCTTTTTCTTGATTTCATTTTTATGCAGATGGAATAATTACTTGGACACATGGCAGTTGAAATTTTGGACGCAAAAAAGAAGAAAAGAAAATGTGAAAATGAAAAGTTACTTTTTGACTTTTCTTAAAGTGTTTTTCCAACTTTTAGATAATGTTTGGAATGAAATATGATATCATTATAGAAGAAAATATATGATGTAAAATTAATATATACTATATAATACTTAAACATAAAATATGTAGTAACATTAAATCAATATACAACTAATACGCATATATACACACACACACACATACACACATGAAGTCACAAGAAATCATAAAATAATATTTATAATCTTGTTAATTTATTTAATTCATTTGTTACTCTTTATGTTTATAAATATTTAAGAACTATCTATATTTGTTCGTTAGTGATTTTACGTAATTTTATGTGATTACGCATGTTTATCGATAATTTTACTAGATTAAGAATTTATCATCGTTAGGGTAAATTTTATACGTTTTATAAGCTTAAAGCTTTGGTTTTAGGGTTTTTATCAGATTTGGGTTTCATCTCTTACATTTATACGCATATAGGATTTGGGGTTTTCATTCGTGATTAAGGTTTCAAAAAGTATATTAGTGTTTTTCGCATTCATTTTAGGTTTCAAATTTAAAATTTTAATCAGTTTTAAACTTATCTAATCTGTTGACTTAGGAAAATTATCTATAGTATTTAAGTTTAACTTTATATTGAAAAGGCTAAATTTACGGGGTTTACAGTTAAGATCAGTTCAGGTAGTATAACAAATGGTTCGGAAGCTCAGAAGATCTTACATAACGATGTGATCCTTCTAGTTCTCTTGCTCAGGTAACAAGTTCAAGTGTTAAGTTCCTATCAAATCAGGTAGATGATCTGAATTAATAGATGTACTTAAGCAAGTAGTAGCATTAGCAATTTGATTAGTAAAAGACTAATTAATCAAATCCTCAGAAGCAATGGAAGGAAAAGGCATAAAGGGTGAAGAAAAAGGAATATCATAAGAGGATGAAGAATTTTTTAAAGGAAAATGTTATTCATATAATACAACATCTCGATTAATGAAAATACGATGAGCATGCATGTCATAAAGCTAGTAACCCTTTTGGCCTAAAACATAACCTAAGAAAATACATGAAACTCCTTTATGATCAAACTTATCCTTGTGCGAAGTATTAATAACAGTAAACCATAAGCAACCTGTCACCCTTAAATAGTCATAAGAAGTTTTTTCTCCAAAGAGAAATCATCAAGTATAGTAAGGAAGAACTTTTCACCAGAAATAGAAGAAATAAAATATGGACCCAAATATCAATGTGCTGAGATACACTTTTATGAAAGGGAAGCCTGGCAAACTTGGCTTAATGACATGTAGCACATACAAACTGTCCCATATCAAGGTTTTACAAAAATCCAAATGTTGTAGCTTTGATAATGAGGAGTGACCTAGTCTACTAAGAACTAAGTGAAGAAAGTCAAAATTATTACAAGAAGTATTAATGAATGAAACAACTTGGAAAGAGAAATCATCCTTTGATTGAAGACTTCCAATACACTAACCACCTCTTTTAAAATAAAAACAAATATAATATTGGCAATTGCATTAGGTTCCATATGCAATATAATACTAACGAAGACTAGGTCGTTCCTACAGGATTAGGACTAGTTCTTAGCTATATTAGTCCTACCTATATTTAGGTAAATTGAAATAAACTAAAATAAAAGAATGTAAATCAACTCCTAAATAATATAAAATATTAAATCTACTTCTAATTAATAGAAAGAATATAGGAAATCAACGCCTGAAAGATTAAATCAATGAACTAGCAAATTGGAATCTTGGATTGATGTAAACAATCATGATATTAAAATATCCCATAATTGCCTATTAGATCCTTGATTGATTTAGATTATTTCCTTTAAATTCCCTTTCGAGTTATTAAAGCAATGAGTATAAAATCACTTTCTCTCAAAGTGTAAATTACCCTAATTAATTAACTAAGCTTCCTATTTCTAGAAAAGATTATTTAAATTGTTAACCATTTTATGTTCTAATCCTTAACCCAATTACAATGCATTATCTCTAATGTCTTACATGTAATTTGATGTCAGTTTTTCATGGAATCAATTGAATTAATTTTATTCTTCTCAAATTTTAACTCAATCTAACATATATTCCACAATTAATAAAATACATGCACAATGACAAGAATATCGAGAATACCAATATTTAAATATTTAATATAGAAATATCACAAATCCATTAATCCAATATCCCAACAATAAAGACTAATTCATGATTAAGTAAAGCACACAAACTAAAAAGGAAATAAGGAAATCCATAAATAAAAATTAAGAAAAGGATATAGAAGACTTATTCTTTATCATAGAAATTGAAAATCCCTAACCTTCTATCTTTATACGAGTTAACTTCTCCATTTGTAATCAGTGTCGATCCCGCTAATTATTAACAAAAAAATTAAAGAAACTACTTTATAAGGAAGATTAACAAAGTTGACTCTATAGTGCTTTATGAATGAATACCCATATTTACAAGGCCCTTGTGATCTATTTATATATACAAAATCTTAAAATATCTTGTGTATTTTTCTAAAATAAATCTTCAATTTAGACTAGCAAATAAAATATACACGACTTTTAATTGTATCCTCCTTATATTGATACAGCTTTGGAATCGCTTCTTAGATTGCATATGGCATCATGGCTTAATGGATAACTCATGCAATCTTGACAATTCTTGGATGCATGGCTTATAATTGGATGATGGACAATTGCTCTTGTTTCTTTCAATGTAAACATATGCACAAATGGTGGATTGAATTAGGAAAGTTTGAGTGACTAAAACATGGACTTCAAATTGCTTATTGCGATAAGATGTTAAACTAATTTGTCACCTTCACATGGCTATGAATGGAATGGAACATGCGGGCTCTTGATTTGCTTGGAACATTCAGCTTGAATTGATTCACCACATGAAGATATTCGACATTGACTTCAACATGGACTACATTAATGATCACATGGGCTTGGTGTCAATTGAAATGTAGATATGATGAGCTAAACTTCAAATATTAAGCTGGACATTATGATTCAATTTTAAGCTTGATATATCCATGACATGACTATGTCAATCTTCAAAAACCCATAGCTCTTCTAATTCAAGTCCAAGTCAAGTGAAACTTGATTCATTTTCTTCTCTTTTTCTCAATTACTCCATCAAAACCTAAAGACAAAATATTTTCTAATTAAGTGCTAAATATCCACAAAATTCCCATAAAAATATCAAAAAAACAATAAAAACCTGTTATATTTATATGTAATAAAGCACTTATCAACTTCTAATGCTTTGATGTTACACACCAAAGCGTTAAAATCATAACAGTCCTACCCTATAAACCATCCTAAGATAGAAGTCGACCTTGTAACCACTATAGTAGACTTAACTTACATAAGGCACCCATGATTAACCTGCTTTAAAATAAACAGTTCACATGATATTAATAATTAACTTACGAAAGTCTTTACTATATATTTATGGCCTAGATTATCAAAGCACTTATTACATAGTTTTATAACATGGTTTACATAGATATGTACATAGTCTAGGACCAAAAGTTCAAAAGATATACAAACAAAAGTTTCAAAATTCCAGCTGATCTTCAATTTCCCATCCTTACGCCCCAGTTCCCAATAGTAACTAACCTTAGGGTAGTTATATCATGGCATCTTAGTTAGCTCCCGTAAAGAGATCTATTGGTATATGATTAACCAACCGCTTGGTAATTAGGGATAGAAACATAAGACTATACAACAAGCACAAATGGGGTTATCAAGTAGTTAATTAAATGCAATGAAACAAAATAGATAACATTGCACGACAATATCTAGTTTGATAGAGATCTCAAACTAATCACTCACTCCCGAGCTTGAGGACTTATCCATATGGTTTGTCGAGCTGTCTAAGGGGAGTTAAAATCTAAAGAACGATCCTTTCTCTAGTCCAACCTACTGAGTTACTCTCCTTTCTATCTCATTAAAGAGACTCCGTAGGTGAGTGAGTTATTGCTGAGCTGACCCCTTCACAATAGATCAATTTAAGGTTAAGCACCAAATCCGCCTGTTGCCAACCTGATACATTACTGAGGCCGAGTTGACACTGATCCTAAGTCAATTAGCTGAAGTTGACTAGACAATGGGCTACCCCCTGAACTAATCTTTCCTTAGCCTAGAACATTCGAGCTGCCGAGCACTCAACCCCAACTTGATCTGCTCAAAACCTATTCTGCTTGACAAACAACATCATTAAGACCATAGAATGGATAGTTAACACATGCTCCATTTTCTAACATCTGTACTATCCTATTTGTACCCGAATATCCCTTTTCATTTGATTACAACTCTACTCTTGTAATTTATTCCTTTTTCCTTTTCTAGTAAGAATCTTTTTGTAATTTATGTTAACTTAGGACTTACCCTATTTATGTCATATAAGTATTTGTAATATGTGATAGCTACATGATGAGAACAATGACAATTGGATTTTTAGACATATTTCCTTTTGTAAGCTAAGTGTCTTCTACTTACTTTCATTTACTCTTATGTAGTCCATTGTGAGCGTAGATTAATGACAGGTGCCCTCTGACTATACTTGTGTGTAATATTAAGTGCGACCTAAGCTCATGTGATACATTAGTGCGTCATATCCACCATTGATGCACAAAAACCCCTGCTTAACCTTTGACTACCATTTATTCTTCAGGCCATCTCACAATTTGAACCAACCCCTAATTGCATGATATCAGTAGACGTATGTCACCCTTCCCAATGATCTTATCATCCTAGTATTAGAGGTTGGCTACATTCGACCAAGTTCCAATTACTTTCTACTCTAATTGATATACTTTTGCTATAAGTGTGTTTTAGAATCTATTTGTTGTTGTTGTGAGCATTTGAAGAGTGTCTAGAGTTAAAGAAACTAAGTGTTCTATTTTCCTCTGTTTCTTGTTTGCAAAACAAAGTGCTAGTGTTCAATTAGTTTTTTGTATGTAGTTGTAATAGCTGTTGGCGTATTAAGTGTTATTTTGTTACTATTATTCATGGGAAGGATTTAAAGTTATGTTTCAGTCATCAATCTATTGTAATAAACAATAATGTTCAACTCTTGTGATCAAGGAACCCTAGGTAATCAAGAGAGTGGTGCTTATAATGGCTAAGGTCAACGAGGAAGTTTTACACTCTAGTCTACGGATGATCGACTTGATAGGCTTACTAACCTAGTGACTAATTTGGTAATTGCTACAAACAAAGATAGACACCAGCCAGAAATAGTCCTTATAGAGGACGAGCCAATGACTAGCTTGAGAGAGGCAATGACCGTTACGTCTGAACTAATGCCTAGGTTCGGCTACGTCGAGTTGGAGGAGTAGGCCTAGTTGTTGGACGCAAACTAGCATTAGAAAAGATCAATGAGGAGGACGAGGAAGTAAGTGATGAAGTAGAAGGGTATTATGAACTTGAGGAGAGGAATGTTCGAGCTCTTAGAGCGAAAGGACTAAGGCTGCATATCTCTAGTTTTTCTAGGAGTGGAGATGTTGAGGACTATTGAGTCTTATTTCAGTTTTCTTTAATTTAACCTATACTAGGCTTAGCCTGCTCAATATAAGTTATTTGACCTTAAATTAAGGAAAACCATTTTTCTTTAAAAAAATGTTTAAAAAATATTTTAAAAAATAACTTATAGTCGCTAACTAGTTAAATTGGTAAAAAGTTAAATTAGGACTTTTAGATAGGAAATCCTTAATTTAGCCACTAATCTACAAATTTTTTTAAAAATAATTTTTCAGAAAATTTAACTAGAAAATCTAAATTTGAAGGCTAACCTATTAAAACCAAGTCACTATGTGAAAATTTAAAAAAAAAAAACTAAAGGGCTTTTATTTTTACAATTTTTCAAAAAAATAAGAAAGCATACAAATGATGTGAAAATGTACAAAAATGAAATTTTTATTACAAAATTTCCCTAAAAAATGAATAGAAAAGAAAAATATTTTACAAATTTTACGGTTATCCTGAAGGTGCCTATGTATTCGCTAATTGTTGAGATCAAGCCGACTGTAGTTCTCATTTTTTAGAAAAGCTTTAGTGGGTTAACAATTTTTATTTATGGAAACAAGCTCAGCTATGTTTTTAGCTAGGTTATTTTTATTAAGAAAAATCCTAAAAAGAAACCTTAATTTTTATTGTCCAATTTTGGAAAAACCTAAAAAAAAAAAGAGATCAAATTTTTATTTAGAGAAAAACGATTTATATGCGATAAAAAAAAAAAAAACTAAAGTGCCTAAATGCAATTTTCCATTAAGTATGCAATTAATGCGGAAAACATGCCTAAGATGCTTAAACAATGAAAAAAATGCCTAACTATAGAAAAAAGTCTGAATCATATGAAAGATACCTAACTATGGAAAAGATACGATCCTATCCTAATCTTCTAAGACATGCGACCTAAATGCAAATTTTATCCTAAAAATATGAATCTTGATAAAAATATGCTATGTACCTAAAATATGTAATTTTTCTAAAAGAGATGCAATTTTATCTAAAAAATGCAATTTTTATAAAAGATTCATTTTTGTGCCGATTTTTTTGGGAAAACATGCAATCTATAATAAATATGAAAAATATGCAATTTATTCTAAAAATATAGTAAAATCAATATTGGTAATTACAACTTTTGTAATTTTGTAGAAAATAAAATGAAATGAAATAGAATAAAACTACTAAGACCAATACTAATAATAAAAGACAATAAGAAACAAACAAACAACCTACCCTTTAAACTAATGCAGGTCAGGTCAAGGCGTAGCTTCGACTCATGGATTTAGATTAGATTATGGATTAGGTCATGGGTGCTCTAATGGATCGAGTTCAAGTCATAGGTTGTCTCTAAGCACAATCACCCTCTAAGCTCATTACAATGCGATTCAATCACCAAATTAAAGAGGAAATCACACTTTAACGATAAATCAATTAATGAAAATTGAATTGAAACAACTACCTTGGGATATGGTGGTGGTTTAGGTAGTTTTCAAAGTTGAGCAGTGGGTAGTGTTTAGTGCCATGACGTATATGATGATGGGCGAGTCATGGATGGTGGCTAGTTATGATTAGGCTATTGTTATGGTTGTGGGGCTTACGTTGGATGTGATTGTTTCATGGGTAATTATTGTTAGGTGGTCAGTTCAGGACTCACATAGGGTTGTTATCTGTAGGTTGCTCGCAATGGTCGTAAAGGTATGCTGCATGGTGAGAATGGTTGGTTAAGTTAAGTCTCTTCCTATGACAATGGTGTAGATGTGGTTGGGATACAGTAGATTGCTACAGTGTAGGGACCTATGTTTTGGGGTGCTTCTGGTGTTGTGTTTGGGGAAGATGATGGGTGTACTATTGCTGCTTAGGCAATGGATAAGAGGGTTGACGATGGAGGATGTGTAATGAGAGGATGGGTGATGCTTGTGTGTTTGTTGTAGTCACAAATGACTGTGGGATACGGTTTTGGCGTTATCAACAGTGCTGTTGATGTTTGGCGAAGATGATGGGGGTACTGCTACTTATTGGTAAGGCATCGAGGTTAGTGTGATTGTAGAGGATAAAGGTGAAAGAAGGTTGGTAAGTGCAATAGAGACTGGGGGTGGATTGTTCTGTTGGGGTGAGCATAGATGAAAGAAGAAATTAGTCCCAATCTTATAGACTAACAATTGAATCTTTTTAATTAGATTCATATCAGGTTTATACCCATTGATAAAGCTCTAATCCTGATTTTGATAAAATCTTTTATCAATGAATGTTAACTCTAATCTTTGTTAGATTTAGTTATTTTGTCAATGATTTAATAAGATTTCAACTAAATCCTAAAACAAATTCGAATGATTTGGTAAAATCTATCACAATAACGAATTCTAGAAAGCTTTCGTTCCCTTTCCCATCTATCTTCTCGATTAGGAAGGCATGTAACCATAGCATGAAGCAAAAAAAAAAAAAAACAAAAAAAATATATATATATATATATATATATATATATCCTTAGTGCCTAAGGGATTTGAACCCCAAACCTATTATAATTCATATACATGCCTTACCAACTCAATTGAGCTTTTCCATATTTATTGATGCAACCCAATATAATCTAAAGATCTTTTATTAAGTCCAACTTTATTTCGGCCTTTCAAGCCTAAGCCTAATTTGACCCAAATTATTTTTAAATGACCCTAGCTATCAACCTAAAATTCCCATGCTAAAGATTTTTAACACTATTATCGGATTTAATAAATCCTAGGTCTTATTTTAATTAATCTAGTTAAAAAATATTTCAAATTGAATAAAAGCCTATTGACATGAATTCAAAATTTTACTAAACTCTTCTCAAGATATTTTTCTAATGAAACCTACTGTTTAAAAACTTGGAACTTATTAAATTACATGTATATTTTATTATGGCCTAATCCAACTCAACTGATTGATTGACTCGATTCTGACACTTTTGATGCTTTGTATTTTTTTTTATTTTTTAAATTTTTTTGTATTTTTTGGTTTTTTAATCTTTTTGTATATTTCAAAAACCTAGCCTTAAATTGAAAAGAACCTAAAACAAAAAGGTAGCAAAAATAGGGTGTTATAAGAACTACTTAGATTAGGTAGATGAGATTGAGAAGTAGTTTAAATGTTATGAGGTATTTGATAATGCTTAGGTTAAACTTACTATATTGGAGTTTACTAACTATGCCGCCATGTGGTGAAAGAATTTGCAAATCGTGCACAAAAGAGAAGGAGAACGAGAAGTTAGGAGTTGGAATGAGATGAAAAGAATAATAAGGAGGTTTGTTCTAAGCTATTATTTATAGGACACCTTCAAGAGATTACAAGAGTTGAGACAAGGAGGATTAAGTGTTTATGCATATGTGAAGAAGTTCCAAATGTTAATGATTCAATGTAAAGTTGTTGAGCTTGAGGATTGACCTATATCCCAATTCATTAGTAGATTGAAGTATGAGATTAGAGATATTCTGAGCTCCTATTAGCCAACTTACCACTAGCCAACTTGTTTTAGGCAAACCTATGCGATTGAAACTAAGCAAAGTTGCCGAGGTCCAACTTACTTAAGCTACTCGAGTAAAGGAGAAAGAGATCTCAAGGAATTTTGAGAAAGGCTAGAGCTCAAGTAAAAAGACAAGTAAGATCAAGTGTGACAAGTAAGATCAAGCGCTTCAAGTGCTAAAGGTTTAAACGCATGGATGCTCAGTGTTTGAACAGAAGAACTATGGTGATCTAAGGAGAAGCATCGATCATTGAGGTAGATAGTACTGATGAGGAGGTGGAAGAGTAGAAAAGGATCGAATAGATTGAGCTATCTGAGGAGAAGAAAGTCATTTATAGTGAAGAAGGTAATTTTATGCTTACAACCTTGGTGTTAAGGAGAACAATGAGTGTGACTCCTATGCCTAAGGATGAATAGTAGGATAATTTGTTTCACATTAGCTGTAAGGTCAATGGATTGTTGTGTGCATTAATCATCGATAGTGGCGGCTATACCAATGTAGCATTTGCTTTCATGGTCTAGCAATTGAAGTTGTTGACCAAGCCTCACCCCAAGCCTTATAGATTGTACCGGCTTAGTGACAAGGGATCTTTACAAGTAAATAAACAAGTGACTGTGCTGATCAGTATTGGAAACTATCAAGACAAAGTGCTCTATGATGTGTTACCAGTGAGTACATCCCATATCCTTCTTAGAAGACTATGGATGTTCGATCAGAATGTAATATATAATGAGAGGAAGAACACATGTTCCTTGGAGTATGAAGGCAGGAAGGTAAAGTTAAGCCCTATGATTGTCGAGCAAGTTAAAAGTATGCAAACTCAACTAAACTAAGTTCTAAAGAAGGAGGCTTTGGTGATGACTTGAGCCAAGCTAAAAAGAGAGATAAAGATTAAAGAGCCAACCTATCTTTTAGTCAAAAGCTTACTTAAGATAAAAGGATCATATGAGGAATTGCTACCTACTAAGGTGAAAACCTTATTGGATGAGTTTGTGGACTTGTTCCTAGGTGAATTGCCAAAAGGTCTACTTCCCATCTGAGGTATCGAACATGCAATTGATTCGTAACCAAGAGCTGCACTATCGAACAAGCCTGCCTATAGGCTAAATCCTAAACAAGCTACTGAACTGCAGAAACAAGTAGATAAGCTAATGAAGAGAGGATATGTACAAGAGTCCATAGGCCCATGTGACATGCCAGCTTTGTTGATACAAAAGAAAGATGGAACATAAAGGATGTGCGTAGACAATCGAGCAATCGACCGCATTACCATCAAGTATCGATACCTTATACCAAGGCTTAATGATATGCTTGATGAGTTAAATGGAGTAAGAATATTCTCTAAGATTGACCTTAAATTTGAATACCATCATATTTGAATGTAGGAGGCAAATGAAAGGAAGACCACATTTAAGACCTGCCTTGGACTATATGAATAACTTGTGATGCCATTCAAATTGTCAAATGCCTTGAGCACATTCATATGATTGATGAACCATGTATTCTGAGAACTCATTAGAAAGTTTGTCATCATATATTTTGATGATATTCTTGTCCATAGTTTTGACCTAGAGACACACCAAGAGCATCTCTGAGTTATTTTCTTAAAACTTTAAGCTAAGAAGCTTTACACCAATCTGAAGAAATGCAACTTCTATCGATTGAGGTAATCTTTTTGGGATTTGTTATGAGTAGTGGTAACATCCGAGTTGATGATGAGAAGATATGAGCGATTACTAAATGGCATGTACTAACCTGTTCAATTGACGTGCAAAGCTTCCATGGCCTAGCATCATTTTATCACCAGTTCATAAGGAACTTCAATACTATTTTGGCTCCATTCACTGAGCTAACAAAGAAAAAATGTAAAGTTTAGGTAAGGAGAGAAAGAGCAAAGGAGTTTTGAAGAGGTGAAAGAGAAGCTGAGTATCTCTCCTATTTTAGTTATACTGAGCCTTAACAAATCATTTGAAGTGAAATGTGATGCATTTTGACTAGGCATAGGTGTTATGCTAATGTAGGAGGGTTAACTTACTGCTTACTTCAGTGAAAAGCTTTGAGCAGCTACACTCAACTATTCTATTTATGATAAGGAGTTTTACTCCTTAATCCATATCCTAATTGTTTGGCAACATTGTTTGTTACCTAAAGAATCTATGATCTACATTGTTCGTAAATCCTTAAGATATTTAAAGAGCCAGCCTAAGTTGTCTTAAAGACAAGCCATGTTGGTAGAATTTATGGAGGGATTTTTTTATGTTGTAAAGTATAAGAACGACAAGAACAATGTGGTGGTTTATGCCTTATTGAGATGGCATTCCCTCTTGACTGAGCTATGAAGAAGGCCGAACATTTGATGACTATCATAAGGAGGATAGATACTTATATAGAAAGAAGAGGTTATGTATCTCGACCTATTCCATGTAAGAGTTATTGGTACATGAAGCGCATGGTGGAGGGTTTTCTAAGACATTTTAGCAAGCATCAAACTCATGAGGTACTAGCCATTAGATTCTTTTGGCCAAAGATAATGAAAGATGTCTAAGCCGTATTAGAAAGACGTATTACTTGTAGAAGGGCAAAGAGCCAAGCTTAGCAAGGGCTATACTTACCTTTGCTAATCCTGACTAAACCATGGTCCAAGTTGAGTATAGACTTTATGTTAGGATTACCGAGGACATCTCAAGGGAAGGACTCCATCATAGTGGTCTAGACCAATTTAGTAACATAGCATACTTTGTGCCTTGTTTCAAAACTAACACCACTTCGGTTATCTCTTTTCTTTTCTTATAGGAAGTCATCAAACTCCATGGAGTGCCCAAACCATTGTCTCTAATTGAGATTGGAAATTCATGAGCCAATTCTACAAAACACTATGGAAGCAGATGGGAACCAAACTATTGCTCAACACATCCTACCATCTACAGACAGATGGATAAAATGAGGCTGCTAATAGGATAATAGGAACTTTACTCTGAGTTGCTATTGGTTGGAATATGACTTATTGGGATCTATGCCTGCCCATAATTAAGTTCACCTACAATAGGACTACCTACAATGCCACAAACATGTCACTATTAAAGATCACCTATAGATTCAACCTTAAGCCTCCACTGGATCAAGCATCATTTCTAGGCCAGAATGAAGATCAACCAGTTGTGGAGAGATCCGAGGCTATCAAAACAATGTACCAAAAAGTCATAGAACAACTGAGCTAAGCTGCCACCAAGCTCAAGAGGCGAGGCAAAGGATGAAAAAACAAAGAATTTCAGCTTGGTGATTTGGTCTAGATTTACCTCAATAAGGATTGATTTCCAAGTTTGAGGAAGAGCAAACTATCTCCTAAAGCCGATGGATTGTTTAAAGTGCTTAAGAGGATTAATCCTAATACTTACAAGATTAAATTACCCAAAGATTATGGGATCTTAGACTCCTTTAACATTGCCAAGCTCCATCCATATATCCTCGAAGACAAGCAATAAGAAGTCAAGCTAGATTAATCCTAAATCTTAAACATCTAGGAGGAGATGATAAGGATTACTGATCAATCACTCGCTCCCAAGCCTGAGGACTCATCCATATGGTTCATTGAGTTGTCTAAGGAGAGTTAAAATCTAAAGAATGATCCTTTCTCCAATCTAACTCATTGAGTTACTTTACTCTCTATCTCATTAAAGAGACTCTTAAGGTAATCGACCTATTGTCGAGCCAACCCCTTCACAATACATCAATCTAAGGTTAAGCACTAAACCTGCCTGTTACCAACTTGATACATTACCAAGGCTAAGCTAACACCAATCTCAAGTTGACTAATTGAAGCTGACTAGATAATGAGCCACCCCCTAAACCATTCCTTCCTCAGCTTAGAACATCTGAGCTGCCAAGCACTTAAACCCCACTCGATTTACTCAGAACATGTTATACTTGGCAAACAACATCATTTGGACTTTATGATGGACAGTTGATATGCAGCCCATTTTCTAACATCCGTACTATCCTATTTATACCCAAATATCCATTTTTGTCTAATTACAACTCTACCTTTGTAATTTATTCCTTTTTCCTTTTTTAGTAGGAATCCTTTTGTAATTTATGTTAACCTATGGCTTACCCTAATTTAATCATATAAATACATGTAATATGTGATAGCCACATGATGAGAACAATGACAATTGAATTTTTAGACTTTTTTTTTTTTTTGTAAGCTAAGTGTCTTCTACTTACTCTCATTTTCTTTTATCTATTCCATTGTAAGTATAGATTAGTAGTAAGTACCCTCCAACCACACTTATGTGTAATATCAAGTATAACTAGAGCTCATGTGATGTGTCATATCCACCGTTAGTGCATAAGAACCCCTGCTTAACCTTCGACTACCATTTATTCTTCGAGTCATCTCAAGGTTTGAACCTACCCCTGGTTACATGATATCAGTAGCCATGTGTTACCCTTCTTGGCAATCTGTATCGCAACCTATTATGAGATTAGAGAAATTTCACCTACTTTAATCTAGGTTTAAGGAGTTTTGACATGTATGCAACAATTGACAACTAAACCTAGGATAGTGCAAAGGAGATATGCTTCCTTTTGTGACTACCTTCGAAGTAGTATCTTCAGCTTTGCTGTGACCTCCTCTCCTCTTACTTAGTTCAACTAAAGGTGAAGAAGGGATCATTCCAACTATCTCTTAAAATGGGGTTAATATTTGGTTAGAGTACCCTAATCATCTTCTATTAGGTTACAATGCATGTCTAGTTAAGTTTTTAGGGTTAGTATAGTTTAGGTCTAGTTTAAGGGTGATTAACCAATTTTACATAGTTTAACCAATTACAATCTAGCTTAGCAATCAAGTAATGGTACAATTAAGATCGAAAACGTACATACATGTGCTCAAGCAAGCTACTTATAAGTATAACTAAGTATAATCTTAAGCCTCCAAGTACTATAAAATAGTACTCCAAAATACAGTTACCTATTGATCCCAAACTTACCTAAACTTTTCGTCCGCTCACTCAAGTGCAACTTGTGATATATTTTCACTATAGTTTCCTATAACATAAATAACATTTTAGTGTTTATACAAACACAACACATACTATTATTCTATATCTCAATTTGTTCACTTAAGTTTTAGGTTCTGTTATACTTAGATATTCAGGTTTTAAAGTCACTAGATATTAGTTTGCATATGGCTATCCTCTGATTTATCCCTTGATTCATCCTCTAATTGCAGTTTACCTAAGACTCTTAAGTATATCCTTTAACCTATCCCTTGAAGTACACCTAAATATACTTCATATATATAGAGTCCTTGATTTAGCTTTTGAACACATTTCTAACATGCCATTTACATATAATCTCTTATCTATCTTCTGATTTTTCCTTTGATTAGCATGTACACTTTTTAGCTAAAATCTCCACAACTTCAACATATAACTTCACAACCATAGTCAAGATTAGCACCCAAATATCCTTTCCAACCTCAATTTCATTCCACATTAATAAATCTTAACTTATACCACATTATATATAAGTGTATGTAAATGAAATATCCTTTTTCTTACTTCCTATCCATCAAACCAGTTATGAACTATCTTATTTACTCCAAGAAAATCATTTTCCTTTTAATTTATTATCACTAAACATTCAAAATTCCAAATTATAACTAAGATTATATTAAACTCCTAAAGAGACTTTAAGAAATAGGCCATCAGCATACTATTTTTATAAAAACCAAAATTTATTCAAAATTCAACTTTACAATTTTATAATTAAATATATTGTGAGACAATCTTATAATTAAAAATCAAAGTCAAAACTATGCCATTTGCCCCTTTGAAAATATAAGCGAAAAATTAGTGCATGCATTTATTTTCTTATGGAACATTTATTTACACTTAAAATTTGGAAAAACTAGTTAAACTTTAGAATTCTAGACACAAAATTACCAAAGGAAACCAAGGGGCATAATTTCTTAACATAGTTTGGTATTTTTAGTAAATTAATGAAAATCGGGCAAAAATTGACGATTCATCGGCGATCCATGCTCCAGCCACCAACAATGCCTCCCCTATTATTAGTTGCACTAGTTGTGGGATCTTCTGTTAGGTGATGCTAGTGGTCCTATGTAAGGCCTTGGTTTTGTGATCGAACTCCAATTTAATGCTAATTTCACTATTCTTTCTAATTTTTTTTTCCCTAAATTCTCTCACTCTTCAATTGCTCTCAATATTTTTCCTAGATTCACCAGAAGAGGTAAAATGAATTTTGGAAGAGTAAATGCTCTTACATAAGCTAGTTGGAGTCAGAGGGGAATTTGTGAAGTTGCCAAATGTCTATTTCCCCCCTTTTCTAATATTATTAAGTGTCCAAAACTTTCCCAAAAGTTACTAATCTATCATACCAAGTTGCTACACCCTAAAACATGGTTTTCCTTGCTGCTACATAATCATTCCTTATTTTTATTAATTTTTCTTTAATTATTTTAATATATTTTAGTATAATTTAGGTATTTTAAGTAATTTCAAGTATATACATACACACATAAAATTAAATTTGCTATAAATAACACTCTAAAACATTATTCGTGTCATTTTATAATTTTTAGTGTGCAAATAATTTATCTTTAGTGATTTGTTAATTTTCAGAACTCGTTTCACACATTTTTGAAAAATAACAAATAATATACTTATATTCTACAAAAATAATATTTAATTATTCAATTATTTTATTTTTTTAATCTAAACTCGTGAGGCTAATTTTCCTAATTTTTATAACTTAGTCATAAAATTCGAGCTTAATCACATAATTTTTGCAATTACCTTAAAGTTTATGTATTGATTCTGAATTGACCAATTACAAAGACTACATTCGAACTCTAAAAGCATACGTTCCACATACTGACTCATCCATAGTAATTATACACTTCTATGATCCTAAAATTTATAAGAAGAGGAGTTAATTATTGCAACTAAAGTGCAATTGGCAAGAACCTAATGTATTGACATGAGGTTATGATAGGAATCAACTCCTCGGATTAGTCACACAAAGCCGAGCTAGAAGATTACAAGAACTAATCCGACGTGCACTAGCTTGAGAACCCATCCAAGATATGGATTCCTTCATTGATCTCGGACTTCTATACTTATGTTGACCTGAGTACTAGACTGTAGTTGAGATGACCCCAGCTTTTAAGGTGCCAAGCACTAAGAATCTATCCAACCCAAGTTGCCCATCCACCTAACTTGAAGAAGCTCTAAATAACTCTAAACGCTCGAGCTTTGACTTGATCTAGATTAGGTCTACCCAATTCCCTAACCTCTTAACCTCTTTCGAACTGAATCCTACAAATGTCAAGCTATTTGAGAATTCACTTCGATAGGACCAACTACTTTATAGACCATTAGTTACCACCTAACACTTGTCTTCAAATACAACAATCTAAAAGGATTCTCTATTTTTCCGTACAAGACATTATTTGTTATTTTTATCCCTTTTAGTATATTTAAGGAACCTTTTGTGTCTTATCCTTTTTATCTTTTCTTAGTACACTTGTAACCTTAGAGGGGCTAATGTATAATCCCCTTTTCCTAATATGTAGACATCATACTTCCATTATTAAATTATAGAATTTTTCCTTTTAAAGTCACCTATGTGTTCTCTATTACTCTTAGCTCTTATCTAACTCCTTTAGCAAGAATCAGTGGTAAGCGCCCCCAGCTCAAACATTCATATGTCATATCGAGTGTTTGGATTAGGCTAAGTAAAATTAGTTAGTGTATCTTATCTAATTGGCTGCTTGGAATTGTTAAACTCCTCCATTACCCCACCACCACCCACCCCCCATTTTCTTCATGTTCCCATTCGTTGTAGTGCTTCTCCACATATACTACCTAAGAGATACATTAGGTTATGTTTAAAATCTAACATAAAAAGAACATTACGAAGAGTTAGGTATTTATTAATGTGAACATATCCAACAATCTAAAAACATTGGGTTGTTCCATTTGGCAATTTTATGAATGTAAGTGAATTTAAAACTTATGTATTGTAAGAAAAGAATGAAAGGACGTTATATGGTTTGTAGCACTTGAACCCATAATCCATGAACGAATATTATTATTCACAACATTCAAACACAAAGAAGGGTACAAGTCACTT
Source organism: Lumnitzera littorea (assembly GCA_024138015.1). Lineage (NCBI taxonomy): Eukaryota > Viridiplantae > Streptophyta > Magnoliopsida > Myrtales > Combretaceae > Lumnitzera > Lumnitzera littorea. The sequence goes on from JAMXBB010000011.1 coordinate 27,704,697, forward strand.
ACAAAGTGAATAGAAATGACCATACCAAACTCATGTTGCTCCTTCATAAGCTTTAAGACTTCATTATATACTGTCTACAACATATTTAGATCCAAAAATCCATTGTTAGAACTACTTATAGCTATAGAAGTACCACTAGTATTATCTTCACCTAATGGTGCTACCTACAAATTAGAATCAAATTTTCTTGAATTGCAACTAGCAATTAGTTTATTTGAACTCTTAACCATTTTCTTCCCTTTAAACCATTGGGGTAACCAATAAATTGAAAGCAATTATCCACAAAATGTTCTTCACCCTTACAATATTGACATTCCGGCTTACCCCTCGTCTTTCATTTGTCAAAATTATTTCTGGTAAGAGCACCATTAGTGTTACTCTTTGCTTTGTTCACTCTATTAGTCTAAAAAGCTACTGACTCAATATAGGAACTACAAATAGATATAATATGTTTTTGAGTCTCCACTTGCTCAACATTAGTATACTTTGTTGATGAATGGAAGAGGACCCATCGATAGGATATGATTCTTAACATATTCAAACCCTTTATTCAATCCCATCAAGAATTTAATGAGTCAACTTTCATATTCAAAATATATAATCCTACTCTTTAAGTCACAAATATACCCTTCCATTTGACTATAAGAATAAGTTAGATAATTATGAGGAGTCGACAACTTATGCCAACATCTTTTTAGCTTATTATAATAGCTTCTAACAGACTAATTCAATTGCTTCAAATTATTTATTTCACATTTTAATTGATATATTTTTTGTCCATTAACTTGACCAAATTGTTTCTTAATCTCATTCCAAAGATTGAAAGCCGATTGCACATATGGGAAGTTTTGAGAATATTCACTCATCATAAAATTTAAGATCCAACAATAGTCTACATAATCACTTCTAATCCAACATATTAAATCATCAGAGTATTTATTTGGTTTAGTCACACATCCATTGATGAACCTTAATTTTAATTTTGCACCTAAACCCATCCTTATCGATCTACTACATGCCAAGTAATTTATGTCATTAAAAACTATATTACCAATTACCATACTTAGATTATCTAAATTTGAGATATACAATGGATCTTCAATCCAGTTGCAGTGCATTCCCTTCTATAATATGATTATTCATGATTTCAATCAAAAAAGAAAAATATTAGTAAAGGAGCGAAAGATCTAACCTTAATGTCCTAATACCATGTAGAAAGTACGTTCGAGTTGATTAGATCAGGGTATGAGAATCAATTCAACATAGTAAACTTCGACATTATGAGCAAAAAAGAAAACTTGCAGAATACAAATGAAATGGTGAAGTCATTGATTCAATTAGTTAGTTCTAGTACAAGTAGAGTTTATATATAAGCTTGAGAAGCCTACTAACTAAACATGCTAACGTATACCAATTAGAAGAAAATATGGTAAAAAATACATAAATATGTATAATATTCTACAATTTTTTGGCCTGTTTCTTATGGCAATTTAATCTAAAGGAGTCAATCGTGATTCTTGCATTTCTGTTTCTCAGAAGAGGCATAAGGAGGAGTACTATTAAAGTAGGTAGAGCTAATAGCTAATGTAAACATTTTTAAGTTGGAATGATTGGTTAATAAGTGAAAACATCTACTATTCGCTTGATTTAGTAGGCTATCAAGCTTCTTAGTCCTAGAATATTATTAAGCTGTAAGAAAGTAGTTGAAGAAAATTACTTAGCACCCCAAGTAAAGAAAATTTTCCTAGGATGTACTTTATGATAAATAAAATTTCTATCATAGTAATCAATAAAAAAACAACAATACTACATAAGTTTTGAGTTTTTAAATGAGTTAGTTGTGAATTTAAATTAGAAGCTAATCATAAGTTCAAGTCCCATGCATAAGCTAATCATGTATATAAAATTTGTCATGTATACACCATTTAAACATTGTTGCATTATGGTAATTAAATGTGCTCTTATGTTTTTATTTTTTTCCTAAACCTCGCATGTGATAAATAATGGATAAAACTACCAATATATCCTCAAGCTGAACATTAGACCATTGAGGAAAAAAGTTAAAGAAAAATTGAATGTAATCTTACTAGTGCAAGCTATACAAAGTCTATAGCATTTGGTTGCAAGAACTATACTGTAAAAATAAAATTAGACAATACAAGTATAAGGAGTAAATGATAATACAACCCTCGATGTTTGACTTATATAGCACTAGACACAAAATTATGTGATGTCTCTTGTTTTGTATACATAAACTGGACTCATTAATGTATTTTTGACATTTATATGCTCAATATTATCTGATATACATATAATCATACTTTTATATTATTTAGAAAGTACAATTTGAATAGATTATAAGAGGGTATTTCGAGATTTGAGAAAGCTTATGTTTTTATCTAGTGAAGTTAAGTTTTGTATGTGCTTTAGATAAGATAAATTTTAAGCATTTTGTCTAATATTTAACACCCTTTTTTATCTAGTAATTAAACTAAAATTACAAACCAAATATTAGACAAAAGATTTTATCTAGTTTAGTCTCATAAAATTTGTGCAACCAAACAATACATATATACAAAATAAACTCAATTGCATAGAACTTGAGAATGAAGAGAAGAAGCATAGGTTCTTATCATCAAATTAGCCAACATGAGAACGTATTCTACATTATTGAGCTAATATAATCCTCATTTGAAATTGACTAATTCTTGGCTTGATCAACACGAAAATGGAAAAGTATAAAGCACATAGTTTGATGTTGAGCTTTGAAGAAATTCAACCATCACCGTTAATGATAGACTCTCTTAGAGGCAACACCTCAGGGTTAGTCATAGTTAACTACACAATATCGTGCATTTCATCCTCTTGAAGAAAGTGAATAAGATTAACTTAAATTATAAGCCAAAGGTTTCTATATTCTTTTACCTTATTCATACTAAGCAAATTGCAAAATTATGTCAAGTTAGGTACATGACACTTGTGAGTTTTGCTAAAAGAAGTCAAAGAATAACATGCACTCCTCTAGCAAACAAAAATGATTATATTGATTTAAGCTAATTACAACTTGGTTTTCTTAAAAATGTCAGTTACTAGCAAGTATTGGGCACCTCATTATCATTAAAAAATAACAATTGATATCACGAAGTGTTAAGTTAGAAAGTAGATATACTACATCAAAATATGAAACATTATAGGAACAACAAAAGATGCCTGGACAAAAGTACTAATGACACACATGATCACAACATAATTAAAAGTCTTATCTAAGCTATCAATGCGTGAATTTCCTACATGTAAATTCCACATTAAATTATTAGTAGCAAATGTGAAGAACCAATACTAGTAATAGCTCAAATAAAAAATTAAGCCTACCTTTTGCAATTGAGTTCCAACAATTTGAGATGTTAGAGAAGGCTATACAACTTACCATTAAGGTGGAGAGACAAAGGCCTAGGAACATTTTTCAAGACATGGTATTCTCTTCTAAACTGATTGAATTTAGTTGATTTATAGGTGTTGAAGATAGGAGGAATGAGTATGGTGTGGTGAAAAGGTGGCATGAGTAGGTGGTCTAATGAGGGATGAATAAATAGAGATGTGAGATGATAATTAGCTAGTTATTTTGCTATTCTTGAGGCAAGATGAGTAGATGTACAAGGTGTAGTTAGGTCTAACCAAATAAAGTGTTTTAAATGCCTGGGTTTTAGTTATATAGCAACTTAATGTCTTAACTGGCTTAGGGGCATGCTAGAGCCAAAGATAGATAGTAAAGAAGAAGAAGAGGAGTGTCAAGGAGATAATGAGATAGCTATTACCACATATGCTGGTGATGAAGATGTGATGAGTTTATGAGTTAAGGTAGCCTTTACTATCATCCTCAAGAGAACTTGAGTGGGGCACTTGTAGTAAAGAATGAGCATAAGGAAAACTTATTTTATATTCAATGTATAGTGGAGGGGGATGCTGATTGTAGACATAAGCAATAATATTAATGTTACTACATCAACTATAGCTATGGTTCAATGTACATTTGCATTCATACAAATAGCATTAGTTGACGAAGCAAGGGGCTATTCATGTCATAAAATAGGTAAGGTTATCTTTTTTATAAACCCTGCAATTTTTGCATTTTAGAGTTAAACTTGAACTCTAATATTGGTGGATGTTACCTAAACTTAAGAAGACTAAAGAAATTAAAACTAATAGAGTCTCAGATCAAAACTTTAAAACGAACTGGAAAATAGCAATATGTAGTTTAAAAACTTTAAATGCATATGAAAACCTTAATATACAAGAAGCACTAAAATGAACCTACAACCCTAATTGAACATCTAAAACCCTAATCTCATGTCAAGACCCTAATTTGGCTATTAAATCCTAATTGAATGGCAAGCATTAATCACAAACAATTCACTTAATTGCTATAAAACCTTAATTTACCTTCTAAATCATAACCAAATATCAATAATTAATTTCAACTCCTAGAAACCCTGAATTAATTAGATAAGGTAACCCAATAGGCTTAATTAACCTAATTAGATATAGTAAACCCTAAATTATGGCTAATTAAAGTCATAGAAGTTAGTAATTGAGGTTAAAAAGCTTAATTACTCTTAATCACATAATCAAGCCCTACATGATGATTTACTAAAAGTCAAGTGCAATTAATCCTAGAAGATAAGAGAATTAGTTGGCATAAAACATAATTAAAGGTCAAGTGCTACATTTAGAGATGAATATTTGCCATTTAATATAAAGATCAAGAAGGTACATGTGGTCTTAGAAGTAAAGTATACCAAGTAACCAAAATAGGTAAGATATCGTCCCCCATTTCCCCTCATCCAAATTGCTTTGCCCTTCCCCTAAACTTTCATTTTCATTTCATTCTTCCTTCATTACAAATCCCCTTAAAATCCTCTCAAACAAAACTCTCTCAAAGTAAGAAGAAGAAGAGGAAAACACAATACCCCCATTGGCTCCCTTGTACCCCTTACTGCCTAACACTACCACCACTCATTGCCTACCCAACCACCCACACAAACCTCCACACCCACCTTACCCCCTTTTCCCCTTCTTTCTTTCTTTGCTTTGGCTATCATAAGAAGAAAGGAGCATCTCAACACCATTTTTAAGGTTAGCGCATCTAGTCTAAGCTCCATTTTAGTACATGTTATAGTTACATTTTTCTTTAGTTAGAGAGCATAAAAACTTCATTTAAGTTAAATCTAGCTTAGAGTGCATTTTCATGGGTTATTTAGTAGGCCTATTAGGCTATTTGACTCATTAGAATAAGTTAGACTTAAGCTTAGGCCCTTATGATGTCAAATAGGCTTGAACCATATTAAAGGGCCTAAAAACAAGCCATATGCCCACCTAGAATAATATGATCAACTACTACACATGAATATTTAAGACCTAAATAAGAGGCCCATAAAGCTCAGGTGTTTTGGAAGGCCTATGATAGGTTTAGCCATGAACTTTTGCCCATAACTAACTAAGAAGCTCATTTAGGCCTTTAATTCATTAAGAATAGGCATAGATCAAACTTCAATTGGACCAACTAAAATTATGACCTTAAAATACTATAATAAATGCTCAATAATGAATAAAATAATCCCATTAGCTTAAAAATAGACTTAAGCTCAAGATAAGATGCAAAACCCTTTAAGTAAAGCCTTAAAAGACTAAGTAAATTCAAAGAAGACCCATGGGCTAATACACATGAAATACTTGAATATCTTAGGGCCAAACACTAAATAAAAGCCAAATAACAATAATAATTAACTAGAAATAGGTATTACACACTTAGGCCATAATGGAACCTAAAACTATGTAAGGTAAATACTTAACAAACTCAAATCTAATCCTACCTAAATCTAATGGTTGTAGGTCCCAAATCCCAAAATGGAACCTACCATGTGAAAATAAGTACAAAACCGTGTGAAATCAACTATAAGAACGTGAAAAAAAAAAAAGACTTAAAACAAATAAATTATGATTAAAACAAGATTTAGCTACACTTAGGAATAGTATAGTAAAATTTACTTAGGTAATTAAGTTGTATTGCCACAAACTTATGAGTTTTATCATTACTTTATTACTAGGTGATTTTAAAATCAATTTCAAGGAACCTAAGGATTCATACATTTATAGACATAGAGATCAGGTGAGTGTTCCTAAAAACTTTATAATTGTTTGTGTATATAGTTAGTTGTACGATTAATTAAAGATAACTAAATTGGCTGCTTCGAGTATATGGGTCATGAATTCTTTTTACACTTCTTGAATATTGTGTTAAGATACCTTAATTATAAGAGAACGAAATGCATGCTATATTATTGATGTGTATCTACTATGAATGTCTATGAATTGCATGATCACTCAATTGAATCATACCTAATTATATTGGATTTGATTAATTAAATTGGACATGCATGACCATAACATTGCATCCATTATTCCGTAGTCACCTCACATGGAGGTAAAGAGAGCCATATAGGGATTGTATCTATTATACTTTCAAAGCTCATGTTGTAAAATTATACTAGTATAATGTATTCATATGACAAACGGCCCACTCTAGCTCACGAGTTTATTACATGCTTGGAGATGCTAACTATATGGTTAAGGGTAGTGTCTAGAAATCTCCACTATAGGGCATGAGTGTAGATTGCGGAGGCTACCTCATCACCAGACTAAGGCTCACCGCTAAACTGAAGCCCCAATTATTGTGGAAATTGAAAATATGAAAACTTTTCTTTGATTTGAAATGTGGAATTTCTTAAACAGTTTGAGCCCAAGTGTTGGAACTTAGTTTTAATTGGTGCTAATGAATCTCTAACCTTAACTTTGGAGGGTGTTCATTTGAGTTGTATACAGTACCTAGTTAATTATATACATTGTTTGGTATACTACTTATTTATGCATTCATATGAATGTAAATAATAATCATTTGATAACTTACTTACTAGTATAGTAGGAGGGATATCTTACTAAGCTCGTGTAATTTGCTCCCCAATAGTTTATTTCGTAGGTTTACTTAAGATAAGACTAGGATACAATTCAAGTGTAAAATGCAAATCCCAAAACAATGTAATAGAAAGTTAGAATTAGGAAGGGAAATGTATAGTTAGTTCAAAATACTCTATTTAAGAAGTATTTACATATTTGAGTTCTATATCATTAAGTAGACATTGCAATTTATAAAATTGGTTTGCCCTTTCTCGTTATTTGGTAAGAGATATCGATTCTTCGTGATTTTGGTGGATTGTTGATCATTGGGTATCCATAGTTATTGATAGAAAAAATAATTATGTGTATCATAATTAAATGTGAGTAGCAAATTAAATTACTAAAACCTTGCAATCTTTGACTTACAAAACGGTTTTTATATCATGGGTATACATGTAATATAAAATTTTTAGGCAATTATATAAAGTGTCCTTTTGAGGGGTTACACTTTTCCATTAGTACCCAATATCATGATGAAATTCTATGTCATTTAATACTAATGAGTACGTCACATGTATCATCGGGTTGTCCCTAGTTATTTGATCGGAGGGCCATACATATGGGTATCATAATATAGATGCCTCCTAAAAATGGTAAGTGAGTAGTTCTTTATCTTATGAGTCCTAAGATGTTAGAGATGCATATGTAGAACTGTATAGATTTATAGAAGATGCACTATTTATGACTTGAAGTGAACTCATGGGGGTGGTTCTTAGAGATGAGCCTATATTTCTCTTACATATTTCTTAAGTGTTAGGGATTGATTTTAGGTTCTTATACCCATAATGGTACAACACTTCTTACATAGGTTTGCAAATGTATTATCTAAAGAATTGCTTAAGGGACCACCTCCCATAAGAGATATTGAGCATAGCATTGGCTTAAAGCTTGGAGCATTTTACCAATTTGTCTAGCTTATTATGCGAATCTAGAGAGGATATGGAGTTAAAGAAGTTAGTAGAACTTATAAAAAAGGGTCATGTTAGGGAGAGCATGTACTTATATTATAGGAGTACTTTTAGTACCTATAGAAAATTACTCACGAAGAATGTATATTAATAGCAAGACCTCATATTGCATCACTATCAAATACAAGTGTCGATATCCCATTTTTACCCTTCTGTAGTTTTATAATTTTTTTAAAAATATGGTAAAGGGTCCTAATTTAGATAAAAAAAAACACAAAAAATATAAAATTTAGAAAAACTACAAAAAGATAGAAAATTTAGAAAAAAAATGAAAAATACAAAATCAAATTCAAATTCAAAAAATTAATGAAAAATAGAAAGGTAGATTAATATTGTTTCTTGACCAGCTAGCTAATCCAAACCCCATACCACCCCCTTACTTGTGAGCCGATGATAGAATTTGTACGAAAAGACATTGACCTAGCCAAACACATAGTCAGCGACCATGAGATGACAACATGCTATCAAGATCTCGCCATTCCATTGACTTATGCAAAATTGATAGCAATGTACTACTTATCGATGCCTTTAGCTCTAGCCCTAACCATATCACACTCTAAGTGCTTATGATAGCATCTTTCCCCAATGAACATCGCCAACTCCTCATAAGCAGTGTATCGGTTGGCCTCTTACATCAAACATAGGGGAATGTGTCACCCAACTACCACCGTTACAACCTACTCCAATTCCTCTTAAGGAATTCAACAATACTCCTCCGCATCCATCAAAGCCTCAGCCTTTTGAGGAACGTCGAGTTGTAGGCTATTATTACTTGTTCGCTTCAAGAAACAACTAATAAGATCTAAGAAGTAGTTGTAAACAACCACTTTTGTATTACTCAGTTAATTAATTATGTATTCTCGACATCTATTATTTACTTTGTACAAAGATATTGTAAATGACTTCATACATTGGATTACTATTCACTTGCTATTAATTATTGATTGCTAATATACCCTGTTATATTATATTTGATTTCATAGGTTTGGTTATGTTAGATGGTTTACTGAACTATTTATAGATGTGCTGAGTTGTATACTAAACTAATTAGAATTCATGTCTTTCATTGACATATTTATAGGTTTTAGGTTTATTATTGTTATAAGACCATTTGGCTCCATATTCAATATATATTTTTATTAATCTACATATATTTGGGGAATTGATTATATAAATATATATGGGGAAAGAGTAATGAAGATTGCACCTTTAATACAACAAGAAGGTGCAATCAAACCATATGCCTTCTTAGTTTTAAGAAGGTGTGACCTTAATATGCGCCTTCATTATAAATCACACATGCTTTCATTGCATCACTATTGTAATATTTAATAAGATCATTTTATTTTCGTACTATTTTTCAATAGTACCTATAGAGATACAAAACTCTTCACTTCCATCCTCACTGCCCCACCTTCAATAATCAACCCATAGCCGACACCCCCCAGCAGCACCTAACCATCAACCATCGACTACGCAGTCCCCACTTACATTGAACACTTGATACCTACACTCAGCCACCTTCGCTATCGACCCACATCCAACACCTTTGACCCCCAATCTCCATCGATCACCTTCGAACACAGACCTAACCACAATCGACCAGTCGTACAGTCCATCGTAACAACGCAATCACACAAGTACAACACATACTGCAACAGCCCCTCCATCGACTACCCTCTTTCACACCATGCAATACCTCCAGTCAACAACACTGACCCATTGCATTAAGCGCAGCACCAACATCTCGACCCCATCCACACACATCAGACCACTCACTTGCCCAACTTAGCACTGTGAACTAACCCACGACCGCCTCAGCAGACTACTCTTCACGCCACTACAACAGACCCAAATCGTGACACTAACCAACTCTTGGTGACAGCAACTTCGACGACCCCTCTCTCGCAAACACTCTATCATCCAGCGATAGCCATGACCCAAACCCACTAACCAACACCCACACCAGCGTGACACATAGCAGCAACACTTCATCTATGCGCGACGCTAAACCCCATTCGATGCCCAACCACCTCACTCAACACAACACTGGAACACACTTCCCTTTACATTGAATTGACCTCCATAGTTAAACTCAATAACTACCGTCGCCGACCACCCATGAAACCCCGGAAGCCATCACGAAACCTCGAGCCATGGTGCTTTAAACCCCTATCGTCAATCACTTCTCCATAAAAATCGAATCCCCCACTTAATTAGGCAAGAGAAACACCTTACACTAAGTTGGAATTGCTATTGCTATTGGAGATCCAATTGTGACCCGACCCACGGCCTACTTGAAGTCCATGACCCGAACCGTACTTGACTCGCAACAGGTTCATAGTTGGTTTTTGTATATTTTATTTCATCTTCTTTTGGTTCTCTTATTCTAGGTAGTTTTTTATTTTATTTTCTGCACAATTTAAATTTGATAAGAATACTTACTAACTTGATCTTCTTCTTCTTCTTTTTTTTTTTGTTTTTATGCAGGTTTAGTAATAGTCATGATTATTTTTAGTTAGTTGTTTATTTTCATATGTACAAATTACTGACAAAATAATAGTTGGTTAAATTTGCACATTTAGGGAATTTTGTGTATAATGATACTAATTTGAGTCTTTTTGCAGGTTGATGTGTCGACGTTCATTAATTGGTGTTTTTTTATAAATATTGGCATGCTTATTATAAAAATGGTAATTTTAATAAAATTGCATGGTTGCATATTTTCCTAGAAATTACATGCTTACATGTTTATTTAACAAAATTGCATTCTTGTTAAAAAATTTCCACAATAATAGCATGTCTCACATAATAACTGCATCTTTTTCCATGAAAATTGTATATTCTCATAAAACTGCATATTTTACTAAATTGCATTTCTTTTTTTTTTTTAAATTAGGCATTTTAGGGATTTAGGAAAAAAAAATTTGTCAAGTAGATTTGGGTTTTCTAATAGAAAAATAAAAAAATTTTAATTGTTTTTTTAAATTAGTTTTGTAGGGAATAAAAGTTAGGTTTTTTGGGGTTTTTCTTAATAAAAATAAAATAGTTGAAAAATGTAAATTTGGTTATTTTTCAAAATTAAAATAAATTTACATACTAAAGTTTTCTAAAAAATAGGAACTACAATCGGTTTGATTCTGATTAACAATTACGTAGGTATCTCATGATAACCGTAAAATTTGTAAAATATTTTGTTTTCTTTTCATTTTTTTAGAAAAACTGGTAATAAAGTCTCATTAATTAATTTTCTTAAATTCTTACATGATGATAAGTATCTTAATAAGTTAGTCTTCAAATCTAGTGTTTTTGTTATTATTTTCTAAATAACATTTTTTTTAAAAATTAGTAAGTTAATGACCTGTTTAGGGTTTCTTCCACCTAAGAAACTAAATTCAATTTTTTACTAGTTTTCAGTAGTTAGTGACTCTAATTTACATTTTCCAAAGTATTTTGAAATATTTTTTAAAGAAAAATATTTTTTCTTAATTTAATATCGAATAATTTATATTAAACGGACTGAATTTAATATAAGTTAAATTAAGAAAAACCAAAATAGGCTTGACGCTATGATTATAGAAGTTAGCACTAGGATTAGAAGATTTTTTTAAGATTTTACAAAAAGTCAATGATAATACTTATAAGTTAGATTTACTGGGTGAATATAACACTACAATCAAATTTGTCAGGTATGTATTAGAAGAGATAGACTAAAAAGTAAAAGGATTTTAGGTTAAATCTTAATAATCCTTTGAAAAATTGTAGCAATAAAGTTCCTACATGTTCAATTTCATGAACTAGAGCTAAAGAATTGCATAATCTAGTTCAAAGGGTCCTTAATCTTAATAAATTTGTATTTTATAACTAGCCATCTAGAGGAACTTATCATTTATACAACGAAGCTGAAGAAACTTACTAGACGAATGGTACCAAGCCATTGGTTGTCCGACTGCTAGCAACTATTCTATTGCTCAATGGATGCATATAGCTACCGTTCGACTGGTAGCCTAGGGGCGCTCAAAAAGCATAATACTTACTAGAGCATTATCATTGTGTATTCTTCTTATTAGTTATAGGTATTAGGAATGTTTTTAGGACAATTATGCCCTTAGCAAAACTTTAGTAATGTTTTTGTTTTAACAAATATTATTATTAAACATTAATGCAACTTCATTAACTGAGTGAAATTATAGCAAGCAAACTATTTGAGTGATTAATGTGTTATATCAATTCAAGAGAACATACTACGATCTATCCATAGTTTAATTTCAAGATAACACAATAAAATATCAATTACTTGATTAAATCTTATGCTTGGAGCTTATACATATCTAGGCAGACCACAAAGGTCTATCTTCTTGTGTCTTTTTGTTACTCAGCAAATTGCAAAATAAGGTTAAGTGGGTAACGACACTTTCAAGTTTCGCTGAAAAAAATAAATGAACATGCACATGATAATAATTACTACATTCAAGCCAATTATAATTTTCCTTTCTTAAAAATGTTAACTACTTCCTAATATTGGGCACTTTATTGCCATAACAAAATGACAACGAACATGTCTAAATACTTAATCGGAAAGCAAATACACTACATCAAAATACGAATCATTGCAAGACTAATGGCAGATATAGAGACAATAGCACCAATGCAGCACAAAAGCGCATCACATTTTGCAACATTCAACTGGGTTTTCAGCATGCAAATTTCCTGCATGCAAAAAGCATGTTAAATTGTTATAAAAGCACATGCGTGGCTGCCATTACTAGTGATAGCTCCAATAGAAGCATTAAGCTTACCCCGATCAAGCTTGTTTATGAGGTTTGTGGTTTCAGCATTTTGATTGGATATCTTGTCATGAATTTTGCTGCCAATAGGTTAGACCAGAAAAAAAATTGATGAATAAGGTCGATACAATTGATAAAAACTACAGTTAAAATCACACGTTTTTATATTTTTATTCTTGTTTCCTTACCTATTTTCAAGCTCCAAATTCAACCTATGATTAGCAATAACTTTATCGATCTTCCTGGCACAGATAATAACTAGAAAAGAATTAAATCTAGAAGTCAACTTAAGAAAGAATGCTACAATGAGATATTTACTTGGCGGACCTCAAATTACTAAGCATCTTCGTGAAATCACCTCGAACTTTCTCGATCTGACGCTCTATATCAGCTTGAACTTTCTCGGTTTCGTGCTGTAATAGGGAAAAATGATGTCCTCACAACAATATCACTTAAGACACTTTGATAAAACTCATAATAATGGACCTTCATATTGCAGTGTTGTACCATTCATTGTCTATGAGGAGTATATGGTCAATATGCCAACTCATTCACCATTTCCACAACATATTGACAAATTCACTCACGTATTGAACTCGCATATCTAGTAGCAAAGTAAACAAAACAGGTAGATAGACATAGCTTAGCATTTATTAGTTCAAAGTTAACCAAGGCTCATTACTAATAAAGAAATCACGACCGTTTTTCTTAATAGCACAAAGAAAAAGATAAGCTTTCATTTATTTCCAATAAAAACAACACTAATATCCTGTGAAACGATTTCAAAGATGCACTTCCTGTATTCAAATCACATATTCAGCTCTTCCTTTTATTTGACATTAATTTCCTTTCAATCTTATCGACTTCAGATAGAGTGCAAAAGACAATGAAGTGAGTCACATACTATATCAGGAGTTGACCATGAACACCATATTCAACTCCGAATTCGAATCCACTTTCTTCATACATGATTGTTGTTAATTTCAAATACGTGGCCCCGTGTTATATTTCTATAAAAAGTTAACTTTAGTTTTCATTTTATGTAAATTGATAAGCTGAATTTGGTAATTTTGTTCTTAATTACATATAAGGACACATTTGGATGATGTAATTACTAAATAAAACCCTTAATAATATTAATATATTTTAATCAAAAAATAGAGAAAACAAAAATAAAAAAGAAAGGAAAAAAAGAAAATCATTTAAGACATTTCCATCATGAGAAACTCTCTGTATAAAATTTTTAAATATCACATCTAACAATTCAAAAAACACTTTTTCTTGAGATTTATCTATTTTATTCGTAAAATTTTTAAACAGATACCTTTATTATTTACGGAACTCACAACATAAATTTTCAATAAAAAAAATAATACTTAAAAAGAAATTCGACAACATTTGAAGGTCTTTAAAATTTAAGAACCTAGCTCTAATGATAAAGATCTCCACACGAGATCTTTCACCTCTTGGAACCCATATGAAGAAGTGGTGATGCTCTTACAAGATGCGGATGAGGAGGAATATAAAGGAGTTGATGATGTGATTAAGTTGACGTATTTAAATGATCCCGGGGTGCTTTATAATCTCGAGAGGACATATGCTCTTAATGATATTTATGGAAGCGAAGAAATCTCGTGTTTGGAGTACTTGCTACGGTTACTCTATTCTGGCATTCTGGTATTTTCCATAAGTTAATGCTAATGCCGTTAGATAGCAGCTCCATCCTCCGATCTCTTGGATTATAGCAGCTCCGACTTCTTTCTTTTCTCCGGCGATGCTGCGCCACTTTCCTCTAGGTTCCTGTGAAGCAAGTCGCATACGGGTGTGCTTTTGGTTTCACTTTGCTTTTCTTCTTGTTTTTTATAATCATTAATCACATTGTTCTGTTTTAAAATTTATATAAGATGCTAATTTATTTTTTTCCCTGTTTTATTATCGAGCGGCCATGTACTCGAGTCACGTGCTCGTTATCAAAGTCTTGCACATGGCAATGCTCCGGTATTATCTTTCTTCTTCGCTCTTCCTGTTATTGTTTATTCAACGGCGAAGCCTTCGAGTTCCAAATTCGTGTTCTCTGTTTCATTTCTTTTTCGGTAGACTCCATCTTTTCCGGTGGTTCTTTTTTGGGTAATGGTGCCATGATCCTCTCCTTTTCGTTCCATGTGTTTTTTATGGTTCTTTTTTTATGGGAACTGTGCTGAGTAATTGACAACATTTACGTGTATATTCGGCGATACAACATATATTACATAAACCAATCAAATAATAAATAGAATTGTTCAGCCAAGGTACCGGTATAAAATTATCATAAGTACATCGAAATTCAGTAGTTGGGATTTGAACTTTGATGGATTAAGTTCTTGTAAGATCTGCGAAAAACGAGAAACCCAATTCGATGAGCAACTTAAAATCGAAACGCGATTTGTTAGTCCACAAAACACTACGCAAAATTATATCATGAATAACTACCTTGTTCATTTCCGCTTTCGAAATGAAAGAACGAGAAACATTCTCTTAACTATTCTTCAAACCACGGGTAATTCCCAATGTTATAGCTTCGGCGTGATTCCTTGGCACACATACCGCTTCTAAAGCCATAACCTCCACCAAATTTCAATCCAAAAGAATCATTTTGAAAATATCCTTACAAGTAAAAAATTATAAAACTTTAAATAATTAATCACTAAAATTTCAATTCTTAATTTAATTAACTTACTACAACATATAATGACTATAGATATCCGATAAACCACAATCTATCAGAACCGTAGAAAATTGGTATCTCCTATCAAACGATAAGATTAGATAGTAAAGTTCTAAAACTCAAACTTACGAAAATCACAAAATCTGACTATAATATTAATAATTATATATAATATTTCAAATCGTTTATACAATCTATCCTCAGATTCTAACTTTTAAGCACTTTAATACTAGTACTCAATACTCGACTCTTAACCGATACTCAATTATCTACTAACTTGTAAGAAAAAACTATTGGAGAGTAAGTTACAAGAGTTTAGTAAGATATCTTTCATATTATACCATCAAATAAGTTATCAAACAATTTATTATCAAACATATAAATGTATGACAAGCAGTATGGTAAACAATATATATGCAGTTGACTAGTATTACATACAATATCGAATTTAACGCCTTTCGAAGTAAGGGTTAGAGATACATTGGTAATAATCACAATTGGGCTCTAGCACCTAGATTTTAACCATATATAAATATATATAAAAATTCTATGTTTCACAAAATAAATTTCTATTCCCAATAGTCAATAGTATACAAATATTCAGATCTAACGATGAGGTGGCATCCGCAGTCCATGCTCACATCCTACAGCAGTAGTCTTTAGACACGACCCTTAGCTACCCATGATTAGCGTCTCTAGCACCAGTAGAACCCACGAGCCAATGATAGGGTTTTGTTGTATCGATACTTCTACACTATACTAATTAAATCATATCGAAATCGTTTTTAAACATATTTTCTTATAGTGAGATCTATTTTGGACGTCGTAACCCGTAGTTTTAACTACGATATAAAAATATCATAAAATTTATTATTTTAACTTAAAAAGTTATAAAATATCAATTTAAGTTTTTTTTTAGTATATTTACGATTTAATAATTACTTAGATCATATAGTTAGTAATTTTCTTATTTTAAACCTATTTTACTATAATTATCTGTTTTTACTTATTTTTGGATTTTGGAATTATTAATTCAAATTTTTCTATTTTATTATTTTTCTAATTAATTAATTATTTATTATTATTATTAATTTAAAAAATTACCTAATTTATACATATATGATGACGTAGTAGCACGTAAAGGTGTCACGTGTCAAACTTGCATATTTTTCCAAATTTTCTATTTTTTTTCTATTTTACAGTATAATTATATATGTAAATACTTATTATTATATTTCATTAAATTTTCTAATTTACTTAATTGTTATCCTTTTTCGTAATTTACGGTATTTATGTATATATATATCTATTAACTTACTTTATTTATTAAATTAATATTATAGTATATTATATACACTATTTAATTATACTCATATTTTTACGTAGATTTTACTATTCATATACGTATGTTTATACGTATATGATATGTTANTTATCTTACTTTATTTATTAAATTATTAATATAGTATATTGTATACATTATTCAATTATACTCATATTTTTATGTATATTTCATTATTCATATACGTACGTTTATACGTATATGATATGTTATATATTAAATTATTCTATCCTTATTTGTACATTATGTACAAGTATATTATATACTTATTTATACTTTACATACTTATGTACATATACAATCATACTATATACATATATATATACTAAAATACAAATATTATTAATAATATGTATACTTATTATTTTATACATACACATATATATATATGGAAAATACAAAATAGGTATATTATTAATGAGTACTTGATATCCATTACAATTATAATTTTTATGAGTTATTTTAATGTTTTCGTTAAAAATATTACGCGATTTAATCGATAAATATAATCAACTACAATTATATCACTATTAAGTGATATTTAATTATTTTATAAGTTTAGAGTTATAGTTTTAGGATTTCGATCAAGTTTGAGTTCAACTTATCGAAACCATATTAATTTCTTAGAGTTTTTACTACTTATAATATATTTGAATTTATAATTTATTAAATTTTTATCTTACTCAGCTTTAACAATTCGTGAAGTTGTCTAAAGTACTAAAGTTCAATTCTACTATTAAATAGCTAAATGGGGAGAGAAAGACAATCAAACAGCAAAGGAACTAATTCAATATAATTCAATTACTAGAGCTTTCGTGTTTTTAGGCTTACATTCTAAGAAATTTGCCTGTAATTAAACCAAATCATAGCCTGAGTAGTTTGAAGTTGCATACGAATTGATTGATCCAAAAATAATAGAGGAGCAAACCCTCGAACTAGCCCCAAACCTAACTACACCCCTAAAAATAGCCATTGGGATGACAATGGTGTAAGGAATCGTTTTATATTGTTTTGGTGAATGAATGTGTTATGTTTTTCACAAAGTTTTAGTAGGAGTGTGTATTACTTAGAGAAGAAGTCAGATTAAGATTAATTCCAGAAATTTCGAATTAATTTGACAACTATATGATAAACTTCTTTTTATTTTTTCATATATTACGGTATATGTTTTTTTTTTTAACTAAATCTTAAAAGCTCTAGACAAAATGAAAAATCATTTAAAGAAAAATAGATTATATTACAAAAAAAAAAGAAGAAAGAAAAAAGAAAAAATTGGAATATTACATTTTTAAAATACTGATTTAGCATTTAGCTTATGTGACAGAAATTATAATTATCTAACCATATTAGCATATTCACTTAGGTAGTAATGCCATTGCTTTTCTTGCTTGCAAAAACTACTTTATTGCATTATTTTTTGTTTTACTAAATAAAGGTGGAATGAAATACAAAAAAAAAAATTTATTATAATCTCTATTTTAATGTAACATTAGTTTGAATCAATTTTTTTTTTTCCAATTTTTAGATCACTTCTCATTATCACTATGGTATCACCAACATTTCTAGTGCCATCACTATGTTATAACCTCCATAACACAATTACGATAATCTTTGCAATTGTTAAATTACCACCACCACAGCACTGCAACACACCAGCACCTCTAACACAACACCCACTACTGCTCCTCAACTGCCACACTATCATCACAGGGATTGACAATTAAAATGGAATCGATGTAATAGCATACATCATATGAGTATATAGTAATCACATAACTATAGTATATAATTATTAAAAATATATATAAATGAACATAATAGCATATCATGTATATATTTATTATATATTAAAACATAATTATTAACTGTTTCTTTTTTCTATATGGGTTTTCATTATTATTTGTTAATATATTTAGGGAATCCATCAATAAATTTAGCATACTATTTGCATATTAAATTAACAATTACATAGGCAATATGGAATGGAATAGTTTGAGTATTAAGATGATGAAATTGAAAATGTAATACATTTTAAACGAAACCTTTATTACATGCTTCTTTTTTCCACCCTTCAATACAATAAATTGAGCATTAAGTCTTGATCTATGCTTAATGATCTCATTAATTTATGATGTTTAAATTAGGTTTGGTATGTGAGAGTGGATATAAAATGAAATTGCAATTTTAGGTTTCATTCTCTTTTCCATGTTTGAAAATAATTTTAAAAGACAAAATTGGAATTTCTTGGAACAAGCAACTCTAGCTTTAAGAGGGGAATTGATTCCATCCTTTAGAGCTATTCCATTACATTCTCATAAATTATAACTTTTAATCAAATTATGGTATGCAATAATTAAGAGCATTTTTAATAAATACTATTATATACAGATTTAATTGAATTTCATTTCATGAGCATATTCAAATAAAATACAGGAAATGATTTATCATTTTTTTTTCCACTCCTTTCCATTTCATTCCAATGCATTCATGCATAATAAGTGCAACATTGTCTCAATCCTCAATATGTCTTTAGAACAAGATGCACTTTGCTCTTCTTTTATTATCTTCGAAACCCTTTTTGTCTTCTTAAGCTTAGCAAATGACCGGCTTTTATTGTCCAACTCTAAGAGCTTGCTAGTTTCAAATCAAGAGTGACGTTGAGGTACTTCTTCTTATTATGATTAGAACCTATGAGCATTCCTTTTTATTATTTATTTATTTTGGCTACTAA
Source organism: Lumnitzera littorea (assembly GCA_024138015.1). Taxonomy (NCBI): domain Eukaryota; kingdom Viridiplantae; phylum Streptophyta; class Magnoliopsida; order Myrtales; family Combretaceae; genus Lumnitzera; species Lumnitzera littorea. Next base: position 27,724,240 of record JAMXBB010000011.1, read on the forward strand.
AGATAGTATTAATCGGGAGCTTAGGTACTGTATATAAGGGTAATAAAGAGTAATTTTTCCACCTAGTTGTAAGTGCATACTTGTCCTTGTAAGGCTTATGATGGGGATCAAGGTCCTGCAATGCATCCTTATTATCTAAGGAAGAATGGAAGACATGTTGGAAGGCTTAAGAGTAGGAGAAAACCATCTTTCAATCATGGCGAAGTGGAGGAAATTAGGGTCAAAGATGCACGCAACCATGTACAAATCATATTCTTGGGTTGTCTTCTTTTGAGCGTATTCCCTAGCCATGTTGATGAAGGTAGATGATGGCTGGGAGGTTCTATTACATGGTAAATATTATATGTTATATTTAGTTTAGGTCATTAGAAAAAGAAAAAAAAATAGAAAAATAGAAAATAGAGAAAAAAAAAATGCTAAGTTGTAAATACAAGTTCTAGAGTATTCTTTAGTTTGTTATTTACCTTAGGGAGGCTATATATACAATATATCGCACATTACAAATTACAAATTATCAATGAAAAACCCAAAAAAGAAAATTTCCCATATCATGTGCTAGTTTTCTGCATTCAGGAAACTTAATAGCTGCATTCAACTGCTGCTCATTCCCTATTGAAAATCCACCATGTATCAAGTGGTATTAGAGCTTTTCCGGGTGATGACCATGGCAGCTTCAACTCTTGAGTTTCAAATATTTGAAAAGTCCTTAAGAGTAGGAATGAAAGATGTAAAATTAAGGCAAACAGGTACCGTTCAAGAATATATAATGGAGTTTGAAAAATTAATTGATTCATCACTTCCAGAATCCTATCCTATTTGCTATTTTTCAAGTGAATTAAAGCAAGAAATCAGGCACTCAATTAGAATGTTTAGAACCCTTAATTTGTACTAAGCATATACACCTGCAAGATTACAAGATTCCAATATTGATTCCAGCAGTGAAACAAACCTAAATTCCACCAATCACCACTGTACATGACCTAACCCCGGACACTATCCCAAGCGAATTAAGCACTAAACCTAACCTACTACCCATCATTGACATTGAACTAAGCACCAGCACCTACATCCACAAACCCAACAACCCTACAACATTAACTCGCTCCACTGACTCGAAACATATCCCAGCATGCTGCTTATACTAGCCATTTCATCCATTGCTGCAAACCCTCCACTTTTCACTACATCATGCAATACCGGTACTAGACTAGCCCCATACATCAAGCTCATCCACACCAATGTCAATCCCAACCGCATTCAATACACTGATAATCACAACAACATCAAACCACCCCAAATGGCCACAAAACCAACAAATTTTTGACAAAACCCCGCTTTAATCCATTTCAATACAAACCATACACTAACGAGAATACCCTAGAGCAGAAGGAAAAGAAATAGAAAAAGAAATATAAGACCAAACTTACATCGCTTTTACTCTTTTATTGGGGAATTTCAACAAACACCTCTTAAAAGTTCCCAATATATTGGTTTAGTTTCACCGTGAGAGGTACTGAAAAGTGTATAGCCATCAATGTTGCACCATTGAACATGCAACAAACCCAACTAAGTTTGTAGAAAATGCCATGGCAGAGTTTTTACACCTCGTACTTGTGCCTTAAAGACTTGATCAATAAGAGGGGACTTGATATTGAAAGTTTTGTAATGTGCTATATATTGTATATATAGCCTCCCTAAGGTAAATAACAAACTAAAGAATACTCTACAACTTAGCATTTCTTTTTCTAATGACCCTAGAGCAGAAAGATGCCATGTTTGAAGATAGTCAATTGAATAAAGGCATAGTAAGTGAGAAGGAGGTTGAGCTATCTTATTCTAGACATATAGATAGAACTAAAAAGATAGGAAAAAGTGCTTGTAGAGTAGATCAAAAGGTACAGGGCATAGGAAGTTTTCAAAGGGAGCCTAAGCAAGTATAATGTTTTAAATGCTAAAGATATGGGCATCTTGCAACTGAATGTCCTAACTATCGTGTTGTAATGCTTGGAGAGATGAATTAATTTATCAGAGTGATGAAGAAGGTGTGAAAGATATTGAACAAATGCTAAAGCAATATGATGAGGAGAGGGATGGTGTCAATGGGTCAAATGGAGAACTTTTCTCTATATTTGGCACAACAAAGCAAGAATTTATTTTATGTTTGAGGAATAGTAAAGGGTAAGCATTGCTTGTTTATAGTTGATCGAGGAAGTTGTGCTAACCTAGTTTCTATAGCTTTTGTCCATATTTGCTATGTTAAAGGCTAAAACTATTCTAAGACCTTATAGCTTGCATTGGTATGGAGCAAAAGGAATGGCACAAGTCAGAAAGATGGTTAAGGTTCCATTCACTATAAGGGAGTATTGTGAGAAATCTTGTGTGATATGGTTCCCACATATGTAGCCAATATTTTATTGTGAAGACCTTGGCCATACGATCATAGGGTGATTTTTTATGTATATAAGAATTTGTATGTTTTGGTAAAGGATGGGAAGAAGATTGTAATGGAGCCCAAGAGTCCAAGTGGAATGAAGAGGGATGAGAATCTAAAGGTAAATTCAGAAACTATATAGAAGAGTTTATTATGAGAAGAAAATTTTATGATGTATCCAGCTAACCTATAGATTCGATGCCTAATCATTTTCAATAAGGGGGGAACAATGTGACCTAAGGGGTCTTGAATCAAGTCCAATGCATAAGAAGGATCAGGAGAGGAAGAAGTAGACAATTTCGAGACCATAGTGAGTTACACGACCAAGTATATGCCCAGTAGTTAACCTTGTTGAACAATACAAGCAATTTAAGGAGGATCTTGCCCGTATACATGGAAGGAGAAATTAGCAAGAGAAATACGCCCAAGAATATGGTTGTATTCTTGACCATGTTCTTTTGAAGATCTTATTTTTATTTTATTTTGTTTGCTAATTGATAGGATATATTCTTTATGACTTTGCCATTCCATTATAATCAGTGTTTTAAGCATTATTTTGTCTTTTTTTTAGAGGGTTAGACCCTTTTGACAATTGTCACATTTATTGAAGTTTGTGAACCTTATTGATCATCTTTGAGATATCTATTGATCTTGTAAACAATTTTGATTAAGTTTTATCATTAAATTTGGTTCATAAGCATAATCAAACTCTCTAATTATGCTTTACTGATTCCTGTACTCGTAAGCAAATCAAAACATGATTCAATAATCCTAGTTCATCAATCATCTAATAGCTATTCATATCCATCTTTTATTTTCTATTTAAAAATCATAAAAACACCAAAAAGACATAAATTGCTACACAACATTAATATGTGCCTAGAATCAACCTTAAACTTAGTGCCTATCAAAGAGTATCCTGACCTTTTATGGGTTTAGGTTATTAAAAGTTCGTACTTTCATGATTTCCTTATAGCCAAAAAGGGTAGAAGGGCATCTTGGATTTAGTATTGCAATGAAAGAGATATCAGATGCTTTTATGATCCACGTGTACCATGGCGCAATTTGCAAAATTGCCCTTTAATTAAGAGAGCAATGTCGATAAGGAATGTAGGATAGAAGCCTTCATTAATCAGGCAACCCAATGCTAGGACATATATGAAGTGTAGGCAACCTTTGATCATGAAATTGTGGCCAATATTTTGAAGATACCTCTTGGTTGTGTGGATTGTAAAGATAGAGTCGTATGGCCTTTGAATAGAAATGGGGAGTATTCAGTGAGAAGCAGATGCATGAAACTCTAGAAGGATGTTATGCAATCTGCAAGTCTGTATGTCTCAATTTCTAATCAACAAAAAAAATCCTCTATTGAAAATCATTTGGTATATTGATTCTATCCTCAAACATAAGCAATTGTTGTGAAGGAATTGTTCTAATTCTTTGAGCACAATTGTAATCATTTGAAGAGGAAAATTGGGGATAACCTTATGTGCGATTTCTGTAATGAGACTGAAATGATTGGACATCTTTTCTCGTTGTGTAGTTGAACTAGACCTATCTACTTTGAAATCTAGGGGATTAGAGTGGATGTAAGTTCAGTTGACAGGTGGGATAACTAGGTAGTGGGAATGTGAAATGCATGTGTGTCACGGCAAGGAGATACTAAATTGTTCCTTGCTAAGCTATCAATAAGTGCTTAGTTTATTTGGAAAATTAGATGTAATGTTGTCATTAATGATCCTTGTCTTGATCCAAACACAATTGTATTGTTGACAAAATATCAAAACATTTGGAAGCAGCTTCAACATATAAGGTTGAAATGCATATGTAGCAGCAAATTTTTGTAGTTCATCCATGGAAAGCTCCAGCTAATGGTGTTGTGAAGATAAATACTAATAGGGCGTGGGATGCATAAAGAGGCAAGGTAGCTATCGGGGGAGTGATCCATCATTACAATGAACAGCTTATGGTGGGGATGTATGAAGAAGTCGTGGCCAGAAATGCTGATTCAGCAAAGGCAAAAGCTATGTTGGAAGGTCTCAAGCTAGCTTAAAGGAGGGGCTATAAAAGAGTGATCCTAGAGATGGATTCTTTAGTAGTGTTTCAGGCTCTGAAGAATGTTTCTTCTCACTGGCTTATTAAACCTTTCATTATTGATGCTCTTGGTGTTTGTTTTATGTTTGACTCCCTTCTCTTTTATCCCTTATTAATAGAAAGGCAAATTGTTGTACGGATTAGGTTGCATCCCAAAGTAAGGAGGAGTTATGCAATAGTTTTTGTAGTTATAATTCCCTCTTCCTCTTTGAAGTCTTTTATGTTCAATGATCTTGTAATTAGGCCCGATCCTTATCAAAGTAGTCAAAGTAAGGAAGAGTTATGCAATAGTTCTTGTAGTTATAATCCCTTTTCCTCTTCGAAATCTTTTATGTTCAATGATCTCGTAATTAGGCCCAATCTTTGTTAGGGTAGTTTTTATTTCTTTTTATCTAATAAAAGTTCTCTTTTTGGTAGAAAATAAATAAATAAAGAAGAAGAAGAAGAAGTAGTCACAATAAGGAATTTAAAATAAGTTATATTCCATGTTGGATGGTTCAACTATTACATAAAAAAAAAAAAAGCACCAATGTACTAGTGTGTGTTGCTATAAATAGGATATAAAAAGGAGTCCAAACTTGTCTCATGGACAAGAAGCGATCTAATATTTCTTTTTCCTCTATCATTTTCAATTGAGAAAATGACAAAATTCAAAGCGGATCTATATAATTTTCTTCTTGTAATCCTTCCTAGCAAGTAGCAGGTGAGAGGAAATGAAGATGCAATTTAGACCCAGACCAACGGTCAGCAACTACAAATAAACCATTTAACAAGGTTCCTTCGTGCTCTTTCTTTCTACCTTCCGTGGAGTTTCTTAGCTCCTTCAAACTGCAGCACCTTTTCATCTGTCGACAACAACAAAACGAGGCAAAAATTGACTCATGAACTTGGTAATTAGTAATTAACCATATGTTTTTTTCATGCACTTGTGCTATTTAATTAGTAATTTTTTGGTAACTAGTAAGGTAAAAAGGAATTGCGATAAGTAGATTATAAGTCCCTTATATTTGTATGGAAATTCAATTTAGTTATCAGAATTATTATTAAGTTTGATGTTTATGGTTAACATCATACATAAATTTTGCCATGTTTGAAGGAATTTATTGTGTTGCTGTTTTTCCCTGTCGTTAATTGTCCGAGTACATGGCAGGAAATTCTGTTGCCTTTATCAGATTCAATCATGACGATATTTTCGTTAAATATATCAAGATATGTTCACAAGAAGATACAAAATGACTTAAACGAATTAGTATAAAAAATAATTTAATACAAGATATAAATGAGTCCAATCCGTTTATACACTATTAAATTTGTGGTTTGGATCAACTTTTAAATCTAGACACAAAATACGCTATATATTCTTTTGTATTTACATTTTTTTACACAAATTATCCATTTCTAAATTAGAGATCTCAATTAAAGATATAAGATACTTTCGCCTATATATTCTTCTTAATACATTATAGTTTAAGTGAGTAAAAAAAAAAAAAAAAAGCGAACTCGTGTATAGGTTCATTGATTATCTCCTTGAAATTGTGATAAATTTTGAAATTAATACTAATAGTAATACTAATATCTATTTAAATCATGGTTCTATTTAATTTAATGATATCATGTAACTTAAATTTAATAATATTATATATTCTTCTTGCGGTATCATAGTGTTTTTTTTTCTTTTTTTTTTGCTAACTATAAAGAAGAGGGATTTAAATCGTGGTCTATTTCGATAGGAGACCAATAGCAATGCCATTAGACTATAACAGCCTTGGCATGATATCACGGTTTAAATGGAAAAAAAATTATTAACTCATGTATAGATTTATTAACTGTTTCTCTTAAAAATCTAACAAATAATGTCATAAATTTGAAATCAACATTAATAATAATATTAATATCCATTTAATCCATTGTTCTACTTAATTTAATAATGTTATATAATTTAAAATTTTTTAATATTTTATATTTGGTAAAATTTTGCATTACAGAAAAATATAAAGATACTATGTTATTGTATTTGTAAAACGTAAATATTATTGTCGTTTTTTTCACTTTTTATCTATAAATATTTTATAGGTTTAATAATAACTTTTTAATTGATGAAAGATGTTAAATTTAAGATAAATAAGATATGACATAATAATACAAATTATTAGCTCTAATATAAACCGGTCTAATCTGAACGCAAGACTCGCTAAATCACAAGTTTAGGTTTGCATGTATAATTAATAACTCGGTTGCATCAAGGGTTCAAGTTTTTTTGATATAAAAATAAGATAAAATATGATAACACAAATTACCAACTCTAGTAAATCATGAGATATAACTAAAAAGAAAATGGCACCATCAAAATTGCCATTTGATTTGGCCTAGATATAATGGTATGAATTCAATTTAGTTATTTTTATTTTAAATGGGTGATTTAGGTCCCTATGTTTATGATGTTTCTCCAAATAACTTCTCTATATTTACTATTTGGGTCATGACTCATGAAGGACACTAGAATGGTGCAAAAAGACAACTATAAAGGACTTAAATGACTCATCGAAAATATATAAAATTTAATTGATATTTGCAAAAATATAAAAAAATTTAACTAGATTTTGTTAAAACATAATAATTTACTATACTTAACATAAATGTAAAATTAAACAAAAAAAAAATCACTTGACTTTCTGATGAAAAACACGTATAAACAGGAAAAGGAATCTTAGATGGGACATATGAGTTTCACCTATTAATTAGATCAAGAAGGGCTTCAATGCTATTAATACAGTATGTGAATCGATAAATTATGTACAAGTACTAATAAAATTTTAACATGAAAAAATATAATTTGTATTTTTCTAAAGAATATGTTCCTTTGCTAATACGTATCAAAATTTTATTGATACTTATATATTATTCATCAATCCACGTAGCGTGTTAGCATTATTAAATCTTTTTTTCATGTAGCTAAGTTTTCCTTTCAAATGTATAACATCTTTCCATTTGATTAATTTAATGCTCAAACTATCACATAATCAATCAAAATTATTATAATATAGTGACATGAACACTGATCTCTTAATAAAATAGACCAAGTTCGAATATCTTATCTCCCAAATTAAAATATAGTTCCGGAGAAATGAAAAAGAAACTATTGTATAATCAAACACATTTGGGTCTTAACTCAAATTTATCTTATGTATGTATTTGTCCATTCAACATGGAAACCATAATTTCATTTACTAAATTTTTATTTACCTAAATATTTTGAATAAAGGAAAAATAAAAACCCATATTGAAAAGTAGATATAGCTAATAGTTATGTCTTCCTGTATAATAAATGTACGTACAATACGTCAATATATACTGTATAATTGTATACCATATTTAGGTGATTATTATATACAACTCGGTATACAAAAATCATAGATTTTTTTTTTCCATCATTGGCTATCCTAGTTGAAGTAATTATGTAGGGATGCTGTGGTAGTGGTGGTGGTGGTTCAGTCTGTGCTTTGGTTATGATAGTTCAAAAGTTGCAAAGATTGTAATGATGGTTGTGTGGAGATCATAGCAATGGTAGTCACGGTAACATGTGATATCTCATAGATAGAAAGGCGTGAAATTCTAATTATTGAGGCGTACTTTGGTACAACGGTTTAAAGTTCATTGGAAATCCAACTTGAAGTATATTCAAGGAGAAGTAATGGATGATATCTTAGAAAGCAACTACAATAATGAACAAAACCATTCCATACCAAAATGAATAATACGTCAATGAAAAGAATTCCAGCCGAGTCTTACAAGATGCTATTAAAATAATTCACCAATCAAAAGCATAGAGTCCCTACCTAATGTGTGGTCCTAAACCTGTATAATGAAACTAATGAGTGCATGAGTTATAAGGGTTAGATTTAATATTTCTTAAATTAAAGGCAATGGAACTCTAATTATCAAGATTTTTTTTAATATAGCAACTTAGAGTTCATCAAAATTTCGAGGTTAATCATACATAAAGAGGAGTGATTTTTAACCTCTTAAGAAACAATTACACCAAAAGACAAAACTCTATGGCTTATCATGCTAAAATGGATAATACCTTATAGGAAAGAGTTCCAATCATATCATTAAACAACAATGATGGCATGACGACGGTAGTGATGATGGAAGTGATAGAGGAATGATTATTGAAGACTTTGATAAAAGAAGATTTCTAAACATTAAGAGCATGTTGACTTTTTTTAATAGAGTATACATGAAACACACTAAAACGAGGAACTAACCAAAATGTACAAACTTAATATAGTAATAAATAAGTAATTACAAAAGTAGGTTAATAATAAAAAGTACTAAGAAAATTAAATAGTTATATACTAGTAAGTGAGGCACCAAAATTGTTTGTGGCAATATATAAAACAATTAAATATCCATAAAAGGACAAAAAAAATAAGCAATTTAAATCTTAAACTACAAGTGAAAAGGCCTAAGTATTACAACATCTTAAAGAATATGGAGAAATTTGTGTGTTTATTATTATAATTAATAAATATTAGACAAATAAATGTTTAAACTTAGGCAAATAGTTCAATGACTTTATAATTTTCTGGAAACATAGACTAGACTAAAGTCAAATCGTTTGTAGAGATCTTCCTATATCTACTCTTCACTAAGTACTTCTTGTTACTCTCCTTTGGCCAAACAATTCTATCTGGGCTACTATTTGCTACAACAGGAATACCGTTAATAACATCAACCATTACATCACCAAAATTCAAAGTGATTTTATTCATATCCCAACCTTCTCTATCAATCTCAAAGAGACCTTCAACCTTACAATCAACATCAAAAGGCAATGATAGGTCAAAAAACAAGTGTTTATCTACATTTGATGGAATCCAAGGATCTAAAAAAAAAAAATTTGATTGTTTTCCCATTGCTCACCTAGCCACGAACCTCATTATTAATTATCTTCCTTCCTATTAATATGCTTTGCCATATCCATGATGGAGCCTTACCCTTCTTGCTTCAAAGAAGGTACATTTAGGGAAATATAAGATCTTCAGGATACAAACTCATAGAAAATCTACATATGAGATAATCTTCCATGCTAATTTCCCTAATAAAGCATCGTTAAAGTTCTCCAAATCGCTAAAAACTATACCCTTCTAGCATTTTGGTTTTTGTAGGTCACTCCATTTCTTCTAGTGGACTTGCCTTGCATTTTTATTTCTCCTTCTATCCCTCCCCAAACAAAATTACCACCACCTAAAAAATGCAACTTATCATTGATGAAACCTCATAATACCATTTTTTTGGAAATTTGAAAACAAACATGCAATAAATTGGAACGACTTATGCTATTGACTTTATCACATACTCTTTACCACCATATGATAAAAGAGAACCATTCCACCCTTGTAACTAATTACAAACCTTTTCCTTAATAGTAATTAAAGTTGAGTATTTTGATTTTCCCCTCAAAGTAGGAAGACTTAAATATTTGCTTGGACTGCTAAAGTGTTCAATGTTGATAAGCTACATTGAATAAATAACGTTTTCTTAATTTTGAAAGACGGAGGAATCATAACATCAGTAATAAATATACATTAGTATAATTTTGAACAATATTATATTCAATGAATAAAAAGTATATTATAATACCTAGGTAAAAAATAGTGAAAACTAAACCAACAAATACTAATGAGCATATTTAATCAATTGACCCAACAGTTTTTAGCTAGTGAAACTCCATTCACACCTTCCACGACAAATGTAGGACTCCATTCATTAATCAACATCTTCCATAATACATGTGGGACTCTATTCACATTGGATATCACAATTTCCCCCTCTTAAAAATATGACTTCATCATTATAAGACCTTATAGTTAGGCTTAAATCTCCCCTTCCCCCCCTTTTGATTATCGCAACATCGAACACTTACTTAGTAAAGGATCACCTCTGATACCATTCATAACGTCTCAACCTAAAAATAGTAGATAACCAAGCTATGAAACACTATAAGTCAATTTCAACCACTTAGCTCATAAGTTTCTAATAAGTATTGACATAATATTCAATACCTAACCTTTCATACCTACTTAACATCTGTCATAATTCATAAGGTATCATAAATATGCCTATAGAAGTACATATTTTGTTTTTCTTTCTATTGCTTCATGTGAGTTAATGATAAATTTGATGGTAAAATCAATTCAATGATATTATATAATTTTGCATTTATGTCATCAACATTTCTAGCAATTTAGATAGTTTCCTATCTATTTTCTAATCCAACTAAAAGAAGGAAAAGGAAATAATCTTAAGTGCACATCATTTTTATCATTATCTGCTTATTTTTATTTCTAATTAGGAAAAACAAATTGACCATGATATGTAGATAGGACTAACTTGATATTAGTGATTCAACCACAATCGGTGACTAAAGAGATATAGTCATACACTCAACTATAACAGCACATCTCTTATGACAAAGATGAATATTAATAACTCTTTAGCAACAACATTTTATTAAGAGAACAAATAAATGGTCTTCTTACTAGAGAAAGTACTTTCATAAGAGGTAGAAAATGGGGAAAAAAAAAATCAAAAGACTTCGCACTTGCATCAACTAAAGATGGAGTGGATATTGAATGGAGATGGAGATCATGAAGACTGTCATGCAACAACCTCTTATGATGAGAATGGTGGAAAGGAAAGGCTTTATTGGGCTTAATAAGAGTAGAGATAAGAAAAAGTAAGCTAAAAGTGGAGAAGGAGATTGTTAGGTAGTAGAAAGAACAATCACCTTTAGAGCTTTACAATTAAAGTAGGCATTTTTTAGCCTTTTCCTTTTAAGAAAGAGAGGAAAGAGAAAAAAGGAGTCTAATTTTGAGTTTTCTAAATTGTTATCTGATTTTAGCATCCAATTAGTTACATTGCAAATGGGCATAATTTTAGGATTTGTAATTTATGTTTTCGTTAATTTTTTGAATGCATATTTAAATATTTGAGTTATTTGGGAATAAATAGATATATGATAGCTACATGTTAAATAAAATATAAGTGGCTCTTTCTTTTTATTTTATGAATTTTAAGCATTTTGAGTCATAATTTATGTTAAGAAAAATGAGACAACAAATAATATTATGAAGTTCACATGCAAGAAAACTCAAAACCTTACTAAATGAGAAAAAAAAAAAAAAGATTATGACAAAATTAGACAATCTAATAGGATAACTACTTCACATAAGACGTTATAAATTTCCAATAAGCTATATTAATGTAACTTTTCTTTATATCAACGGCCATATATATAATTTAATGTAGCAATTGACATATGTGTGTGTGTGTTAATGTTGTTAGATTTCTCAAGAAGTGGTTGAGGTTGGAAACAACCAGCAAAATCAATAAACGTAAGCTAAGAGGATTGTCAGAAATGGTTCCAAAGTAGCCGTTCCAATACTTAAGTCAGTAGCCTATCTTAGAGAAAGGGGAGAGGGGAGGAGAGAGAGAGAGAGAGAGCAAATGCGTATAAAGTGAGTGAGAGATTAAAAGTTGGAAACCTTTACCCATAATCTTCACTTGGTATTTATAGGCATAGTGGGTGAGTTATTTATGGAAAGAAATCATGATCCTAAGTGTTGATAGTCGAGTTTCATCTACTCGTCTACTCAGCAGCCATAATGCTGAGTAACTTAAAGCTGAGTAATACAGATTCATATCTAATTTAAATTCTAAGAGAGTAGTGCAAACAGTTATCATTTGGCATGGTTATATTACATAATTACCTGCTCTCCCTACATTTCAAGAACGTACCTAATCAAGAGACCTATATATGTCTTGATAATCATTCTAATAACTACTATTTCAGACATAACCTTCACTTATAAATACTAGAAAGAAATGTTATAAGATATATTTGATAATTATCCGCTACTTACTCAATCTTTTCCTATACTCATTTACTGACTTAGGCATCGAAGTGGCCACACCGGACTGGCTTCGGTACAAAAAACATTTTCTTTCTTTGTAAGGCAAAAGTTCTAACCCAAAACCCACCAACAACATTAAGATCCTCTCTTTGACTTCAAATCTTGTGGAGCAGATCTCAGAGATAAGTATGTACTAATTGTGGACCTTCCTTATTTGCCCAAACTATTCCTACCTAATCATCTTTTGATATGGCGGGAGCTCAACATATGTCTTTTATTGAGGTCAGCTAAATTCGTAGGAGCTTAGTTCAGGCTCTGCCGAGGTTATCCTTGAAAATAGGCTTACTTAGAGCATTATGAGATCATACAAACTTTGAGAAGATCAACTTGACTTCAAAGAGATCAATCTAGCCTGGCTTTATGGGCTTAGCCCATACTTTGAGAAGATTAGCTTGAGTTTAAAGATCTAATACAAAGGAGCCTTTCAATAATGTGATACAAGAGAGAAGCAACACCTTCTCTTTTCAATTCATAATTTAAGATTTATGGATTTTGTTTTGGTCAACTAAGGGCATGTTTATCAACAAGGTACTTAAGAAGGTGTTTAAGGTGCTACATCAATATCCTAAGTAACTCTCATTCTTAAATAACTCTTCACTTCATCAATGGTTATTTCAACAAAGTTATTTAGTAATTTTTTAAAAATATTTTGTATGTCCCATATTCATTACTTTTGAAACCAATATATTTGGAAAGTGGAGTACTTGACATAGGAATATATATACCAAGCATTAGTTCTTTATTTTGGTACCCCTATAGAGTTGAGCACCCCGTGGTACTAGTACTTTACTAATAAAAGTAGGGTGTTGTCATGCTCCAAAGAGGTGAAGTTACAATAGTCATGCCATGTGAACTATCCTAAGGTAAAAATTGACCTTGCTACTACTAACGTAAACTTAGTTCATACTAAGCGTACTCAACTCAATTGTTTTGAAGCATCCCAATTCGATACTTACTTGATATAAACCTATTGTATAAACCTTTGAAATAACTATTAAACAAACTTGTAGTTTGAATTTTTAGAAAAGTAGTTGCAAAACCTACAAGTGTATGTTACTCAGTATACATACTAGAAAATAAAAAACTAACGAACCACTTGAAGAGACTCAAGAAGCTATCTTAACACTTAGAAAAGTTAATAATAAGAACAAAAATCCAGTCAATTCTTGTTGATTCTCACTTCTTGACCCTCTTTGCTAAAATTTAAGTTTTGGGGTTGTACTTATAAATCCACTCTAAACTTACAAAATGCACTATAAAGAAATAAGTGACAACTTATTCAGTAAATGAGATAGAGATAGAAGTATGTATCTAACACAAAACAACTAGGGTTTTCAAGCAAAATTTAGATGCAATGCTTATTTAAGTAAGTACCATCACATAACGTTGTCAAGTCCTTCATGAAATTAGATAAATGGCGCCAATTCTAATTTAGGTTGAGGAGTTTAACGTCTTACATACAAACCAAAACCAAATTGAGGCTTGTATAATAGCAAACAACCTCCATCTAAGATTACCTTTGAACCACTATCCCTAACCTTATTGTAATCTCTTCTCCTATCATTTAGTTCAACTAAGGGTGAGGAAATAATCATTTTAGCTATATTCATCGAAAAGTGATACAAATTCATGGATGAACACACAAACCTAATATCACGCATAGCTAAAGGATAAGTCCTGACTGCAAGATGGCCTGAAAAGTAAATGATAGTTGAAGGTTGACTAAAGGTTCCCATGCATCAACATTAGATATGATGCACTGATGCCTCATATGAGCTTAGGCTGCACTTGATATGATACACAAGTGTGATCGAAAGGTACTTACCATTAATCTATGCTCAAAGGGCTAGATAAAAGTAGCTCGAGAGTAAGTAATAGGATACTTAGCTTAAGAGAGTGTGTTTAGAAGAATTCAATTGTATATTCTATGTCTTGCAGCTATTACAATATAAAGTATTTATAGTACCCAATTAGGGTAAATCCTAGGTTTTAGTAAATTATAAAAAATGATTCCTTTTCGATAAGGGAAAGGGGAATAATTTACAAGGGTATCATTGTAATCATGCAAAAGGAATATCTGTTGATAAAAAGGATAGTACGGATGTTAAAAAAGGACAACGTATGTGTGGTTTGATCATTCTATGGTCCCAACAACACTACGGGCCAAGTAAGGGTGGGTCCTGTTCAAGTTAAATCGATGTTGACAATTCAATAGCTCAGTTGGTCAAGATTAGGCGGATGTTGGTTCAAAGGTGACTCACTTTTGGGTCAACCTCAGGATCTCAACTCCTAGAAGCTTTTAACTCGGCTTTGGAATAACTCAGGTAAGCTCCATCCTGATTCAATGCTCAGATCGGTGTGTGATAGTAGGGTCGGCTTGGTATGTCAGTGAGTCATCTCAACAATTTCCTGGATGAAGTAGAGAGCAATGTAACTCAACAAGTTGAACTAGGGAAGCCATTACTCCTCAACTCTCATAGCTCAGCAAGCCATTTGAGCAAGCCTACGAGATCAGGAACGTATGATTAGTCCATGATCCCTATCATCCCATTCGGGCTATTTGAGATTTAGGATTAAATCTAGCTTGGCTTCTTATGGCTTGCCTTTGAAAGTATATAGTTGGAGATCGGTAATGTTGAAGGAGTTTGAGACTCTGTACCCCTTAGGTATTTTAATCCTATAAGCATTAGGATTAATCTTTTCAAGCACTTTATAGAGTCGGTCGGCTTTAAGAGATAACTTACTTTTCCTTAAGTTTAGGAATCATTCTTTACTGAGGTAATTCTAAACCAGATCACTTGGTTGAAATTTTTGCTTTTTTTTTTTTTCCCTTGGCATGTAGCTCGATTAAATTACTCCACTACCTTTTGGTGCATAGTTCTGATGGCCTTGACCCTCTCTACAACCGGCAGATCATCATTGAGCCTAGGCAAGGGTACCTGATCCATTGAGAGCTCGGGGTTAAACCTATAAGTGACCTCAAAGGAAGACATGTTCATCACGCTGTGGGCGGTCCTGTTGTAAGCAAATTCAATGATTGGTAAGCATAAATCCTAATCACCTGTGTTCCATTCGATAGCAACCCATAGTAAAGTTCCCACTGCTCCATTAATAATCTCGGTTTGTCCATCAATTTATGGATGGCAAGACGTGCTATACAATAGCTTAGTTCCCATTTACCTCTATAGTATCCTCTAAAAGTGGATCATGAACTTAAGGTCTTAGTCTAAAACAATGGTCTTAGGGACACCGTGAAGCTCGATTATCTCCTATAAGAGAAGAAAAGAAATAGTTGAAGCATCATTAGTTTTGGAACAAGGCATGAAATGTACCATCTTGCTGAGTCAATTTATGACCACTATGATGGAGTCCTTCCCTCGAGACGTGCTTGGTAATCCTAATATGAAGTTTATGCTCAACTCAGACTACGATTTGGTTGGGATGAGTAAGGGTAGATAGTGTCCTTACTCATCTTGGCTCTTTGCCTTTTGGCAGGTTGCACACCTTTCCAACATAAAGTGAACATCTTTCATCATTCTTGGCCAAAAGCATCATGAGGATAGTACCTCATGGGTTCATCGCTGGCTAAAATGTTTTGTCAATTCTCCCCCATGCACCTCATGCATTAGCAATTCTCTCAAAGAACATGTGGGGATATATAGTCTCGTCGTCTTGAATAAGTATCCGTCTTCCCCATAATAGTCATGTATAATTCGTCCTTCCTCACATCTGGCATAAATGAGGCCAAAGTATGGGTCTTCAACATACAAATTCTTTATTGCGGAGAAGCTAAATAGCTTCGTCTACAATTTAGTTAGGAGAGAATGTCATCTCGATAGGGCATCGACCACTATATTATTCTTCCAATTCTTATACTTTACGACAGAGGAAAACCCCTCTATGAACTCAACTTACTTGGCCTATCTTTGAGATAGCTTTGATTGGCTCTTTAAATATCTCAAGGATTCATGGTTAGTATAGATCACAAATTTCTTAAGTAACAAATAGTGTTGCCATGCTATTAGGGCTCGAATTAAAGAGTAAAACTCTTTGTCATAAACTAAATAGTTAAGTGTAGCTCTTCTAAGCTTTTCACTAAAGTAAGTAATAGGTCAGCCTTCTTGCATTAGTATGGCACCTATGTCTAATCCAGACGCATTAAACTTTACTTCAAACACTTTGTCGAAGCTTGGCAAAGCTAAGACAGGGGTTATAGTCAACTTCTCATTTACTTCCTCAAAACTCCTCTACTCCTTCTCTCTTTATCTAAATTCAATGTTCTTCTTAGACAGTTTAGTAAATAGGGCCATGATCGTACTGAAATTCCTTATAAATCTACGATAGAATGATACTAAGCCATGGAAACTCCTCACATTGGTCGAAGTGATCGATACTAGCCATTTAATGATTGCTCTAATATTCTCTTCATCAACTTGTATGTTACCACCACTTACAACAAATCCTAAGAATATCACTTCGAATTGGCAAAAGTCGCACTTCTTCAGATTGGCATAGAGTTGTTTGGCGTGAAGTTTTGCAAAGACTCTTCGAAGATGCTCCTGGTGAGTCTCTAGATTAAGGTTGTATACTAAGATGTCATCAAAATAAGCCACAACAAACTTCCTCATAAATTCTTGGAGTACATGGTTCATCAAGCACATAAATGTATTCGACGCATTGGATAGTACAAATGCCATTACAAGCTACTCATATAATCCCTAGCTTATTTTAAATGTGGTTTTCCATTCATCATATTCCTGCATTTGAATTGGATGGTATCTTGATTTGAGATCAATCTTGAAGATTAGTTTTGCTCCATTCAACTCATCTAGTATATCGTCAAGCCTTAGTATAAGATACCTATACTTAATGGTGATTCAATTAATTTCTCAGCTATCTACAAACATTCTCCAAGACCCATCTTTCTTTGACACTAACAAAGTCGACACTGTATAAGGACTAAGGGACTTACATACACACCCCTTCTTCATTAGCGCACTTACTTACCTCTACAACTCGGTGGCCTGTTCAAGATTCAGTTTGTAGGCAAGTTTATTAAGCAACACAACTCTTGAATGCAAGTCAATTCCATGTTCAATACCTTAGATGGAAGGTAGACCTTCTGGTAGTTCATTTGCGAAAAAATCGGTAAACTCTTCCAATAATGTTTTTACCTTGGTGGGTTGCTCCCCTTCTTTAAACCTCATCTCCGGTATTCTTCGAACCAATAGATAGGTCGATCCTTCGAGCTTCAACTCTCTTTTCAGCTCGACTCGAGTTATTACTAAAGTCCCTTTCTTTAAGGTTCAGTTAAGTTGGGTCTGCATGACTTTTACTTGCTCGGCAATCATAGGACTCAATTTCATCCTCTTACCTTCATTCTCCACAGAACATGTATTCCTTCTTCCATCATATACCACAGCTCGATTAAACATCTATGGTTATCCAAGTAGAATGTGGGATGCACTCATGGGTAGCACATCACAAAGTACTTAATCTGGATAATTGCTAACGTAGATCGGTACGAACACCTGTTTGTTCACCTATAAGCTCCTTTATCATCGAGCCAATGTAGCTTATAAGGTTTTGGGTGGAGCTTAATCGACAATTTCAATTGTTGGGCCATAAATGTAGAGGTTGCATTAGTATAACTCCCACTACCAATGATTAAGGCATACAGTGACTCATTCACCTTACATCTAATGTGGAAGAGATTCTCCTTCTGTTCGTCCTTAGGTAGAGGACTGACACTCATCATCCTTATCAACACTAAAGTGGTCGGTATAAAGTTTCCTTCCTTACTACAGATAACTTCCTCTTCAAATAGTTCAGTCTGTCCATTCTCTTTCAGCTACTCTACTTCCTCATTAGTACTATCAACTTTAATAGTTGGTGCCTTGCCTCAAATCACCATAGTTCTTCAATTCTGATACTAAGCGACCATGTGTCTAAATCCTTGCCATTTGAAACACTTGATCTCACTTGTCTTGCTCCCCAAACTTTAACCTTTCTCAAACTTTCTAGGGGTTTCCTTCTATTCTGCTCGGGTAGTTAGAGTAGGCCAAGCTTCGGTAACCTTACTTGTTTCTGTTTGTATAGGTCTGCTCGGAATAGGTTTATTGCCACCAGGTCAACTGATAGTAGGTCAAAACCTTTCTATTCAATGTCTTTCTATCCTCTTAGTGGCTCAGATTGCATCATTAAGCGTTTCAATATCTAGGGTTTCTAGAATTTTCCCAATCTTATACTTCAACCCACTGATGAACCGAGATACAGTTCATTCCTCTAGCTCCACGACTTCATATCGGATCATTAATATTTAGAATTCCTTAACATAAGTATCTATACTCAACCCTTCTTACCTTGGCCCCTACGGTCTTTTGAAGGCATCTTACAAGTAATAGCTCGATACAAACCTTCTCCTCATAACCCTCTTCTTTTCATCCTAACTCTTAATCTCTTGTTCTCCTTCCCTTCTTCGGGTGGCTTGCAAGTTCTTCCACCATAGGGCGGTATAACTAGTAAATCTTAACATAGCAAGCCTTACCTTTGCATTGTTGGGTATGTTGTAGCATTCAAATTGCTTTTCAATCCTATCTATCTAATCCAGGTAGTCTTTGGTGTCACTACTTTTAGAAAAACTTAGAATGTACATCCTTAACCCTTCAACTCGAGGGGCTCGGACATTCTTCTCCTCGGGCCTATAGTACTCCTTGTCTTCATTTTCTCCTTCCTCTTCTTCTTCGATTTCTTTGAGTATTAGCCTATACCTAGCATCCCTACCCATTCCTTCAGCTCGGGGTGGTCGAGTTAAGGCTTTAACTTGCTCAAACTAACCATTGCCTTGCTCTTGCTGCTTACGTCCTTGGGTTAGGCTATTTCTAACTCGTTGTCTATTTTCTTGAATAATATTCACCAAATTAGCTACTAAGTTGGTGAGTTGATGAGCCTATCCAATCAATCACCCACTAATTGAGGTGCGAAGCTTACTTCTTACCCTTGGCCATTTCAAGCACCACTTTCCTAGTTTCTTAGAGTTCCTTGGACACTAGAATTCGACAATGTTGGTTACCCCTACAAAATTTGATGCCTAAAATACCACTCAAAGTTCTTTTCATGAATAACAACAGCAGATCAATAACTAATACTCTCAACAATAGGACAACTATACAACAATCATACAAACAGCCACACTTTGTTTTGTGTAGGAGAAATAGGGAAAAACAAAGTATAGAACTTTCCTCAACAACTTTCTACTACCCAAATTACGATGTTAGCAACAGAATTTCTAACACTTGAAAAGAGTAACAAACCACTCAAATAACAAAGTAACAGAATTCCAGCTTCAAATGTAGCGAAGCTCTAATACCAAGATGATACGAATC
Organism: Lumnitzera littorea; assembly: GCA_024138015.1. Taxonomy (NCBI): domain Eukaryota; kingdom Viridiplantae; phylum Streptophyta; class Magnoliopsida; order Myrtales; family Combretaceae; genus Lumnitzera; species Lumnitzera littorea. Next base: position 27,744,129 of record JAMXBB010000011.1, read on the forward strand.
TAGAGATGAACACACAAACCCAATATCACATGTAGTCAAGGGATAGGTTTAGACTATAAGGTGGCCCAAAAAGTAAATGATGGTTGAAGATTGAGTAAGAGTTCCCGTACATTGACATTGGAGATGACATACCAACGCCTCGTACAAGCTTAGGCTATACTTGATATGATGCACAAGTGTGACCAGAGGATACTCGACACTAATCTACACTCAAAGAGCTAGATAAGAATAACTCAAGAGTAAGCAATAGGATACTTAGCTTAAGAGAGTATGCATTGCGAACAGTGACTAAGAACAGACAAGGTTGGTCTCTAAATAAGTCCAAGTTTACCGAAAGCTTAAAAAGGAAATGATGAGGAATGTGCAAAAGGACAAATGTGAGTGAAAAAGTAAGCAAAAACCCACAAACAACTCTAATGGATATAATACACCAATGAAACTTCTGAGGACTCACGACACAGCTCAATATAACGCACGAGATGGTCAGATGAGGTTACTCATCACCTAACCTTACTTAAGGGTTAAGATAAAAGTGAAATGAATATATACAAGTGATGTTTACGAGAGGCAAAATATCCAGTGTATCAATATTCAATCTACTCACAGCTATAAGTACAAGGAATATTTATACTTGAGAATTTAGAGCAACATACCTAAAAAGAAAAGACAAAAAGGGTATTACCTTGAAGAAGTAATGTATGAGGATAAAAATGAATATTAAAAAAAAAAGTAATGATTAGTGTAGTAGATTCCATACATGGTCCTGTACATGTAGCGATGATACATTAGCGAGGCTGTTGGAGGGTACAAATAAAATTGTACAATCCGGTTGCTTGTTTGGATAGGGGTGGCTAAGGATTAGTCTACTCTCTCTATCGACTTCTCAAAAAGGGAAATGCTAAGTCATTGGTCAGCTCGGGTGTAAGTGACTAATCTATAACTCGGCATACTTCAAAGAGATGGGCAGTCATTCGGCTTGACATACAGAGTGACTCGGCAAAAAAGTACTCGGCTTTAGTAGAAGTTAGCTAGAGTAGAAGAATCTGCCTGGCCAGGCCTTTCGGTCTTCGGGCTCAGCTACCAGTCAAAAGCTTAGTAGCTTGATTCTTATCGGTATGTCTAGAAGAATTCAATTGTATATTCTCTATCTTGCGACCATTACAACATAAAGTATTTATAGTATCTAATTAGGGTAAATCCTAGGTTATAGTAAATTGCAAAAAAGGATTCCTATTCGATAAGGAAAAGGGGAATAATTTATAGGGGTATCATTGTAATTATGCAAAAGGAATATTTGTTGGCAAAAAGGACAATATGGATGTTAGAAAAGGATAACGTGTATGTAGTTTGCTCATTCTGTGGTCTCAATGACACTACGAGCTAGGCAGAGGTGGGTCCTAATAAGGTTAAATTAGTGTCAACAATTCGACAGCTCAGTTGGTCAGGACTAGGCAGATGTTAGTTTAAAGGTAACTCACTTTTAGGTCATCCTCGGGTGCTCGACTCTTAGAAGCTATCAACTCGGCCTTGGTACGACTTAAGTCAACTATATCCTAATTCAACACTCTAATCGGTGTGTGATGGTGGGGTTAGCTTGGTATGTTGGTTGGTCATCTTAGCAGTTTCCTAGATGAAGTAGAGAGTAAAGTAACTTAGCAGGTCGGACTACAGAAGGCATTGCTCCTCAGCACTCAACTTACCTTGGACAGCTCATCGAGCCATATGAGCAAGCCTATAGGCTTAAGAACATGTGATTAGTCTATAATCCCAATCAAAAGGTCCATATTCAGTCGAAGAATCCTAGTCATTTTCCCTAGCAAGTTGCGATGTATGTTAAGTTAGAGATTAAGCAGGGTTTAAGTTAGATCATTTTTTAGGTGATCAATTAATTTCAAACTGCCCAATCAAGTAGTAAGAATAAAACAAGCAATACATAAAGTTCAACATTCCATATTAGCAAAGCAATATTCAAGCATGTATGCTACATATGCACAACTACAAACAAATATGTACTAAAGCCTCTAAATATTTTGAAATAATACTTCGAAATACGATGAAGTACTGACTGCACTTACCTGGAATTTGATTGCTCCTTAACTTAGTTGTTCACTTATCCCCCTTCAAGAATCCCCATATGTTTATCCAATTAATTATTTTACTTACTATATAAGACATGAGATACCATTAATTTATTTATCTCATAAGAATTAAGTTGATTTGAAATTTAATTTATGAGTTATGTATATGTAAGTATGGAAGTTAAAGTCATTTCATAGATGAATTTTACCTTTGACACCCTTTAAACTAAGGTATCAGTTAAGTTATCAATAATTTTTTTAGATTGAAGTGCTTCTAAGTCATCCTCTAAGCCATATTAGAGTTAGGATTTATGACAGAATTGTCCTTTGAATGAACCTCTTAGTTTGATAAGTACTCCAAATTTCTCATGGAATGCCTTCTGAAGCAGCTTTTGAGTGTTCACATTCATATATCTTCATTCAAATACCCTATGAGCTACCTTATATGTTCAACTTACTTCATGATTTTTAAGAGATTTATACTTTGACTTAGTCTTTGAGTTTCCCTATGGTCACAACTCATATATATGTTTTCCTCTGACTTAATTTCTAAGCTTATTCTTAGTATAATATTCATACCAAATCCTCTATGTTATCCTTTACCTTGAACTAAACTTCCATTGATTAATCGATTTATTCACTTTTCTCTTAAATTCCAATTAGAGAAACCAATTCAACACTTCATTTAACACCTCACAACCTCATTAATCCTTGGAATCTTCGTTTAACAATTCATCAATTACCAATCCTTAAATTCATATACTACTGAATTGCACTTGTAAGTGGTAGATTCCTGATTTTCATATCCACTTCTAATAAAACTCAATCTAACCCCCTCACTAAACAATAAATTACTCTAATAATCATCTTGTTATAGATTTTGAGTGAGGTCCTTAAGAAAAATTACTAATTTTCACTATAAATACCATTTTAATCATAATTTAGGGCTTAAAGATTCATGAAAAATATAGAAAATAGTTTTGTAGAAAAACTTTTCATAGCATATCAATATAAGTATAGAAAAGCTTATAGAAAAAATTTGCAAGTTAAAATTACGTCATTAAGATAATTTAAATCAATACCGAAATCAACTCGATTTTGTCGATTTTTTAAGGATGTAATATTTATCTACTAAATTTATATAAATAATATTTTTGTTGGATTCTACACATGAAAATACTATGAAATAAAATTTTCTAGGAAAAATTGATTTTTTAAATAATTTTTTTAAAAATAAGCCAATTTTGAGAACTCACCAGATATCAACCAAGCTAGCAATGGTTGCTACTTTATGTGGTAACGGTGGTTAGTCTCTAGCAACTGCTTATACCTCTAAACTATTAACAACCCAATTTTGCACCTGATTTTCGTATATTTTTCCAAATTTTCCTCTTCAATTTTATAAACCTAAGCTTATTTTTCCTAAATCCTAGTTTGATTGTACAATATTGTGAAGAGAGTTTCTAGAAATTTTTAGAGCATTTGGAGATTCAAAATGAAAATTTTCTCTCTCTTTATGGAAATTCACCTTATATACTAAGCTTAAGTGACATATTACTTCAATTCTTTACCCAACACCTATCTAATTCCACTTCTACACCTAAACCTAACTTAATTTAGCTGTCCTTCATTTTTATTAATTTTTCATTATTTTTCTTTTCTTATTTTAGCTTAATTTGTATTTAATTGGGTGTTTTAGATAATTACGGGTATATATTTACAGGTAAAAAGTACACATGGTAAATATACATATTTTCAATGTATCATTTTACGTCATTTAATAATTTTCTTACACTTATAGTTTATCTCTACAAATTTGCTAACTGTCTAAGCATGTTCTACACAATTACATTAATTATTAAATAGTATAATAAAAATATACTATTTTAGTTATATTTTTAGTATTTTATTATATTTTTTAAATTTGAGCTCACAAGTACTCATTGACTAAAATTCTTAACTTATTTGTAAATTTTTAAGTTAATCAAATTAATTCTATAAATGCCTTAAATCGCCCGCTCGAAACCTATTCACATAAGTACGAACCTATATGTTAACTATACTAAACATATATACATGCCTATTAAATATTATTTCATATCATCTTGTAAATAATGTTATCCATATAGTTTATCTCTCATACCTAATTAAGCATTATAACTTATCTTACATGCTTTTGATAATTTACAAATGTTACATGCAAAATTAGCTTTTTAGTTATAAAATTTTTGTTATTATATTTACAAAAACCCAAACCTACAAAGGCCATGTTGTTTGTTGTTTACATATTTATATATTAATTATATATTTATATTTCTTCTTCAACCAAGTCATATAATACTAGTGCTCGACCATACTACTTTCTTGAATGCCCTAAAACTTGATACTTAGAACTTATTTACTAGAGTATACAGCTTACAATTTACTTAACTTGATAGCTTTCATGATTACACTACATCTAAGTGCTAAATCCTAATTGTAAATTTTGCATGATCTCACAGGTGCTTAGCATGGGAATATGTATCAAGCACCTTTGATAAACATGACATAATTATGGATTAACTATTGGATCCAATAGTGAGACATTACGGGCTAGACGTGTAACTTAGCAAGCAAATTAGAAAGTTATAATAAATATCATATAATGTTGAGTAATAAAAATATAAAGAATCCAAAAAATTAGTAAGGTTGTTAACCATCTTACCATGTTATGCTAGAGGACCATGCTTGTGGATAGTTCGACTAAATTGTTTAGTGAATGTTACCATGATATAATGGAATAACTATACAAGCTTGAAGCCTTTTTTGTTTTTTTTTTATTTTTAATTTGTTTGTACTTTATTCATATCTATTTTATGTCTAATATGTATCAGTGTGAATCTAACATTTGAAAAATTATCTTATTTGTTTTGATTTCAAGCTTAAGTTTAGATGAATTATGTTTGTGTATCTCAACTCATACTAACTATGGTGAAGATGGTTGTTGATAGGCAAGTTTGGACTTGGACCTAGTAGGTTCAATCCAACCCCACTCATGCTCTTAGGCAACCTTAGAAGGTCTATTTTGACAAGGCTTAACCCCTTAATTAGACTTATCTAACCTGATTATAAGTTTGCTTTAAAGACTGGTCTGACCTACCTTTATTTGGACCCATCCCTTGTTCTACTAGAGTTTTGCCCTCTTCCCCCTTATCAACAATCTGTCCTACTCAGCTTAACTCAACTTCCCCTTAGGTTAGGTCCTTTATCACACTGCCTTAATACCCATTAAGGGGCTTTGCACTTTGTGTGAATGTCTCCAAGGCATGGAAGCTCCTTCAAGCTTGTCTAATCCTACCCTCTCTTTAGGTAGGAACACATATAAAAGCACCTATATTCGAGGTAAATCTTTAATAAAGATGCACTCTAACTTCTAGAAGATGTATATCTGTTCAATTAAATACACTTACCTATTTGAGAAGATTTGATTCTAAATTTAGCAACGCTTGACTTTTCTAAAATATCTTAGCCTTATCCCCTATAAATAGGCAATAAACCCCTCAAGTACGATACTTCACTCATACTAGCTGTTATTTTACTACTCTTAAGAGAGATCTTAACTTGAGCATTAGAGTGTCCACATTAGTCCATACCTAATGTGTTTTCACAGGTCACATTGTTAAAGAAGCAAGCTTTCAAGCCCACTTCACATGAGATTCAAGCTTACCATCCCAATTTCAATCTCTAGCAAAGATCACAAGCAACAATCGTAATTAAGAAAAAGGAATTGGAAGGTAAAAGTCTATGTATTTTCAAGAAGAAAATTTTAAAAATACATAATTTATTTATTAAAGAAAGTAAACTTTGTTTTTTTTTTTGTTTTATCTGTGAAACAAAATAAAATAATAAGTAAGTAAATGTACTTTTATGGAAACTTGTCACACATTTAATTTTATAAGGTAGGTATGTTAGTACTTTTATTTTCATATTTTTAGTAGCTAATTTGGTAAAAACATGATATGTAATCAATGCCAAAAGGTTTTTTAAAAAGTGGAAGAGAGGACCTCAAGTGTAACTAATGCAACTTGAACGAATAACTTGATGACTCCCAAATGGCATTTTTGGTTCATAGAATGGACTAAGATGAGAACAAAATTATAATTCTTAGGGAATAAAATAGAGAAATGATAACTATTACTTTATTTAATTGCATTTAAAAGGAAACATATTGTTGGATAGGAAAAAAAAAAAAGGTTTTAAAGCTACTATTGAAGTACGTGTATTAATTGAGCATGTTTGAATGTTCATAATTGATTAGTTTAGTAAATTAATTGGTGGAAAATGGAGTCTTAGCATATCTTCAAAACTCCTATCATAGCTCCATGAAAAATGCCCACATAAATTAATAAATAGCTATTGCAATTTCTTATTTGACAATAATAAGGGTTTTTTTTTTTTATGGAACCAATAATAAGGATTTAGTGGAGTAGTTTTTTTAGCTAATTGTAGAGGAGGGGAGACTTGAACCCTAGTCTATCCCGATCGGAAATCAATGACAATATCACTAGACTATAATGACCTTGGTTTAGTGGAGTAGTTTATTTACAAAACAAATGCACTAATATCTTAAATAAGGCAAGAATAATTATTCAATTTTACCTTTATAAAGTCAGATATGTAATCATCATAAATAAAAGTATTATTATTACATTGGATAAGCGATGGAACCTAATCCATAACTATAAATTGAAAACTCAAATTTATAACAACTTAACTATTGTGAATTAAGAGTGAACAACTACCAATTAAACTCTATTAAACTGAATTAATTTATTTAGGACTAATGTAACTTGTGAATAATTTTCTTCTTAGCTTGGCCAAATCAAGAGTTATATAGATGTAATAAAAATAGAAAAAAAAAAGCATTAGAAGAGCTTGGGTTTTCTCTTTTTGTTTTTATTTTAAGATTTATTATTTAGATAAATTACGTGGACTACCCTTATGAACCTTGTAAATTACATTGTGTTGTTCCTTGAATTTCACTTGATGGTGAGATCCCTTGTAATGAAAGAAGACAAACTACAGCAGTGTTACAAGGTGCTCCAAAGTAACTACTTTAATGTTTAAGTTAGAAATATGGTGATAGAGAAAAAGCATGTACATAAGGAAAGTTTAAAAAGTTGAAGGTCCTTTATCACGAGGCCTCGCCCCTAAATTATAAGGGGGTAAAGTTGAGCTAATTTTGGTATGTAGATTGAAATCTTGAGATATGCTTTAGATTTTGTGGGGATAGTTGTTGACTTGCCTAATCTACCAAGGTGATCATGTGGACTTAAGTTGGAACTCTTGTAATAGACTTAGCTATCCTAAGCTTGAAGGCCTAAGACTTCGGATAGGCCCTTCATTTTAGTTAGGTTGGACCTTATTTTGATAATTTAGGTAAGGTGGGTAGAACTCTTTCATAACTTAGCCTTGGTTTTGTAGAAGATATTCGAACTATGAGGAGTTTATAGGATAGGAGGTCGAATTGAGACTTGAGAACTCGACGCAAGTATAAAGGATGTAGACTTGAGCTTAGGACCTATGTCCAAAATAGTCTATTAACACATCAACATTCTATCTTTTTAAAATACGATACTTGTATTACATTTAATATGTGAAAATAGACTTTGAATTATATTGTGATTTCGGGTTCTATTTTTTTTCACATGTTTACAAGTGTTTTTAGAAGGTAGAATCACAATTTTATGGAATTGGTGATTTTAACTTTAAGAGGGGATTCATTTCCACCTTTTTAAGCTGAAGGGTGAAATCGTGACTCAATTTCACCTTTTAAGAGGGACGAAATCACTTATTCCATTTTAATTTGAAATTACTTATTTAATATTTAGTCTAATTATTAAGACCATTATAGCTTAGGTGATGCCATGCATCTCCCAACCTATTAAAATATACTAGGGTTTGAATCCCTTTTCCCATAGTTGGTAAAAAAAAATAAAAAAAAAACTTTAGTCTAATTATAGTATGCGATGATTAAACATATTTTTTAATTAGTATTGCTATATACATATTTTATTACATTCCATAAGTATTTCTAAACATAAAAAACAAAATATTATTCTGATACTTATTCCATCTTATTCGGTTCCATACCTATCATAACATTGTCCCCTTAGTTTTGGTTGACACTAGGGTTATCAAATTTTTGACATGTCTTTACCACATTGACATTGTTAATAATTGTATTTGAATATTATAATACTATATATATAACGATTAACTCAAATAGTAAAAAAAATTAAAATTCAAAAAATATAAAAGAAAAGGAAAAAAGGATATTTTTCAAGTAGGTCATACTTTTACACACATATATTATAAATATATATTAATTAAATGAATTAATCAAATTAAAAAGGAAACAAAAAAAAAAAAATAGAAGAAAGAGGAAAAAAAAAACTGCAAATAAGGGGGAGAAGAAAAGGTTTTTTAGCACTCCTTGATCTTAGATGGTAACATAGATTCTAATATGAAAAGTTACGAAAATATTAAATCTCAATAAGAATTATAGAAATCTTATTTCAACCCTTTTCTTTTTAAGAAAATCTTAGCTTCACATGAGAATTAAAAAAAAAAAAAAAATAGAGGTGCTAAAAGAGGAAAAGAAAAAACACTCATTACATTTATCCCCATTATAAAAATCCATGTACTAGTACTAGCAGATTAATTCCACATTTTCCAAGGTGACTGTCTCATATATTTATTTAATCCGGCGTCATCTCCAAGTAATTACAAGGTACCGTCTAGGTAGGGAGGGCAGGACAGGACTTCCGGACTCTTACCCAGACCGTGTTTTAAAAAACCACAAGCAAGTCACAACTCCTTCATTCGCCAAGACTAAACAAAACAATACAATTCGATCACGCCTTTCTCATTACAATCTTTCTCTTTCTTTCACATAGGCATTTAATAAGTTTAACCCGCCACTTTTCTTTACATTTTCCAATCCATTGAAAAAGAAGAAGAAAGCAGAATACAGATTAATCTGTTTTTAATTGTGTTAGCAGTCTAGATTTCCTTGCCCTAATTGATTGTTAATATTCTTTCATATATAAAGGGAGAGACCTATTTGATGGCTGCTTTTAGGCGCGTTGTTCGTTTTGGGGACAATTCTAGGATTTGCTTCTCCAATAGATTTGGATCGTTAAATTCCTATTCAACTTCGAATTCAACTTCAACATCCACCAATTGGAATGCCTCGCATTGGTTCAATTACAGGCAAATTTCTCAGGCTGTAAAGCCCAACGGAAAAGGCGCATGCCTCGTTGACACGTTAGCTGTGGTAATATTGCTGTTTGATTATATTTTTCTCTATATATGTCGATTTTAGGTTTCGGTTAAGTGGCAAATATTGATCGATTTGTTGACTAGGGGTAAGTATTGTGGTTGTTTGGATGGAATTTGTTGTAGGTTAGGAGTTTAGAAGCACAAGGTTTGCCGTCAAAGCAGGCCGAAGCTATTACATCAGCGATTACTGCTTGTATGGACAATGTTATTCATTGCTGTGTTTCAAACACAGACATGCAAAAGGTAGTTGATTATGATACGATTTTCTGTGTGATTTGTAGATTCGGTTAAATATTGCCTTATTTAGTTGATTTTTTTTTTTTAAAAAAAAATTTGGTGCAGATTGTAATGGGACAGGATTCCAATTTGTCAAAGTTCCAATCCAAAGTAGAAAGTTATCAGGTATTCATGAAGGTTTTGTTTGGGTACTTCAGTTATAGAGAACGCTAGTTATTATTTGATTTTGTTTTGTGTATGCTAATTATATTGTAGCGTCAAATATCTGTACATGTTGTGAGATTGCCTGTTGGATTTTTTCTTTCGTTAAAATGCATCAATGCATTGGTTGAGGACAAGTTTTTTTTATGTTTGCAAGTTAATGTTTATTAAAGCTTGTTTTAATGGTTGTGGCTTACTTATTGTTTGTATGCTTCACATTTCGAGCTCAATTTTTGCAACTAGCTTTTTAATGCAAGCATTGGTTTGATACCCTGGGTTTTGTGTATTGTTAGAAACAACAATTTGCATTTTAAATAGCCTTCACTGGAGTAGGATGTATATTAACATATTTGATGCAAGCATAATAAGCTTGAAGTCCTTCCACATATGAGGGCCAGATTGGTTCTAGAGAACTTACAATTCTTCTTAATTAAATATTATTTTCTACTTATGCTCACAATTGATGATTACTTAGGCAGTTGATACTTCTGTTTGTTCAGAAACTCTAGTTGAAATGGTATGTTTGCCTCCAGAAAGATTTCTTGCTACTTGCTAGACATTGGATTTTAGGTGCCTCAAGCAGGATGGTATGTAATGAGGCAGATCAGTCATCCTCTAGTTAGAATGGCATGTATATGAGATATTGTTACAGGATCAGTTTCAGATGCAATAGGGGTGGATTCTCCACTAGTAACTTCATTACCTTTACCAACATTCCTCCCTTGTTGACCCATTTTTGCTAGCAATGTTTAGGGCTCATTAAAGAGAATTCCAGATCTCTAGAAAATATGAAGAAACTGTTTGGCAATAAAACTGTCTGATTATTCTTTCCAGTGCAGTCATACTAGTATACAAGGAATACAGGAAATAACTTCCCCTAGACACAATCTAAAAATAGCATAAAAATAGGAACAACATAACTGTCTCCATTCACACAACTGCACACAACCATTAGAACATACAGCAAAATAGAAATACAGAAAATTCCATTACTGCTTTTTCTTTCCCTTACGTTCATACACATATTTAAAGGGTGTTAAGAGCTATTGGCATGTGGCTGCACTACTAACATTGTCCTCCCCCTTTAAAGATGTGGCTGACATCAAGCTTGATAGTTGGAAAGTCCTCGGCTGCTGGTTCCCATGAAGCTTCAGTAGGTGATTGACCTTCCCAATGAACCAATACTTCCTCTTGATCATGAACTTTGCACATATCCAGAATGGCCTTAGGTAGCATCAATGCCTTTCCATCTTTGACTTGTGGAATAGTTGGTGGTGTTGAGGGAAGTCCATAAAAGCGCTTGAGATGGGATATATGGAATACTGGATGTATCTTGGTTTCCTTTGGAATAGAGAGCCGGTATGCTATTGCTCCAATTTTTTCTGCAATGGGAAAGGGCCCATAGAACTTAGGAGACAATTTTCTGTTGGCCCTATGACCAACCAATTGCTGCCTATAAGGTTGCAGCCTCAAAATAACCGAATCCCCTTTGTCAAATTGAACTTCCCAACAGTCGTAATCATAGGTGGACTTCAGTTTGTCTGAAGCATATAACAGTCTTTCTCTGAAGTTTTTAACCATCTGATCCCTGTCCAATAAGGTGATGTCTACTGCTGCAATCTTATAGGCACCAGGAACATAAGATAGCAGGTGTGGTGGTGGTCTTCTATAAACAACTTGAAATGGAGTCATTCTCAAGGTAGAATGGTAGCTATTATTGTAGCAATACTCAGCCCATGATACCTACCCTGTCAACTTCTTTGGGTGATCACTAGCAAAGCAACGGAGATACATTTCGAGAATTCTATTCCCTACTTCGGTTTGGCCATCACTTTGTGTGTTCAAAAGAGGCAGAGGATGCTTTCACAACACTCTGAACAGCCATGACACGATAAAAATACAGAAAATTCCACTACTGCCTATGTATTTTTATTTTTCTGTATTATTAATATTTGTGTGCAGTTGTGTGGACAGAGACATAGGCAGTTATGTTCTTATTTTTATGCTACTTTTTAGATTGTATCTAGGGAAAGTTATTTCCTGTATTCCTTATTTACTAGTGTAGCTGTATTGGTAAGAATAATGGAACAGTTTCATCACAAAACAGTTTCTTCATATTTTCTAGAGATCCAAGGTTATCTCTAATGAGCTTTAAATATCACTAGCAAAAATAGGTCAACAAGGGAGGAAGGTCGCTTAAGGTAAGGAAGTTACTAGTGGAGAATTCACCCCTATTTCATCTCAAACCAATCCTGTAATAGATATACTAGTCTTTGTTAGATGCATAAGCCAAATTCTACTTATTCTTAAAATATTGATTTTGATTGCATTTATAAGAATATTTCTCTAGGCTTTTGCTTTAGCACTTTCTATTAAGCCTTTCCTTCAAATTGTTGCATTCGCTGAGATAAATGACTATCTCCTATATGAAGTTAGCTCTTTTCCTCATGTAGATACACTTTCTTTTTAGTTTGTCATTTATTATTACATGTATAAAGTATAACCAGATGTTTTGTTGTTGGTTATTGCTTTTTATTGCTGAACTCTAAGATCATGCTGTTGACAGTTCTTCATTCTTCAAGCTTTCCTCATGTGTTTTCGACAATTTCTTGTGTGGTCTATTTGCTTGAAGATGTCCATGCATTGAGAGTTATGCACAAGGATGGATGTTCAACAAAGCCCCGTGCATTTTGAATCCACCAAGGTTCAATCCCATTGTTTGCCCAACCCATGTATCTCATGCATATCTTATGTAGAGACCTAAGTTCTTATGATTTCTTTTTCATTATTTGTGTTAAGTTTCTCCTCCAACTGTATGGAAAAAAGAGTTCCAATATTGAGTAAAAATAAGAGCTCCATATCATTAAAAGAAAGTAAACTATAAATTCACAAGAGCAATGCAGCTAAAAATCTTGCAAAAGTAAAACTCAAGGGCTGTTGTTTCTTTTTTAAGCAAGGTTTTGCAGATGAGCAGCAAGATCAGTGAGCTTCTGGACTTGTAGTTTATCTCTTTCAATTTCCTCCAGTTATATCTTTATTATCTGAAATGCATTAATAATCAACTGCTGCTAGAAGTTGGTTGGCATTGTTTAGATCAAATTATGTATTTCTCTGTGATTACCTCTGTAGAATCATTTTCATGTCAAAATTTCAATATGAATTTGAATTCCAACTGGCCTTCAAGGCCGGAATGTTGAGGTGTATTATCTCAAAAAGTGAGAGGGCGGAGACTTTTTGTCGAGAAAAGATGCTTGAAAATACTTCTTTGTGCTCTACAGTATCTGCACGTATATTCTGCTGCAAATTATAATAATGGAATGCTCACTCCATATAGAAACCTTAACATGGAGAGTTCCTGTCATACTCTTACTACAACTTATATATTGTTTAATATAAATGGGAGATTGTGAAGAAGATGTAGTACTTGAATCATATATTGTTTGACAAAATATGACTGGGGATTTGAATTTGGAATTAAAGATGATCTTCATGGTCAACTTCTGATATAAGTTAAATATTGCTCCACTTTATTGTCTCTTGCACTCTCTCTAAAGCCATTCTTTGAAACTGTTTTGCTTTATTGGAAATACATGAAAGATTATTTTTCCCCTCTGATTATTTTATTTTTATAGTGGGGGAGAAAAAAGGACCATGATTTGCTCAGCAGTAATGAGCATTATGTTGGTATATAGCTCTTGGTTGAACTTTCCACTAATAAATGCTAAATGCCTTATCTGTATATTTATTGACTTTTCCATTGGATAGGTGAGTTCAGCATGTGAGTGAATCTGTTTGTTTTGTGTAAATAGTCATTAGTCACTCCAGCATGATTGAGTTGGCATATTAACCATGTGTGTCTCATAGATAATGGTATATCACTGCTATATGAATGACCTTAGTATGAGTTCATCAAAGTTTCTCTTGTTATATTGTTGCAGGAAAACCAATTTTCTCTATTGCGACGTGAGATCGAGAAACTTGAAAGTATTGTAAAGCGTGAGAGTGAGAAACGTGAAGCTGATATTGAGAAGATGCGTAGTGAACTGAGGTCTGTTGATTGAACATCTCACTATAGCATTCTCCTTTCCCAAGTTTGACTTTCGAATTTGGTTAAATATCTGAGATATTAATTAGCTATTGCTTGTATCAGATATGAGATTGATAAAGTTACCGCTGGTCAGCGGTTGGATTTGAATCTTGAAAGAGGGTAAGGAAAAGAGAATAAAAATAGTCAAATTTCTATCTCTTATGTATAATTTTTAACCATTGATTTTACCAGTAGTATCTTCCTTGTTTACTAATTTTTTCTAGTCTAATATCTCAACAGGCGAATTCGTGATGAACTATCCAATCAGAATGCTGAAACCACGAACCTCACAAACAAGCTTGACCGAGTAAGCTTAATATTTTTATTGAAGCTTATTACTAGTATTGGCATTCACACATTCGTGGTAAATAATTTAAAATGCATTTCACATGCAGGAAATTCATGCATTAAGAGCCCAGTTGGAGGCTGCAAAATATGATGTGATCAAGTACTGCATTGGTACTCTTGTCTCCATATCTGCTGTTGGTCTCGCAGTGGTTCGTATTTTAATGTAATTTGTTTGCTTTATGACTTAACTCCTAGAAACATCAATTATTATACTTTGACAGCAACGAGGGTCTCAATATTTACATCTAGAACTTTTCTTAGAGAAAAGGCAAGTTGAAATTGACTCGAATGTAGTGATAATTGTCTGCTTCAAGAGCGTTGTGCATGTTGTTCTTTGATTTTTTCAGCAAAACTCACGCAAATGTAATGTATCTCGCTTGAGTTTGTTTTGCAATTTGCTTAGTGTCGAAAATGTAAAGAAGATAGAAACTTTTGGTTTACTTTATTCACTTTCTTTGCCCTCTTGGGAGAATGAAAGGCACGATATTGTGCAATATACCTTTACTATTGACAAGATGCCTGCCTGAAATTAATGGTTTGTTGGTATGGTTATGGTTGACTTTTGATCTGTTTCTGCAAGTTTCTGTCTCTTTTTCCCTCTCCTTTCCAAATAATAGTAGGGCCTCTTGGACACGTTCAAGAGAACTGAGGAACGTGTTTGATTTATTTTAATGCCCATGATTAAGCATATGCGTTTCTTTCATGGTGATTCAGCCAAGGAACTTGCTAACCTTGTATAGCTCAGATTGTGCACGAAAGTAAGATTGCATTTGGTTCATCTATTTCTTTTCTCATCAGCATGCTGTAGAGCTCAAAGTCAAAGATGGCCCCTATATTCTATGCATATTAAGATGATCTGATATGAAAATGATTAAACTTAAGAGAGAACTTTAATCTAGAGTGAACTCTAAAAGCGACAGATGTTGCGTCATGTTCAAAGGAAAAGCCCCGTTA
This sequence comes from Lumnitzera littorea, assembly GCA_024138015.1. Lineage (NCBI taxonomy): Eukaryota > Viridiplantae > Streptophyta > Magnoliopsida > Myrtales > Combretaceae > Lumnitzera > Lumnitzera littorea. The sequence goes on from JAMXBB010000011.1 coordinate 27,759,357, forward strand.
GTCCGTCCATAATGGCTTCGGTTTTTCTATTTCCATTATATATTACATGTAATTAATATAATACTAGTATCCGACCATTTTTCAGGAGAATTGGTTTTTCTTGTTCTCGATTTGGCCAAGCTAAGTGAATTAAGTCACTCGTGAGTATGCATAAACTGTTTGCAATCTATTTGAGTTGAACGGATAATTATTATTGTAATTCAGTTTTCCTAGCTCAATGTTATGGACCTTATCAATTTGACTCGGTTACATTTTACACTTGAGCTCAACCATGAGATGAAATGCTTACTAAAAATTATTAATTTGTGTATAAAATCTCTAGTATGCAATGATACAAGATCGTGTATAGTAACATATTTTTCCTTCTGATTTTACTTATACTGGTGTTAGGAATATGGAAACGTTAGAGATAACTCATCGATCTAATGGTGAAATGTTATTTTGGGAAAAACTAGGAATGATGTTTAATATTTATCCTTTGTTTATACGATACAACATAGCAGTGATCTAACTGCAACTGCCTTCTATAATTTCTCATTTCCTATCACATAACTTTTAACACATACTCGTTAGATAATTATGCAATAACTGTCCACACATGTACACATCTGCACTATACATTCACGTTAACACTATATCAACCAAACACCGTATAACACATCAAAACATACAATCACTACCTACATCGTAAACACTAACTGTTGAAGCTACTGCTTCTTATTCAATTGCTTCACTAATGAAACTATCTTACAATGAACATAAACATCTTTCAAAGGAGGAATTGTCTTCCTAACATCTGTGCCAGCCCCCCTAACATTTCGACGACGCACGTGACCTCAAGCGTAAAAGTGGGGTTATCCTTGACCAACAATTGCTGCGTCTTCCCATGTGGCGTCTATTGGTGAATAGCCTTCCCAATGGATTAATACCTCACCAACATAAGAAAAGCGACGGACATCAATAGAAGCTTTAGGTTGTGGTATAGCCTGCCCTTGAGAGACAACTGGCACTAATGGTTGAGGAGTAGTACTGACAAATTTCTTGAGGCCCAAAATGTGGAAGACAGGATGTATCTTCATAATGCGAGGAAGTGTTAGGCGATCAGCAACTTCTCCAATACGTGCTTCGACTGAAAATGGGCCATGGTATTTTGGAGCCAACTTATGTTATTTTTGTTGGTCATAGCAGTGTGCGTTTAACGTCGCTGTTTCAACCAAACCAAACCAAACCTCCTTAGCTAAAACTGATGTCACGATGCTTAGCATCATGGATATCCTTTATGGTCTATTGAGTGACAGAGAGCCAGTCACGAAGGTTCGCTGCCTTAGCATCTTAGTCACAAATGGCTTGGTGCACCGCTTCTAGTTTTGAATAACTTGGTAAACAAGCGAGCGAACATAGGCGGTCTGCCATAGACAACCTAAAAAGGGGTATATTTGAGGAAAGAATGATAGCCAGTATTGGAGCAATATTTGGTTCGAGCTATCCAATCTACCCATCATTTAGGTTGATCACCTGTAAGGCACCCTAAATACATCTCAACGATACAGTTATCCAATTCCGTTTGACTATCACATTGGGGGTGATAGGCTGAAGAAAATGATAATTTAGTAATCCTTAACTTGCATACTTATCTCCGGAAAAATACTAGTGAAAGTAACATCTTTATCACTAACAATGGTTTCGAGTAAGCCATGAAGTCGAAAAATGATGTGAGAAAAAAAAAAAAAAAAGAAAGAAAGGACCAGGTTAGCATTATAAGGATGATTTGTGGGAATTAAGTGTGTGTACTTGGACAATCGGTCTACTACAACTAGTAAAATAGATTTTCCATGAGGAGGAGGAAGGCCATCAATGAAATCCATTGAAATGTCTAGCTAAACCTAATGCAGGATTGGAAGTGGTTGAAGAAGACTAGCTGGTTGTAAATGCTTAGATTTATTTATTTATTTATTTATTTTTTGACAATTGATGCAAACTCGTAGTGCTTCTTTGCCTTGGCAGCGTAATCCCTTGAATAGAATTCCCTTGTAACCAGATACATGTCTTTTGATAGCCTTCAAGAAACAGTTCATGGATACTGTTGACAATGATGCTGCAGAGTTGAGGAAGAGTCCAAGAACACCTTATTTTTATAGAGAATAAATCCTTGTTGTATACCCCAAGAGCTATCTAAGTCGTTTGCACTAGTACGTGCAACGAGTTTCGACTATGGCGATGAGGTATCTTCTTTGCGCACCAACTCAAATAAAGTGTAGTTACGATGTTAGAATGGCAAAAGATTGGCTTGTTTTTGAGTTTTGTACCTCTATACAATATTTTTGGTAAAATAGTACAAAAATGAGATAATTGTAGTAAATTTTATGGGAGCAAGGTGATGAAAGCATACGCATAGCATACGCTTTCACTATACACGTGATTTTTGTATTATAGGTACGTACTTTGTGCACGTTTTTATTACAAAAATTATTTTACAAGAAAAGTACATATTAATCTAATGCCTTTTTTGTTACATTAAAGGTCCAAACATGTCAAATGCCTTCCTTATATAAAAGGGATACTAAAAGCTATGATATGTTTGCGTCTTTAGTACTAAAAGGAATATGCAATTCAATCATGAACTTTCTTAAATAAAAAAGACGTAAGTTTAATACATACTTTTTTTGTAAAATAATTTTTATGTTGAAAGCACCTGTTTTTAGTACAAAAATCATGTGCACAGTAATGGCACATATGTCGTAAATTTTACCACAGCTACCCCATTTTTCGTACTATTTTTCTAATTGTACCCTATAGAGGTACGAAACTCGGTTCCCATTCCAACAAGAAAGTGCGTCCTCAACCCTGTTCTCCTTACCTGCATTGCATTTGATGTCAAATTCAAAGCCAAGAAGCTTGTTTCCAGTGTTGCTGAGGTAATGTGGTGACTCGCTATTGTAATAACGATTCGAGGCTATAATGATTGGTTCGTACTATGAACTTATGTCCCCACAAATACGCATGCCAATGACAAATTGCTTTGCCCGAACTGTTTAATTCTTTCTCATAAGTGGGAAGCTTCAAATGTCGTTGGGAAAAAGGATGGCTAAAAAATGAAATTGGTTTGTCTTGCTGCTGCAACACAACACCAATTTTACTGTCAGATGCATCGCACTCGACGATAAAGGGTTGTGTAAAGTCCGGTAATGCTAAAACCCGAGCTTTGGTCATGGCATCTCTAAGAGCAGTGAAGGCTTTGCAGAATCGTCAGTTTATTAGAAGGAACTTTTTCTTAACATACGATTGAGGGGTTTTGCAATAATCCAATAGTTGTCTTACAAACTTCCTTTAATATCTACTTAGCCCAAAAATCCCCATAAAGCTGTAACAGTAGAAGGTTTAGGCCATGCAAGAATTGCTTCAATTTTTTGTGGGTCCGCTTCTTCACCTTTTGCCTATATGAGATGCCCAAGATATGAAACTTTTTGTTGTATAAATGCCCATTTATCCTGTTTCAGAAATAGTTACGGTTTCTTTAGGAGGGGAAAAAACCATGTTCAAGTGTTGCCAGTGTTCCACCCATCACTAGGTTATATATAAGAATATCATCAAAGAAGATAAAGAATAAATTTTCTTAAATACCCTTTAAATACTTCATTCATTAATGATTGGAAGGTCGACCGTGCATTTGTAAGACCGAATAGCATCACAAGATACTCAAAGTGACCATGCTGTATCCTAAAAGCCATCTTTTCCATATCCTTCGGGTTCATCCACACTTAATTATAACCAAAGAATAGTGGAAAAATAACGATTACCACCCAATTCTTCCAATAATTCTTCTATAACTGAGAAATTTATTCTTTAACTTTCACTCATTTAAGGCCCTATATTCGATACAAAATTGCCAAGTATAATCACTTTTTTTAAGCAGGAGTACTAGGGATGAGAAAGGGGGATTGACAAGGCCTTATAATCCCTTTGCAAGCATCTCATCAGACTGTCGCTCAATTTCATCTTTTTGGTTATGATGCTATTGATACGACCGAATTGCTACTGTTTGTATTCCAAGATGAAGGCGAATCGTCAGGTCATAGTGTTGTGATAATGGAAGACTTTGAGGCAATTGGAACATATTAGAAAATTCCACCAGCAGCTGTCGTAACTCATGTGCTCTTCTGCTTCTTGCATTGTGGTTGCCAAGTTAGGACCATTTTCAGACCCAGCTGTTCCTTGTAACTCCACCTCTTCATTTTCCACTACAAGCCTCATCTTCATCTCCGAAGAGTCCCAAGCGATAGGTGCAAGAGATTTTAGCCAATTTACCCCTAGCACAACTCCCAACTCCATATAATGGCAGAGAATAAAGATCCATTGTAAAAATTTTCCTTCTAAGCCTCAATGGCAGCTTTTTATAGATTCTACCACTCTTGGCTCTCTCTCACCAGTCACCACCACTACTCGCAGTTGTTCATTCTTAATCACTAGTAGCTTCATATTGGTAACTACGGTTTTGTTCACAAACCTATGGGTACTTCCCAAATCAACAAGCACTAGAATTGGTTTTTGATGAATGTACCCGTGGATTTTCATTGTTTGTGCTTTTGTCAACCCTACCGTTGCTTGCAGTGATATTTCCAACTCCCCTTCTCCTTCTTCTCCTTTGATTTCCTCATCTCCTCCATCTTTTCCTCACTATCTGCCCCACACTCTACCCAAAATAATTTTTTACATTTATGCCTAACCAAGAACAATTCATCACAATTGAAACACAACCCTTTAGCCTTCTCTCCTCCATCTCCTTGTACGTCAGTTTCTTGATGAAAGGGGCTTTAGAACTTGCTGGAGATGGCACTAGCACTTCGCTGTAGTGTTCCTTCTCTTATGGTTACACCCCATGCCTTCATAAAGCCTGGCCAAACTCATGGCTTGTATAAGGCTCTCTGGCTGGTGAAATTCCACTTCAACCGCTATATAATCCTTCAATCCAGTTACAAAAATTGCAGTCTCCCGGTCATGAGAGAGAGGAAACTAATGCAAACAATTGTTCAAATTACATTGATAACTTTAAACAAATCCTAGTTGTCTCAAATCTGACAATTCTCCCAATTTGTTGCTCCTCAATGGAGGCCCAAAACACATGTTATATAAAAACTGAAACTTAGTCCACAAGTACCTAGGATGATCCCATTTAAATTTCAAATACCACGATTGAGCATCTCCCACTAAATGAAAGGCAACAAGTTCCACTTTCTCTTCCTCCGCTATACACTGATGGTGGAAAAATTGTTCAGATCTATTCAGCCGTGCCGATAGTTCTGAACTCCCATTATACTTTGGAAAGTCCACTTTTGCTAACCTCGGTGTAATTATCCCTCGACCTCCTTGCAAGCCTCCTATCATCTCCCTCTCCACCCTTCCTCCATCGCAGCTTGTTTCCTCTTGGTCCTCCAGACGTTGGGAAGAACTATCCCTTGATAAACTTGCATTATGCTCCAACAATTGTTGCGGTTGTGACTCTACATGGGTCTTATCTTCCTTGTGCAAAGCCAAAAATGCCTCAAATTGTTGATGGAGTTTTGTTAATTCTTCCATAAAATGCAGCTACAATACCAAATTGATGCATGATCATGTATAATAGCATGTTTTCTTTCCACATTTACTTATATTGGCATTAAGAATATGGGCTTGTTGGAGAGAACCCATCAATCTCATGGTAAAATATTATTTTGGGAAAAACAGGGAACGATGTTCTTTATTATTTGTCCCCGTTTATACAATAGAAAATAGTAGTTATCTAATTGCAACCACATTCCTAGAATTTCTCATTTTTTAACACATACTCCTAAGATAACTACACAATAACTAGCTGCATGTGCACATCTACACTATACATACATGTCAATAACATATCAACCAAACACCATACAACACATGTCAACATGCTATCACTGCCTACATCTTCATAGACACTCACTACTGAAGCTACTACTACTAATTCAATTGCTACATTAATGAAACTACGAAAGCTACTACTTCTTACAGTAAACATAAACATATTTGAAAGAAGGAACCGTCTTCCCAACACACAATTATACTCTTATTATGATATGGAACACTTATTTTCCAATTGACTCAAAGCAACATACTAAGTGCAAAGTCCTTTTTTGTTTTTCCATTAGAATATTTCATTTTATTTAAAAATAAATTTGGTGTATGGCTAATAGGGCAAAGATTTTAGTTATCACTCATTATTAGTATTCTTACTTGGAAGTCAAGCCTAAATGACAACCAACTTAAACTACGGCGAAGAACCATGGCTTGAACAAGAATACAATGAAGAATCCCCAATAACAACGAATCGAGACCATTAGACCATGACGATTCTGACTACAAAACCCCACCATAGCAAACCTAAAAACACCATGCAATGTTGTTAGGCTTGGACTAAGAGGTTGACTTGGGATTAAGAAGGGGTTATGGGTTAAGAAGGTTAAATGAGAGTTGAATGCAATCAAACCAAATATAGTTCATATTCATTTATAAAGTAATGAAATTATGCACTTTGCTAAAATTTTAAAAGTCGGTAGCCTATTATAGTTAAATTTTTGTTTTTCTTCAATATATATTTATATTTTTAAGAAATTGGTATACTCTAAGGAAAAACAAAAGAAAGTAGTGCACTTTAACTTAGAAAAACAAAGCTAGGTCTTATAGAAACCGGGTTAGATTAACTAGATCAATGGAATGAAATTGGAGTCACTCTCAAAGAGGGGCAAAGATGACTTAAACTAGTTTTATGGCTAGGTCAAGTCAAATTAGGTTAGACTAGATGGGTTAATCTAAGTCTAACAACACTGCTATCATGGTTCAAATTAAACATCCTTGATAATTGGCAAGTTAAACCAGATCACAATAACTTAGCCAACCATTAACACCGCGTTAGCTCCCCTAAAGATTTGTCAAGGTTCAATTTAGTGGTCTTGATAGGAATAGACCTCCTGGACCGATCATAAGAAGCCAAGTTAGAGGATTTCAAAGGCTCGCACAAAAAATGCTAGCTTTAAGCCATAGTTGAGATAAGGACTCCTATCTCGATCCAACCTCCTACCGACCTATCTTTTAGATCCTCTCATGTGTTCAACATACTCCTGCCCAACAGCGAAGTCCTAATTCAGAAGATAGCTTCAAATTAGCCAAGCTAAGCTATCAACCTGACCCACTGGCATCTGACTTCAAAATAGCTTACCTTTTTGCCAAGCTGATTAACTCCCGACCTGATCCAGATCAGGTTGACCCCTAACTCCCAGCACTTTCTACTTTTGCCTGTGTATCATACTCTTAACGTATAGCCATCAAGTGACATGTATCTTCTAACACAACATTCCAAAATAATTCTTTCTTTTTGTACTGGATATTCTTTGTCTCTTTTATCCCTTTTTAATATGATTAACATAATGTAGTTATAAAATACCCTTTTGTCTTTTCATACGTATAAAATGACCATAGTAGGAAAGTATATAAACCCCCACTTTTTTTATATGCAGAATCATTTAACTTTCAATACAGAATTATTCTCTTTGAGCAACCTTAATATTCTCATTAACTCTCAATTCTTATCTATTCCCTTTAGCAAGAAGTAGTGGCGAGTGAAACTTCAGTTCGAACCAATGTGTTATATTCGGTAGATTGTAGGCTGAGTAGGATTGAGTAGTGTGTCATATTCATTCGGTAGTTGCCTGGACTTTGCTAGCTTTTTCTTTGTTTCTTTCAATTTGCCTAGTTGTAGTGCTTTCTCTGTATTTCTGACCCTAGAGACATATCAGCTTCGCTGGTATCAGAGCATGGTTCCACGAGGGAGTGTGTGAACTTTCAGTTCACTTTACTATTGGTAGTTGCTGTGTTCCTTTTGTAGCTACTACAGTGTATTTGAGTGTTCGTAGGTGTGGTTTCATTGATACTTTATTTTACTCTATTTTCCATTGCGACAATAGAGTAAGTTTGTTAGTAGTTTGTTAACCTGTTCGAAAAGGTATTACGCTATGTCAAATTTAAGTGTTTAGAGAGTTATTGGTGACCAAAGCAGTGGTGCTCAACCAAGTTGTAGTCATAATATTAGTAACACCCTAGGATTTATTGATGATAAACTTAATAGACTCATAAACCTTATTGAAGGTCTAGTCAATGCAATGCAAGTTAATAGGCCATAACCCTAAGGTATTCAGCAACAACACCCATAAGATGATGCCCCTAAGTGACACTATGGCTAAGACAATCGGACCAATCACCCAATTCAACTGCCACATGCTAGAGGAGTAGCAAACAGAGCTATTAGACGAAGAATAGAGTTGGAGGAGATTGGGGAAGATGACGAAAAGATTGATGTTGAAGAGTTTGGTGAAGAAGAAGTTGATTATTACCAAACCTAGGGATAAGGACGCTAAGTTCTTTGAGGGATAGACAATGTTAAAGTGCAAATCCCACCTTTCGGTGAAGGTAGAGATGTAGATGAATATTTGGAGTAGGAAGAGAAGGTCGAGAAAGTATTTGAGTGTTATAGGTATGAGGATGCGCTCAAGGTCCAACTTGCTACGTTGGAATTTATTAGATATGCCACCATGTGGTGGAAGAATCTAAATGTCGTCGAGCTAGAGATAGAAGATGAGGTGTCAGAACTTAGGATGAGATGAAAATGTTATTAACAGGTAGATTTATGCCTGAGACCTACTTACAAGATACGTTTACAAAATTGCAAGAACTTCACCAAGGGAGCCGATCTGTTGATGACTATGTCAGGAAATTCTAGATACTTATGATCCGAGTTGACGTGGAAGAGCTAGAAGCACCTACCATATCAAGGTTTATTTTTGGACTCAGATTTGAAATTCGCAATATCGTGAAAGTACAGAGATTTTATACCTTAGACGAGGCCATTAAGATAGTGTAGAGGGTCTAAAAGCAGAGGAGGAATATTTCGAGTTGACCTAGGTAGACATTCACCCAAGCTCCCGTATTGCGTTGACCTGTTCAAGCCGACTCGAGGAGGCCATATCAAGCCGAGGAAAGGAATGACTAACTTAAAGAATGCCGAGTAGACCAATAGGGTCGAGCAGGTCAGTCGAGTCGACCCGAGGCTAGGCCGACCCCGAGAACCTATGAGAAAGGCCAACCATCTGAATGGAAGACCAGTGAGGTAAAGTGTTTTAAATGCTTAAGCTTTAAACACATGGCTACTAAGTGTCTAAATCGGTATGTTATGATACTCCGAGGAGATGTGGTGGATGGTACTGACGAGAGTGACCTTGAGGAAGAAGAAAATGTTAGGAGTACCCAAGATGGAAGAGGAAGAGGAAACCTATGTCTATGCTAACCAGTGAGAAGTAATGGCCTTAGTTCTGAGGCGAGTCCAATGTTCCTTGCGAAACTTTGAGGAGGACCAAAGAGAGAACCTATTCCATACCAAATGTACCATCAAAGACCAACTGTGCACAATCATCATGGATGGAGGAAGTTGTAGTAATGTCATTGCACATTCCTTCATGTAAAGGTTGGGTTTGCAGACCTCAAAGCATTCCCAACCCTACAAGCTACACTGGCTTCTTGATAAGGGTGCTTTGCACATGACTGAACAAGTGACCGTATCGTTTAATGTTGGGAACGTATACAGAGATGACATAGTTTACTGGGAATGTATACAGAGATGACGTAGTTTGCGATGTCATTCCCATAGGAGCTTCACATCTACTGCTTGGGCGACCTTAGTTGTTTAACCGAAGTGTCACTCACGATGGGTATAAGAACACCTATGCCTTTGTCAAGGATAGAAGGAAGATTGTGTTTCAACCCCTAATCTCGTCCCAAGTGAATGAGGCTTATAACCAATTCACTCAAGTTAGCAAGAAGAAAGCTTTAGTGATGAGTTGAAGGGAGCTCCGATTTGCTGAGAAAGCTGATAAACCCATGTTCCTCTTGGTTAGAAGGTTGTTGGAGATGAGGGACTTAGAGAATGTTCCAAGCAAGATCCAAAGCTTACTAAATGAGTTTTTCGACCTGTTCTTAAAAGAGTTGCCTAGAGGACTGCCGTCGGTTTGAAGCATAGAACACTACGTCAATCTGCAGCCAAGCACCACCCTGCCAAACCGACCTACATATAGGATGAACCTTGAGTAAGCTACCGAGCTAAAAAGACAGGTGAACAAACTCATTGAGCGAGGATATGTAAAGGAGAGCATGAGCCCTTGTGCTGTACCAACTTTATTCGTCCTGAAGAAGGATGGATCATGGTGTATGTGCATCGACAGTTAGGCAATCAATAGAATTACTATTAAGTACAGATACCCGATACCGAGGCTTGATGACATGTTAGATGAGCTTCATGGTGCAAAGATATTTTCAAAGATTGATGTGTGAAGTAGCTACTATTAGATTCGTATGAGACAGGGGGATGAGTAGAAGACTGGCTTTAAGACTAGGCATAGACTCTATGAATGGTTGGTTATGTCATTCAGACTTATTATTGTGTTGAGCACATTCATGAGGTTAATGAACCATGTGATGTGCCTTTTGATCGGAAAATGTGTGGTCATATATTTTGATGACATACTAGTATATAGTGCCGACCTAAACGACTATGTTCAACATCTTCATGAAGTATTTAACATTTTGCGAGCTGAGAAGTTGTATGGGAATGTAAAGAAGTGCATGTTCTGCCAGACAGAAGTGATATTTCAAGGGTTTGTAGTGTTAGGAGAAGGAATTCGAGTAGATGAGGAAAGGATCCAAGCTACTCTAGAATAGCCAACATCAAAGAATGTTACTGTGGTCTAAAGTTTCCATGGCCTAGCTTCTTTCTATAGGCAATTTATTAAGGACTTCAGTACAATAGCCGCCCCATTGACCAAGCTGATAAAGAAGAATGAAAGGTTCAAGTAGAGTAATCGAACTGAGAAAAGTTTCAGGGAGATTAAGGAGATGCTCACCTCGACCCCTGTCCTATCACTACTAGATTTTGACAAGCCCTTCGAACTGGAGTACGACGCTTTAAGAGTTAGAATTGGTACTGTCCTAAGGCAAGAACAACGGCCAGTCGCCTTCTATAGTGAGAAATTTAGTTGTCTTGCATTGAACTATTCCATGTACAAGAAAGAGTTATACTCCCTTTTCTGAGCCCTTACTGTTTAGCAACATTACTTGCTACCATGAGAATTTGTTATTTATACAGACTATGAGTCTCTGAAGTATCTGGGGAGTCAAAATAAGCTTTCAAGGAGGCAAGCTAAGTAGTTGGAGTTCATGGAAAGTTTCTTGTATGTCATCCAACACAAGAAAGGAAGTGAAAATGTGGTCGCCGACACTTTATCACGACGGCAAATGTTACTAACCACTTTACAGAAAAAATTATTGGGATTCTCACTGATTACTAAGCATTATGCTCATGATTCTCATTTCGGCCCCATCAGAGAATAGTGTAAGGTCGAGATTGCTGTCAAGGGGTATTATTTTAAGGACGGTTACCTACTCAAGGATCGACGACTGTGCATACCAAGCTGTTCCATACATGAGCTATTGATTAGGGAATCTCATGGCAGAAGATTGTCTAATCATTTCAAGGAAACCAAGATAGCCAATTTATTGAGAGAAAACTTTTGTTGGCTTGGTTTAGTCAAGGATGTCCATAAGGTGGTTAGTAGTTGTGAAGTGTACAAGTGTGCTAAGGGGAAAAAAGAACCCCATAGAAAGTATATGCTACTGTCAACACCAACTTACCTTAGGCCGACCTCAGTATGAACTTTATCCTAGGGTTGCCCCGGACATCTAGAGGGAAAGATTCCATCTTTGTTGTAGTGGACCACTTTAGTAAGATGACACACTTCATTCCATACCATCGAACTAACGATGCTCTATCTATTGTCGATCTGTTTTTACAGGAGATTGTTCGACTAGATGGAGTACCAAAGACTATTGTCTTAGATCGGAACACAAAATTTTTGAGCTATTTCTAGAAAACTCTTTGAAGAAAACTTGGGACTAAACTTGTATTAAGCTCTAATAGCCACCCTCAAATTGATGGCCAAACTGAAGTGTTGAATAGGACACTAGGCAATTTGCTCAGAGCTATTGTGGGAAAGAACTTAAGGGATTGGGATTTGGATTTGTGCCTACCAGTTGTGGAGTTCACCTACAACCGAATTGTTCATAACACTATTAGGAAGACCCCATTTGAGGTCGTCTATGGCCTTAACCCTGCCATTCCCTTGGACATGATCAATACCCAAAAGCTACTGAAGAAAGTCAATCCTAAGTGGATCGAGCCCAAGAATAGCATGAGCTACACTATTCTGTTACGAGGAGGATCTCTAAGTTTAATCAGAGACAACAAGAGATTAGCAACTGAGGCCACTGAACTATTTCCTTCTAGTTAAGAGACTTAATATGGATTCACCTCAGCTGAGAGCAATTTACGCACTTAAGACAAAACAAACTATCTCCTCGAGTTAACAGCCCATTCAAGGTGCTGAAGAAGATTAACCATAATGCCTACCAGATCGAGTTGCCTGATGATTATGGTGTCTCCTTTACCTTTAATGTATCTGATCTGATTCCCCACCAACCAACCGAAGAAAACCCTACGAGCGCCTTAGAAGAACGAACAGAAACCACTTCAAATATGAGGACAAATCTTTCGACCTCTAGGCAGATAATAGGAATTAACCTTCTAGACCAATTACAAGAAGCTAAGTTAAAGGACTTTAAGGGCTCGCATGGAAAATGCTAGCTCTAAGCCATAGTCGAGACGGGGACTCCTATCCCAATCCGACCTCTTGGCGACTTATCTCTTAGTTCCTCTTGTGTGTTCAACATGCTCCTGCCCAATAACGAAGTCTTAATCCAAAAGACAGCCTCGAACTAGCCTAGCCAAGCCGAGCTACCAACCTGACCTATTAGAGTTTGACTTCAAGACAGCTGACTTTTTTGCCAAGCTGATTAACTCCCAACTTGATCTAAATCAGGTTGACCCCTGACTCTCAACACTTCCTGCTTTTGCCTGTCTATCATACTCTTAACGTATAGCCATCAAGTGATACGTACCTTCTAACATAACGTTCCATAATAATTCTTTCTTTTTCGTACTGGATATTCTTTGTCCCTTTTACCCCCTTTTAGTATGATTAATGTAATGTAATTGTAAAATACTCTTTTATCTTTTCATACGTATAAAATAACCCTAGTGGATAAGTATATAAACCCCTACTTTCCTTACACGCAAAATCATCCAACTTTTAATACAGAATTATTTTCTTTGAGCAACCTTAGTGTTCTCGTTAACTCTTAACTCTTATCTATTCCCTTTAGCAAGGAGTAGTGGCGAGTGACCCTTCAATTCGGACCATTGTGTCATATCTGGTGGATTATAGGTAGAGTAGGATCAAGTGGTGTGTCATATCCATTTAGTAGCTACTCGAACTTTGCTAACTTTTTCTTTATTCTTTTTGGTTTGGCTCGTTGTGGTGCTTTCTCCATGTATCTAACCATAGAGATGCATAAGGTTTATAAGTTCACATGGGTTTGACATAAAGGTACTATAGGAAGTGGGGCTAGGTTCATTTTCATTTGGTTGTTCAGTTGGGATTTGGGTCTACGTTATAGATGGTGATTGGGTTAAAAAAATATGTGTTATAGCCATTTCAATTTAATTACTACGTATTGCACACATTATTTTCAATTAAATTAAATAGCATATTATAACCTTATTTCAATCCTAAGAAATAAGAATTTTATTACCTATACTATCCAATATAGTGAATTTGATGTTAGAATTCACTATTCCTTGTTTATTAAATTTTAAACAATCATTTTTTGTTATCAACTCTAATAGGTAACTATTTGTAATTGGAAGAAACTTTTCTATAATGAAGAGGCCATTAATAAAATACCTCCACCAAAGCTACCTATGAACCACTACAATACCATCATCAAAATACTCAAAACTACCAAACAACCACCAGTAGACCATCTAATACGATTAGATTTAGGAAAGAAATCTATTTATATAAATTTTGAAATGGATCATTGTTGAGGGTATTGAAATTGAATATTTTTGGCTTTTTGGATTAAGAGATAATAAAAATGTAAAAGGAATATGAACGATTAATTTAATTCATAAGTTTGCAATGTCATAATGAGATTAATTGAATCGTGAGTTTTGTTTAATTTAATTGATAAGCCTATGGACACCACAATTAGAATAAACGAAGATTTTGTTTAATTTTGATAACGTCGTGAATCAAAATTGAATATTTTTGGCATTTTAAATTAAGAGATTTTAAAAGTCTAAAAGGGATATTGATAATTAATTTAATTTATAAGCCTGCAACACTACAATTAGATTAATTGAACTAAGGGTTTTGTTTAATCTAATTGATAAGTCCATGGATACCATAATTAGAATAAACAAAGGTTTTGTTTCAATAAGCCAATGATACTAATACGGATCGAAGGAACAACAGCGGATCTAAAAAAAAAAGGGTCAGAGTGGGTTGAATGAGTTTGATGGACGGGAAGTGAGATGGTTGGTTTTGATGGAGAATGTGAATGGATATCATGCACCAAGACACAAAAACTATCAGGGGTTTGAGGTTGAAATATGGTTCGATGCAACTCACGAACACTAAATATTGCTTCGAATTCAAATGAATGTTAGATACAACTCACTAACCAGTTCAAATGAAGGAGTTCACCATAATCTTGAAGATAAGATCGATAAGAACATGAGAAAGATTAAAAAGTTTAATCGATAGTCAATAATTAAGCAAATGCTAGCTCAAGAGTAGCATAGCTCAAAAAGGAAAAGATTCCAAAAGCGTAGAAATATACTTTTCTGGCTGATTTCGTATATTGACGTCCATTTATGTATGTATGTCTATGATGTTTACAGATGTTGCTATTTATAGCAAGTCCTAAACTCTAGTGGCAAAACTGTAAATAATATACAATGCCTTAAATCCTATAGAATTAGGCCCATAAATAAAATAAAGGAAAACATGTACAAGAATAGAAAACTTGTACAAGAATAGAAAACTATGCGTTTTACAAGCGAAGTTGGTATGCAGTCACTCAACATGTCGTCACTCGGTATGTCATGGAAAGAGTAATATCTAAATCGGAAGAGGCTAAAAGTTGGATGTGTGGGTTTAAGAAGGAGTCCTCGAAGTCTTACCGTATTTGGCCGAGACACCAAAAAGGTCGGCTCAAAATTATCAAGTTCTAGAATTAGTTGGCACGAGTCTCTCGATGCTATGTTGAATGGTTCTTTGGTCTCAAGTACTCAGCCTTGTGGTATCTCGACACCTCAGCTGACAATAGACTTGATGCCAAGTGTTTATCTTCCTTCCTCTCGTCCTTCTGGCTTTTACTCAACCTCGGCAAGCTTTGATAGGCTTCTGCTTGGATATAGTCAGAGGTTGATTCCCATCATTACTGCGGGTCTGAAAGGAAGTCGTCCTCGACATTAAATGTTGAGTATGGGCTGGGATGCTAAATAAGCTCCTTCTCTCTTTTTGCTTTACCATGTGTGCTAATTGTCTCTAGATTTCCTCAATGCTCATCAGGATTAAGAGATAGCTCTTCCTATCCTTCCGAATAGTATAATTGTTGAGGAATCCATCATGGATCACTTTTTAATCAAACTCCTATGGTCGGCTAAGAAGTAAATTTATGGCATTTATTGGGACCACATTGAAGTCAATCTCATCCTCGTATTGTCTTGCTTTGAATGTGACCTGAGCTCGCTTATGCACATGGACTGTACCCTTATCATTAAACCACTTCAATCCATAAGGTCAAGGGTGCAGGTAGGTCGGCAATTTCATCTTCTCCACTAATTTGATAGAGACGATATTAGTACAACTTCCTCCATCAACAATTAGGGAACAAGTCTTCCCATTCACTAGGCACCACATATGGAATAAGTTCTCTCTTTATCCAAGATCTACCTTCAGGTTAGCTCGTGTTACCATAACTAAGAGTTTATCCAGGTTCTCGAGATAGATATCTTCTTTGATCAATCCATCTTCCAAATTCCTGTCACTCTGACTTTCAACTTGGGCATTGGGTCCTTCGCCTTTCAAGACTAAGACGCTCTTATTTGGACATTGAGAAGTAATGTGTCTGTAGCCTAAGCATTTGAAGCACTTCACTTCTCGAGCCTTGTTGCTAGGTGCCTTCTCTTTCTCGACAATCTTTTTCTTGGCATGGACAAGTTGACTATGCTCTCCTTTCTCTATCTTTTTTTCTTGCCTTCTCTTGGCATACCTCTTAATCTCAGGGCTATCTTGTTGGAGTTAGCTAGTCGGCCTTTGATGCCTTCTTCTCCTTTGCCTCTTTACTCTTAATGTCAAATTAATTAGCTCATCCAAAGAGTTGAATTGCTGTAATTCACTTATGTCGGCAATATCATCTTGGAGTCTACTTAAGAACATAGCAATGGTGTGGTCTTGTGGCTCGACAATCTCACATCTCGTCATCAAGGTCTTAAACTCTTGCAAATACTTTTCAATAATATTTCGACCTTGTCTTAGGTACTGAAAAGCTCATCTCTTGCTTGAAGTAAGTCGACATGAAGTATTGATTCATCAACCTCTTCATAAGACTTCATGTTCTAATCGGCTCTTCTCTTTCAACGCCCCACTTGGCAACCAACTTATCCCACCAACGGCTTGCATACTCAATAAGGGATAATGAAGCCAGCTTAACCTTTGTTCGTTCATCACACTCGTAGCACTCGAACAACTTCTCGACTTAGGGAACCCAATCAAGGAATATTTCAAGTTGGCTAATTCCACTGAAGGTCAGCAGTTTCAGCTTGGCATTATCAAGTCCTTGGCCAAGTGCTTAGGGTTCATCCCTTGCATTCTAAGCTAGTCGATTCATCTCAATTTGGCCACTTTTATTAGAGTTTTGCTCAGCCATGTCCCTTCTCAGCCTTGGTTTTCTTCTTCGAGCTCCTTGATTTGTTTCAGAGTCAACACTCCTTTCATTTCTTCTTCTTAGCTCAGGTTGGTTTTCTCTTCTTCTCAACTTGGCAGCTCTTCTCCACTGTCAATCGTCATGATCAAGTTCATTAGAACCACTTCCACTTGTGGGCATTCTCTCCCTTCTTTCCTCTTGCCCATCTCGTCTGTGGCCTTTAACTAATCTAGTGAGTTCTTAGATAAAGTCGGTGAGATTCTAAATCTAATACTCCAAGTTATCAACATGTTGTCTTAAACTTCTATGAGGGCTATCACCAGTGTTGTTGACACTATCCTCCAACATTCTTGTTCGTACAGTAATTTTCCAGAAAAATCGAACTAACAACAAAACACAATTACAGTAACCAAAAAATAACCACTACTCAACTTCTGTAATTACTACTATTAATAAACAACTATTATGAACAGCTCACTACACTACAAAACAATGATTAACAGAGAGGTACAAACCACTAATCAAACTTTGAAGAACACGAGCACGCATGTCTCCCCAAAGCTTTTATACCAATATGATGCAAATCGAAGGAACAACAACGGATCTCGAAAAAAAGGGTTAGAATAGGTTAAATGGGTTTGATGGATGGGAAGTGAGATGGTTGGTTTCGACGATGAATGTAAATGGATATCATGTACTAAGACACAAACACTAACAAGGGTTTGAGCTAGAAATATGGTTTGAAACAACTCACGAACACTAAATGTTGCTCCAGATTCAAATGAAGATTAGATACAACTTACTAACCAATTCACGTGAAAGGGTTCACCACAATCTTGAGGATAAGATCGATAAGAATATGGGAAAGATTAAAGAGTTTAATTGATACTCAATAATTAGGTAAATGCTAGCTCAAGAGTAGCCTTACTCAAAAAGGAAAAGATTCCAAAAGCATATAAATATACTTTTCTATCTAATTTTGTATATTGACGTCTATCTATGTATGTATCTCTATGATGTTTACAGATGTTGCTATTTATAGCAAGTCCTAAACCCTAGTAACAAAACAGTAAATAATGCATAAGGCCTTAAATCTTAAAGAATTGAGCCCATAAATAAAATAAAGGAAAACATGTACAAGATTACAAAACTGTACATTTTACAAGAGAAGTTGGCATGCAGTCACTCGGTATGTCTTGAAAGGAGTAGTATTTGAATCAAATGAGGTTAGTAATTGGATGTATGGGTTTGGGAAGGAGTCCCTAAAGTCTTGCAGTACTTGGCCGAGACACCAGAAAGGTCAACCCATAATTATTGAGTTTTAGAATCAATCGGCATGAGTCTCTTGATGCTATACTAAGTGGTTCTTTGGTCTCGAGTACTCAGCCTTGTGGTATCTCAACACCTTGGCTGATGACAAACTTATGCCAAGTGTTTATCTTCCTTCCTCTTGTCCTTTTAGCTTCTGCTCACCATCGGCAAGCTTTAATAAGCCTTGGATTCGAACAGGTCTATCTCAGCTTAGATATAGTCGAAGGGTGATTCCCATCAGATATCATGAATCAAAATTAAACAATATGGGTTAAACAACACAATTCTTAAAGAATTTACAAGATTATGAGAAAAGAGAGCAAAAGCTTCTTTAGGGTTTTCATAGGAATAATCGATTTGATGTGTCTCTAGGGTTGAACACACGGAGGAGCACTACAACGAATAGGAACCAAAAGAAAAAAAAAAGAGGATTAGCAAATTAGGGCAACTACCTGTCGAATATGACGTATTGATTAATCCTACTGGACCTGCAATTCGCCGGATATGACTTACCGGTCGGAACTATAGGGTCACTCGCTACTACTCCTTGTTAAAGGGAATGGATAAGAGTTAAGAGAGAGTGAGAATACAAAGGTTGCTCAATAAGGGAAACTGATAATGTTCAAAATGAGGTGTTGATGGCTGGGTATAATAAATGGGGATTTATATACCCCACTAGGGTTACAATACATACATGAAAAGACAAAAGAGGTAATTTACAAGTAATGCATGAAACATATTAAAAAGGGTAAAAGAGATAAAGAATATTCTATAAGGAAAAGTAAAGAATAATTCTAGAATGTTATGTTAAAAGACACATAGTGCATAGTAGTTGGTAAACTAGAGTATGAAACAATTTAAAGAAAGGTGAAGGAAAAAGTCTATAATCAAAGTCAACTTGATTTGGTTTAGGACGAACCTTAATCACTCAAGGATGTCCAAATCCCCTTCAGGTTAGGTATCTCGCAATTTGGTCTAGACTGGGGTTAGATGTTGGTCAGCTCGGATAAACGTTTGAGGCTATTTTGTGTGGATACTGTCTAAGTTATGGTATGGCAAATCGACAGGTTAGCCTGTATATTCAGTAAGTTAGTACGTCTACTCAATTGCTCAGAAACTATGTTGGCACTCATATGAGCTTGGTGCTTAGGTTAGCAGTAGAGTGAAAGATGGAGGTTGGAATAGGAATCTTTGTCTTAGATGAGGCTTCGAGCTAATATCCTCCACATGAGTCCTTAGAGTTGCTTAGCTCGACTATGTGTGATTGGTTTAGAGAGTTGATTCCTATCATTTGCTTAAGGGTCGAAAAGATTTTTCCTCAAATCTGAAGAGGGTTTTGGCTCTTGCTTTGTCGTAGCATTTGTTGTATCTTCCTCTTCTAACCGGTAGGGAATTAGGTTAAGTGGAAGAAACATCATAATTATCAAGTAGTTCAATCTGGTAGGTGTTGCAGTTGATCTTCTTTAGGACCTTGAATGGACCATAAGCTCATGGAGGTAGCATGCTTTGTTTAAGGTGCAGAAATCAGTCTCAGCTAAGGTGACTCCATACTAAGTCTCTTGGTTTGAAAGAAATAGTTCAACAGCCATGACTAAGAATCTCTTGTTGTTTCTAGTTGAACTTGACGATCTTCCTTACTACAAATTAATGTAGTTCCTATAATCCTTAGGTTCGGTCGACTCTAGATTGACTCTTTTCAATAGCTACAGGGGTACCAATCAAATCTAATGGAATAGTGGGATTAAGGCCATAGATAACCTCGAATGAAGTCTTCCTAGTAGTGTTGTGGACAGTTTGGTTATATACGAATTTCACAGCTTGTAAACACAGATGTCAATCCTTTAACTTCTTTCCTAAGATAGCTCAGAGTAGATTTCTTAGTGTTCTATTTGCCACTTAAGTCTAGCCATCAATTTGAGGGTGGTTACTAGAGTTGAATACAAGTTTAATCCTAAGTCTTCCCTAAAGAGTCTTCCAAAAATAACTCAAGAATTTTATGTTGCGATCTGAAACGATAGTCTTTGACACTATGTAATCGAACAACTTCCTGCAAAAACAAATCAACAATATATAAGGTATCATTAGTTTGATGGCATGGATTGAGGTGTGTCATTATGTTGAAGCAGTCCACTATAACAAAGATTAAATCCTTCCCCCTAGATGTTCGAGGCAACCGTAAGACAAAGTCCATATTGATGTCAACCCAAGGTAAAGTTGGTGTTAGTAGAGGCATATTCTCTCCATAGGGCTCTCTTTTTCCCTTAGCTCTCTTGTATACTTCACAGCTACTAACTAACTTATGGACAAATTTGACCAAAGCAGGCCAGTAAAAGTTTTCTTTCAATAGATTGCCTATTTTAGTCTCTTCAAAATAACTAGATAATCCACCACTATGAGCTTCCCTAGCCAATAACTTACGTATAGAATAACTAGGGATGCACAGCCTTCTTTCTTTGAATAGATAGCCATCTTTGAGGTAATATTCTCCAACAGCAACTCTTTCTCTGCACTGCTTAAGTATAGGACTAAAATAGGGGTTATGAGCATACTACTCAGTGATAAATGCAAAATCCTAGTAATTTTATCTACAAGGTAGTGAACAAGGTTTGCTGACATGATAGAGCACCGGCAACTACATTGCCACTTCCTTTCTTGTGTTGAATCACATAGGAAAAACCTTTCATAAATTCTAGTCACTTGGCTTGTCTCTTCAAAAGTTTGTTTTGATGCCTAAGGTGCTTTAATGACTCATGGTTACTGTAAATTACAAACTCTTGTAATAGTAAATAGTGTTGCTAGAAAGTAAGAGCTTGAACAAGAAAATATAACTCTTTCTCGTATATAGACTAATTCAATGTAGCACTACCAAGCTTCTCACTATGGTATGCAACTGGGCATTATTCTTGCATTAGTACGACACCATTGCCAATGCTTGAGGCATCGCATTCCAGTTCAAAGGGTTTGTCAAAATGTAGTAATGATAGGACAAAGGTAGAGGTAAGCCTCTCTTTGATCTTCTTGAAGCTCTATTTAACTCGGTCATTCCATTGGAATCATTCACCCTTCTTTGTTAGCTTAATTAAGGGGGTTACAATTTTACTAAAGTTTTTAATGAACCTTCTATAAAAAGAAGCTAGGCCATGAAAACTCCGCACTTTAGTGACATTCTTGAGCGTCGACCACTCTAAGACAACTCAGATCTTTTCTTTATCTGCTCAGATTCTATCTCTAGATATTACATACTTAGGAAGAAAACTTCACACTAACAAAACGTGCACTTCTTTAGGTTCCCATATAACTTCTTGGCTCATAAAATATCAAAAACAGCTCAAAGATGTTGAACATGATTGTTTAAGTAAGCATTGTACACCAATATATTATCAAAGTATGTGGCTACATACCTTTTGATTAGAGGGCGCATCACATGATTCATCAATTGCATAAATGTGCTTGGTGCATTTGTAAGTCCAAACGGCATAACCAACCATTCATAGAGACCATGCCTCATCTTTAAGGTAGTTTTCCACTCATCACTTGGTCCCATGCGAAATTTGGTGGTAGCCACTTTGCAAATCAATCTTCGAAAATATTTTCGTGCCATGAAGCTCATTTAACATGTCATTGAGCCTCAATATTGGATATTTATACGTAACAATGATACAGTTGATAGCTCGATTGTCGATGCACATGTGCCATGAACCATCCTTTTTTGGAATGAGCAAAGCTGGTACATCACAAGGACTTGTGTTCTCACTCACGTAAGCTCTCTCTATGAGCTCATCCACTTTACTTTTTAGCTCAATAGCCTATTTAGGGTTTATTCTGTAAGTAAGTCGGTTTGGTAGAGCTGCACCTGATTGTAGATCAATATAATGTTCTATGCTTCAAATTAGGGGTAGACCCTTAGGCAACTCTTCGTTTGAAAACTCATTAATCAACCTTCAAATTTCTTTAGGAACAACCTCTAGATTCCTCATCTCCAGCAATCTTATGATAAGTAGAAACATAGGCTCATCGACCTTCTTAGTAGCTCGGAGCTCTCTTTGGCTAACTACTAGGGCTTTCTTCTTAGTAGCTCGGGTGAGCTGGTTATAGGGGGTTTGTGTCATTGGTTGCAACACAATCTTCTTCCTATCCTTAACAAAGGTATAGATGTTTTTGTATCCATTGTGAGTAACACATCTGTCGAACAATCAAGGTCTTCTAACTAAGAGATGTGAAACTCCTATAAGGACGACATCACACACTACTTCATCCCTGCATACATTATCAATGCTAAATAGTACAATTACTTGCTTCGTGATGTATAGAGCACCCTTATTGTGGAGCCAATGTAACTTGTAAAGTCAAGGGTGTTTAGAAGTCGACGATCTCAGCTTCTGCACAAAGGATTGTATAACGATGTTGGTACAACTTCCTCCATCTACTATGATGGTGTACGACTGTCCTTTGATGGTACACTTTGTATAGAATAAATTTTCTTTCCAGTCTTCCTTAGAGCTCAACAAAGAGCTGAGCACTCATCTCAGTACTAAGGTCATCACTTCTTCTTAGTCGGCATAAACACAGGTCTCCTCTTTCTCCTCGGCTTCAGCCTTTCTAGTAGTCTTCTCTTCCTCTAGCTAACTCTCATTGATGCTATCCACTACATCTCCTTAGAGCACCATGGCACAACGGTTCGGATACTCAATAGTCATGTGCCCAAAACCTAAGCATTTAAAGCATTTCACCTCGCTTGTCTTTTGTCTAGAGGCTTATCCTTTCTCATATGCCCTCGAGTTCAGCCTTTCCTCAAATCAGCTTAGCTTACCTACTCAGCTATCATCAAGTTGATCATTTCTTTCCTTGGCTTGGGAGGGTCTCCTCAGCTCTGATTGAACAAGTCAGCGTGAAACAGGGTCTTGGAAAAATGTCGGCTCAAGTCTACTCGGAGCATTTCTCCTCTACTTTTCAACCCTCTACACTACTTTAATGGCCTCTTTCAATATAAAGAACCTCTATACTTCTACAATATTACGAACCCCATATTTAAGTCTAGAAATGAACCTTGACATTGTATGAGCTTCGGGTTCATCTACATTTTCTCATATCATCAACATATGAAATTCTCTCACATAGTCATCAACAGATCGACCTCCTTGGCGAAGTTCTTGCAACTTTGCAAATGTATCCTACAAGTATATCTTAAGCACAAATCTCCCTCTCAGCAATCTCTTTATCTCTTCTCAAGTCTAGACACCTCATCTTCCATCCCTTGCTCTAACCACATTCAGATTTTTCTGCCACATAGTAGCATATCTAGAGAACTAAAGTGCAGCAAGTCGCATTCTGATGGCATCAATGTAGCCATAATAATCAAACACTTTCTCAACCTTCTCTTCCTACTCTAAATATTCATTTACATCTCCACTTTCACTGGACGGTAGGATCTAGACCTTAACATTGTCAAGCTTTTAAGGAGCTTGGCGTCTTCACTCTCGCACTTGGTAGTACTTGGTCTCTTCTTCTTCTTCCCCATCAGTCTCCACATCTACTTCCTCATTATGCTCTTCTATCTCTTCCAACTCCAACTTTCGTTTAGTAACTTAGTCTACAACTCCTCTAGCTTAATGGGGTCAAACTAGTTGATTAACTTGGCCACCTTGGCTATAGCGATTCCCTAGAGCATTCTCTGGTGGGTTATGATGTGGTATACCTTGGGTTGTTGTCTATTAACTTACATTGTAGTGACAAGACTAATGAATCTATCGAGCTTATCATCAACTAAACCTAAAGTGTTACTACCATTATAACTACGACTAGCTTGATCACCACTCTTCTGGTCACCAATAACACTTTGAACACTCAAATCCAATGTCGTATGATACTTCTACAATAGATTATCAACATAATATACAAAAAAACACTTCTACTTTACTACTTAAAACTCCTATTAACACACTCTTAACAACTTCAACACCTAACATTCGCTCGAACTCAACAAAAATGCACTTGCTTTGTTTTCATAATGAAAAACAACATATAACAAAGTAACAATAGGAAATGCACTTACTAGCATACAAACCTCCACTTCACAGCTCACAACTCTAAACTTACTTCACATGAACACATTGAAGCAATTACAAAAGGCACACAACAACCACTAATAGCAAACACAAACCAAAACTTCATTGTAACTTTATACACTCCCTCTTGAAACCGTGCTCTAATACCAATGAAGCTGATGTATCTCCGGGGTTGAATACACGGAAGAGCACCATAATGGGAAGGAACCGAAAGAAAACAATAGGGAATTAGCAAGTTCGGGCAGCTACCAATCAGATATGATGCTCTGACTGATCTTATTCGGCCTATAATTCTCTACATATGACTCATTGATCTGAACTATAAGGTTATGCACTATTACTCCTTGCTAAAGAGAATAGATAAGAGTTAAGAGAGGCTGAGAACACTAAGGTTGCTTAATAAGAAAAACTGATAATATTCAAAATGAGATGTTGATGGTTGCATACAATAAATGGGGGTTTATATACTTGCCTTACTAGGGTTACAATATATACATGAAAATACCAAAAGGGTAATTTACAAGTAGTGCATAACATATACTAAAAAGGGTAAGAGAGATAAAGAATATTCTATACGAAAAAGTAAAAAATCATTCTAAAATGTTGTGTCAAAAGACATGTCGTATGGTGGTTGGTAAACTGGAGTATGATACAATTCTTTAATAGGTAAAGGAACGAGTCTACAGTTAGAGCTGACCTAATTTGGTTAGGTCAAAGCTCAATCACTCAAGGATGTCTAAATACCATTTAGGTTGGGTATCTCACAGTTTGGTTTAAATTGGGGTCGAATGTTGGTCAGCTCGAGAGCATGGCTTGGATAGACGTTTGAGGCTAGTCTACACAGATGCTATTTAAGTTATGGTATGGTAGCTTGGCAGGTCAGCCTATATGCTTGGTAGGTCGACATGTATGTTCGGCTACTCGAAAACTATGTTAGCACTCATGTGAGCTCGATGCTTAGGTCAGTAATAGAGTGAAAGATAGAGGTTGAAATAGGAATCCTTGTCTTAAATGGGGCTTCGAGCTAATATCCTCCATGCGAGTACTTGGAGCCTTCTAACTTGGTTACGTATAATTGGTCCGAGGAGCTGATTCCTATCATGACTAAACTAAATAAAACCAATAACAAGAGCATTTGTATGAAACCCTGACAACCCTAAAATAATTAGGTAATTGACTATAGATGATAAAAACTAAATTGCAAAATATAAATACAATAATACAAAGCCTAATAAAATAAATTAAAAATCCTTAATATTATAAGGTACTAAAAAATAATGAATCTCATAAATAATTTATCGAAATTAAGGAATTTGATCCCTATCATCTCCCCCAGGTTGGAGGAAGATTCTCTTTCAATTCTTGAACAAGTATCCTCCTGGATCAAAAACATATCTACTAAAGAAAAACACATTGAATGTGATACTCTCGTTATAACACCATAATGTTGGCTGAATTGACCATGAAGGATATCTAAACTTGTCATAGGTTCACTAACCTACATCATCAAGTTCTTTAATCTCAACTCTACATGTAGATTCTTATATCTGTAACTATTCATCAAGTATTTCCATTTTCTCTTTCTCAAATAGCTCATCATATTTATGTTTAGTCGCATTTTTATCGACCTCTATCTCTACATGATTCTCTTATTTTAGCTCTACTTTTTACTCCTTATGTTCATGTTCAATTGTATCCCCAATTTCACTTTCTACTGACTTTTGTTCACTGGGCTCAACATATACCTATTCTCTGGCCTTCCTCTCATATATTCTCTTTTGAACCCCATCTCTTATAACTAGTAAATCCCATTGCATTGCCTCTTTAAACAGGAATACCAAAGCTATTCTCTTATCCTTACTAAAACAATACTCATACCTCTATGGTTTGTAAGAAATTGTGTGTTGCAATTTCCAAAGCTTCCCCCTACTCATATGACTATCACTTAATGTAGTCACATCACATAACATTGCATCTTGATGGGCATCATAAACAGAGAAAGCAACTATAGCTCATTTCGTTATTGGGATTACCTCACCATAACAAGCAAACTCATATGGATGTAGATGTTGAACAATAGCTATTCCTAATGATTCAACCAAGAACTCTAAGATGAAATCATGTGTACTATCATCAATAAGCACATGAAAAACCCTTCCTTGAATATGAACATGTGTATGAAATTTTCTAGCTAACATCTCCATAAACAACTAATAACTCTAAAACTTTAAAAATTGAAAATTCTTTTGTTTTTTTTTTCCTCCTGAACAACTACTAAACTCAAAAGACTCCTTTTTTACTTTTTACATTTTTTTTTTTTGAAAGAAACAAAAATAAAAGTTGAAATAACCTTCGTAATCATCAATAGAACTGCAATTCAACCAATAACATAGACTAATTATAGATATGATATTTCCATGATCAAAATCAAATACTTACTAATAAAGATGGTATCTCTATACCAAATCTACAATAAAGATGACACCTTTATTTCTAGATCTACAAGAATATTTTGCTATAATCTCTAACCCTTAAGCAACTTTAATCTCTAATGTTCAAACTAATACTTTTCATGTCATAATCTCCGCTCTAATATCAAGATGATAAGATTAGATCTTGAAAAGGAATCTATTCGTATGAATTTTGAAACAAATCATTGTCTAGGGTTTTGAAATTGAATATTTTTAGCTTTTTGGACTAAGAGATACTAAAAATCTAAAAAGGGTATGAACAATTAATTTAATTGATAAGTCTACGATGCCACAATTAAATTAATTAAACTAAGCATTTTGCTTAATCTAATTGATAAGTCTATAGATTCCACAATTAGAATAAACAACGTTTTTGTTTAATTATAACGTCACACCTTCTAGGCATTTGTATAAAATTCTTCTCAAACTTTAGGTTTCTAAAGACGGTTCATTACACCATTCCTAAGGTAGAGATAGGTGAAATATCCCAAAAATATACCGTAGAAAATTTTTTCGAAAATATTTTCAACTTTAGTAAATAATTTCTATAATAAAATAAATTTTTTTCTAAATTAACTATGATATATTTAGAACTTAGTCTAGTCAACTTTTTTTTTTTTTTTTTACCTAAAGACTTTTTACTTAAGGGCTAAGTTAATTAAATCCCTTAGTCCTTAACATGTGCATTAATAACGATTAATTTTACTCAATTGTCCTTATTATGTTAAGTAGATAAAGGATAAAATTAAGGGTACTTAAGTTGTTAAGAGACCCAAGGTATTTTAGCTTCTAGTGCAAATAGGTGGTTAGCTAGATGATAGAGAATTATTGTCATTTGAATCAAAAGGAGGTAAGAAAAGTACAAGCTTTCTCCCCCTTAGTATGTTGTGACCATGGAGTGTGTCTAAGTAGGTATTTTCCTTTTTTTTTTTTTCTTAGGTTAATACAAGGATTTAAGTGAGGCTTTGGCACTTGAGAAGGATTTAGCATAGAGACCTAATTTTAATTGGTAAGCAAATATTATGAACTTAAAGATTATTATGTTAAATTAAGTACTTGATATATTATTAATGAAATCTCAACATAATTAATGGTTTTAAGGTGTTGGATAATTAAGAACATCATTAAAGATTGGGAGTAATGGCTTGGCTCACATGTGAACTATAGAGGGCAAGTTAGCGTAACCTTGATATTTTGATTTGAAATTCAATTATGTTATAAATCTTAAGTCGATCTACACGTTTCATGAAGATAACACATGTTAATTTTGATGTTTTATTGGTTAATTAGGATGTTGAAGAAATTTTATGGATATGCATGTATATATATATGTGTGCTAGAAGTGAAGTGTGAGTTTTGATGAGGATTTATTGATCTAAGCTTAAATGGGTGTTTTGTAATTAGGTATAAGGTATGTGATGTAATGAATAAGAGTTTGATGCAAATGAGAAGTGGGTTTGATTGAATTCATATTTATAATAATTTGATGTTAATTGTGTGTTTGGATTGGAACTATGATGAAAGATTTGATAGAAATCGGTTAGAAGTTGAAATGAAATCAATATATGGTGTTTTAAGCAAGTTTGGAGCTGTTTTAGTTTATTTGTTGTAAACCTAATATATTTCTAGAAAAATCTGGAGTTTATGAGTTTAAAATAAAGTTAATTGAATAAGTTAAGTATATAAATAAGTTTGGATGAATTTGAAGTTAAAGTGAATAAGATATGGCTAAATAAAGTAAACTTGTATTGATTGGAGTTATGAAGCAAAACTGGACAACTTGTTTAATCTAATATAATGATGTGGTAAACTTGGGTTTCTCTTATAGAATTCAAGTTCATATTGAAGTTAATTGAATAAGTTAAAAGTAGAATCAAGTTTGGATTAATTCGGAGTTGCATTGATCAAATTATGAGCATTTGAAGCTGTATCACCTCGTCTTCTAGGTGTCTACATAAAAATTTTTCTTAACTTTTGATACCGGTTTATTACAGCCATACTTGAGTTAAAGATAAGGTAGAACCTATAATCCACCTATCATACAACAACATAAAACTTCTGTCCCCAAAACTCTTCTCATTCAATATGACAAATAATAGCGGAAATCTTTACATTAGTAGGTCATACTTAAAGTATCACAACTATAGAATCTTATACAATATAGAGCTCCCATTAAATTATCTTTATATTATTCAAATTCATCAAAAGATCTATATATCACTTTTATAATCTCTTGTTGAGACATTTATAACTTAACTTGACAATCTTCTTGTAAAGCTCCTTCTTAGTGCTTAAATCCAAGTTTCTGACTATTTGCCCCTTAAAGGAAGCCATACCCCTTAAGTATACTAAAATCTTCTTCCTCCCATGGTGTGTAATCTTGGATAACTGCTTTCCTAATCTGAGGATAAGATAAATTATCCCCTCAGTTTATTGTAAATTGAGTGAGAGTGGATAAACAAATAGTAATATAAGTAATATTCCAACACAATCACCAAGTAAGTTATCATTTCCATTGCAAAACTCATTAGTCCAACTAAGCAATGTAGACATAGCACATGCGTGCCATGCTCATATACATGACACGCATCAGTGTCAATATCCTAGCCTAGCCCTAGCCCCAACCCTAGCCATTCGGTTAGTCGACACTACTAGACATCTATAGACTACGTCCAGGAACTTAGAAAACTTAACCTAGCGGTAACCACCACTATGATTATGATTATTGGATAAGTAAATCTATACAAATAAAAACCAATTTCTAACTTTTTATTAACTAAGCTGTTTGTTTTACAAAACCAAATTTTCAAAAGCTAAACTGATTGCTTAACAAAACTCAATTTTTTTTCAAAATAGAACTTAGCCTAAGGAAACCTAGTTTTAGAAAACTTAACTCATAAGCACTTTTAGTGTCGTGCCGTGCCATGCCATGCCATGAATGCAATAATTGCATTCTAAGGAAAATCAAGCAAAATTAAGCCATTATCAAGTAAACATACTCATCTACTTATTAACCAAGCTTTTACTTTATTTCATTTACCTTTTCATCTCTAAAACCTCAATATCGGGTTAACTTAAGTGAACACATTATGAGGCAGGGTTAATACATAATCTCTTTGTCAAGTTAGTATAGAACCAAGCACAATAAGATTAGTTGGTAGCCCATTATCAACATTAACATCATTAACAACACTGGGTCCAATCAGCAATACATGTACTAGAAAGATCGGGAACTACTTAATAGTTCATCAATCAACATATTACACTCATACACAAGATCAATCACATTCATTATAGTTAGATATATTAAAAGAAGATAACATCTACTCTAGAACAGAAGTAATCCACTTACCAGGGCCACTTAGCAAATTTCCCAACTCTTACTCTTGATCTTGAGGCTCTTCGTTGCCTTCATCTCTTAAACAAAATGCATACGATATCCAAGTTAATTGTATGTCGAGTATAAGCGAGATTATTAACTTACTTACACTTGGGTCTTTGTCTTAGTATAGTTCTTTACAATGCAACTTTAGTTTAAGATACTTTCTAACCCAATTTTTGACTCAACTTTTAATTTACCTTCTATACATAAAGTTCTTCCAACATACTTTTGACATAGTTTCTGATCACTTAATTATTATATGAATATTCTTATATTCTATACTTTTACGACACCACTTTGGTTCCAAAAAAATTTTCAATATAATTATTTAATCTTCAATTGTTATAGTATTATTAATATATCACTTAAGTTAACTGTACGGCTAAACGCATATCAAATTATAAAGAATTATTTCAAAAATACATATATCTATACAAAATTAGCTAATCCTTACATCAACTTGTGACCTAGGTTTTGTACATCAGGTTATTTCATATTTTCATTTGTCCGACTTTCTAACCTACATTCTAACTCACATTTTAACTTATATTCTAACCTATACAAAACACTTCTTAAATCATCAAATGACCTGATTTTAGCACCAACTCCCATGTTTCCACTCCTCTAGACCAATCTCATATTTCAAAACCAAATTACAACCATGATATAACACATGCAAATCAAAATATTTAAAGAAATGTTTCTCTCAGACACTTCCAACTCATTTACTCCATATTAAACTAATATTACCCAAAATCTAACTTTATAGTTTTTCAAAAAAATTTATATATTATTAAAGTAGACCCTTTTAGGAACTTGTACACAAAAATTGATGTTGGAACTACATCGTTTACTATTTTTAAAATTTCTTGCAAAATTCGTTTTTAAGCTTGATTTTTTTAAAGAACTCATATTTTAGCAAAAATCTCAAAAATCTAGTTTGATATTTAGATACTGCATGCAAAAATACTTAAGAATATTAAGTTTCATAATTTTTAGACAACATTCACTATTTTTAGAAAATAATTACAAATCGGATAAATTTGAGGCACTAACCGTTGTATTGGCATCCGACCACCATCCAATTGAGAGGGGTTGTCAGAACCACCATTCCAGTGGTGCTCCACTTGGGTCAAGAGCGCTTTAATAGTGATGAAAGTAAGGACAATGATGATGTAGCTATGATCACAAGAAATTTCAAAAGGTTATGAAGTTGAATAGGAAATTAGTGAAGGATTAAGATAAAAACATATCTCAATCTAAGAGGGACAGAAAGGAAGTAATCAAGTGTTATGATTGCCAAAAATTGAGTCATATTCGACAATATTGTCCAAATCCTAAGAAAACTAAGAAAGGAAAAAGGAAAAAGGAAAAAGGAAAAAGGAAAAAGGCTATAATAGCAACTTAGAGTGATAGTGATTCAAGTGACTTCAATGGAGAAATATGCTTCATGGTCATGGATAACAAGGTATATTCTACTTCTAGTGATTTTTCATTTGATGAGCTTAAAAACATGTATGATGAGTTACTTAAGGAATTTATTAAGGTTTAAAGAAAAATAAGATGATGAAACAAATGATGATTGAAATAGGAAGTGAATTCGATGTGATTAGAAATGAATATAACAAAATGAATAATGTTAAAGAAAGTTTAGAGAAGGATAATGAGTACTTAAGATTAGAAACTGATAAATTAAATAAAAATAATGAAGAATGAGGAGTTAAATAAGGAAAATGATCAATTGAAAGCAAAGTGTAATTCTCTTAAAACAAAAGTTGAAAGCATGAAAAATGAAGATGATATAGTTGATAAATTAGGAAAGCTTCAAATTGAAAATTCCATCTTGAAGTTTAGCCTAGATGATTCAAAACAAACTATGGTTAAGTTCATAAATGGAGAAAAGAATTTGGATAAGCTCCTTGTCTCTTAAAGGCAAGGATTAGACAAAATTGCAATTGGCTATAATAAGGAAAATATTTATAAATCTTATAAGAGTTACTTTGTAAAAGCAACAACCAAGGCTTGTAACTATTGCGATAGATATGGTCATATTATACATACAAGTGCAATATGTTGCGATACCAATTTGAATCATAAAGGTAAAATGGTTTAGGTTCCAAATGGACAAAGATATATCATTGCCACTAATTACAAAAGACCAAAATTGACATGAGTACCAAAGAAGCAATTACATGTTTTTATAAGAACTTCAATTTGGAGCAACTCAAGAAACTTGAATGGAGAATACTTAAAGAAAATTCGAAATGCCTCCAATATAGTATTTGATTCAAGAATCTTATTCAAATAGTCTTTATACAATAATTAACATATTTTGTGTGCACTTGAAGTTCTTTATGCTTGTTTAGACTTGTGCACATTTTTGCCATTTATCGATTTCAATGACAACTATAAGTTCTCACATGTTTAAATATGCTAATATTTCATGCTTGAATGGTTGGCTTGATTTGATTACGAAACTATGGATAGTTGACTTATTCTTAACCACATTTTAGCTTACATAAGCATTTAGGAACTCAACTAGTGTTTTTGCAATTGCTAACTTTGCAAGTTATGCTTAAATTCTCATAATGTCATAATATGTATTTACAACTAGCTTCGAAGCTTAAATTGTAAATATCATGCATTTTATGCACGTTTGAAGTCACTCATGTATATTTACAATCATATGCATATAACTTTACCATGCCATGCCGAAAAACTAGTTCACGAGTGTTCAACTTCATCTATAAATTATGGTTGAGTGATTGATTTGGTTTATTTTTTTATTTTGGGCAAATTTGACTCTCATAGACCTAAATTAGGCTCTCATTATTGTTTGGAAAGTCATATGATCATTTTGTCCACTTGCATCCTATATGTCTTAATCATGCTACCCTTATATCTATAGGCATAGTTGAAACTTGTTTAGAGTACCAAATTACAATGAATTTAATTTAATGCATACGTGTATCATTAAGCTCAATTTAGCTTCAATGGTTGATTTTGATGATTTCAAGTGGTGATTTTAGGACTTCTGAATCCTTGTTGTGATATTTTTCTTCTAACATACTTAAATATGATGTTGAAACTTAAAGTATTGATTTGTCATAACTAAGCCTCATTACTCAAAATTGGTTATTCATGCATTTGCACACTTAATAATCAACTTTTTAGCAACTAATGACTTAATTTTGCTAAGTCTTGCTAATGTTGTTGAAATACAAACTTTTCACACTCAATTGGACTAAGGAACATGCTCATATAGATTTCATGCATAAAATATAGCATTTAACATGTTTTGGGCACACTTGAAATCCTTCATGCTTATTAAAGTTCATATATGCACAAATTTATTATGCATTGGTTTCTGTACCCAAAACAGGGCTTTATATGTTTATTTTCATCCATAAATCATGTTTGAGTGATCAATCTAACTTGATCTTAATTTTGTACAAATTTGACCTCTTTAAACCCTAATGAGGAAATAAGTGCTATTTGAGACATCTTATGCCTATTTGTGCTCATATGGATGTTACTTGGTTTGATCATGCATCTTTTATACTTCTTGGTATCTTTCAAATATGTTTAAAACATGAACTTGTCTTAAATTTGAGGAAGAATCCATACTTGCTCTTTAGTTACATTTATGCTTAACATTTGATCTTACGGAACTCAAGTAATGATTTTACAATTTATAGAGCCTTAAAGCTATAATTTATTCCTACCATGCTTAAATATGTATTTGAAATGTACTTGAAGTGTTTGTGTGTAAAAACTCAATACCTATGCATATAAGTTGCTCATAAATGTGCACTTTCACTTTATCATGAACTATATAGCTCTAAGGATTTGATTTAGCTTAGTCTTAGCTATTTAGTTAAAATTTAAGTTTTTCAAGCCTCAACAGACTCAAATAAACTTGCTTAAAGTGTTAGAACATTCATTAAATCACTAAAAATAAACTCGAGTTAGCAAACTTTGACAATGGAGTGGACAAAAACCAAATTTCTACAGAATTGAAGAATACAGTCATGACAGTATACTCTTTAAAATAAACAATTAGATTCGATTCTGTTTCAGGTACCATCATGACGATATCCTACCTTACTGTCATGTTGGTACACCAAATTTTAGGCAATCCTCTTTCAAAACCATCGATCTTTCTCTCTCTTCGCGTCTATTCCCAAATTACTCTCTTCACTCTCTCATAAACCCTAGAGCGGCCATTCCTAATCCTTGATCTACTACTTAAATCACTTAAAATCCAAACTTTCTTCCTCTTTCACTCATCTTACTTTCCAACCTTAACTCATCAAGTGCTTGCCAAAACGGTTCGACAAACTATGGGTGGTTTGGTACCTCCAATAAGTACTTGTTCCACTTGTCCTCATCTACCTCCAACTAATGAGGATGATCCATTAGCCGCATAAATTACCAACTTCCAATCTATTTTGTATATGCTCTTCATTATGTTTATCTTATGTTATGAACTTGGTCGTTGGCTACTACTATTGTTACTATCTATTATCTTGTCTTAACCATTATCTTGGCTTTTGTTGTTTATGTAGCAATCTCTTGTCTTTAGAGATGCTAGGACATCTATCCATATGGCCTATGTGTTACTTATGTTGCTTGTCTATATTATCTACTACTTATGGTTTATGTATCTCATAGAGTTACTACACTCGTCATAGTTGGCTTATGTTTTTGAACATTTAGTGTGGTATGGGCTGATCTTAATGAATTCATTATGGAGATCTTATTTGGCATGGTTTTTAGCTTCTTTGATTTCACTTTTGTAGGGGGTATATCCTAAGGCTTAATTCAGGACTATGCCAAAATTTTGACTTAGCCAATTCTTCCTCTTCATCGGCTAGATATGGAGTTTGATAAAAAACTTTAATAAGAAGTTTGATAATATTTAAACATGAACATAGTTTGATAATATTGCTAACTCTAAGTTCTATATTGGAAATGAAGTTTGATTCCCTAACAATCTATTACTCTTAAAATCAACTATTCCACTATTTTCACATGTTTGCAAATTTTTTGAAATCAAATACTTAAATTGGGAGGAGTACTAGATTAAGGGGTAGCATTTAAAGTATAAGTTTTTTTTATAGGAATCAGCTTACAACTATCTCCAACCTAACGCTAACCTGTTCTAAGTTGATACCAACTTGCTCAAAATTGAAGCCGACCTCCTCTAACCCGAGGCCGAACTGTTTAAAGTCGAAGCTGAACAACTCTTACCAAGGTCGAGCTGATACTAGAAGGTTGAGAGGAAGAGGAGCTACTCGACATTAAGTCTACTGAGAAGCCAAGAGACTATACAGCCGGGGACTTGAGGTCAAAGATCTACTCGGCATGGCATAAGGAGACTAATGCCGATTAACCATAGCATTTGGTAACTGTAGGCCAAGCTTTCAGGCATCTCAACCGAGCATTGCGAGACTTTAGGGGCTCCTTGAGCTCGAACATCCAACTGTCGATCCCGCCCAGTTCGGATCCTACTCCTTTCAGGACAGACCAAATGATTGCATGTCAACTTCTTCTATTAAACACACAGTTTAATATTCTTGTGAATATTTTCTTTATTTTAATTATAAGCCCATTTTTTAGGGTTTAAGGCCTTATACATTATTTACAATTTTGCCACTAGGGTTTTAAGACTTATTATAAATAGCAACATTTGTATTTAGTAGACGAATTATCAGATAGTGAAGAATATACATACACTTGGAACTTTCCCCTTGCGAGTAAGGTCATTCTTGAGCTCTTAGAGCTTGCATTTTCCAGATTATTGAGTGTTGATTAATTATTTAATCTTTCTCGTGCTCTTATCAATCTTATCCTTAAGATTATGGTGAACCCTTCATTTGAGCGAGTTAGTAAGTCACATCTAACCTCTCATTTGAAACCTAAGTGACATTTAGTATTCATGAGTCATATCAAACCCTATTTTAAGCTCAATCCTTGATTTTGTTTATGTCTTAGTACATGATATCCATATACATTTACCTTCAAAACCCCCATTTCTACTTCCTGTTCTTCATACCCACTTGAACCTCAACTACCAATTCTGGTTCTATCCCGCTGCATATACGCCAAGCTATAATATCTTGGTATTAGAGCTTTAGGGAGATGTGTATAGTGTTCTTCAAAGTCTACTTTGTCATTTGAACATCTGTTAGTTGTTGTTATGTAATATAGTGTGTTGTTCATGTTTTTAGTAGTCGTAGTACTGTATTGCTATTGAGTCGAGTAACAATAATTTTAGTAGTTGATTTTAGTTGCTATGGAAGTGTTTGTCAATAGCAGTAGCTACGAAAACCAAATAGTGGTCTTTTTTGGGTTACTGTAATTGTGTTTTGTGGTAAATCGTATTTTGTGGTAAATTGTGTTATTCAAATTTCCTTTGATATCACTGTATAGTCTCAATAATAGTGGAGATAGTCCTTGTGGAAGCTTGAGGAGACGCATTAATAACTTGGAATATCATATTCAAAATCTCACCGATTCTATCTAGCAGCTTATTAGTTTAGTCAAAGGTTATAGACGTATTAGCTAAGATGGAAGAAGGGAACAAACACCCACTAGTAGAATTGGCTCCAACGAGCTTAATGATGATGGACGACAACTACGAAGGGCTATCAAGCTAAGAAGGAGAGAAAACCAACATGTGCTAAGAAGAAGAAATGACAGGAGTGTTGACTTTAAGGCAAATCCAAAAGCCCAAAGAAGAGAGCCGATGCCAAAAAGAAATATGGCTAAGCAAAGCTCCAACAAAAGTAGCCAATCTGAAGTGAACCAACTAGCTAGGAGTGCAAAGGATGAACCTTAAACGCATAGACGGGGACTTGACAACATCAAGCTTAAACTACCGACCTTCAATGGGAGTAGCCGACTTGAACAGTTCCTTGAGTCGAGAAGTTATTTAAGTGCTATGAGCGTGACGATCAAACAAAGGTTAAGTTAGCTTCATTATCCCTTGTTAAATATGCAAGTCTTTGGTGGGATAATTTCATCATTAAGTGAGATGTCGAAGGAAAAGAGCCAATCAGAACTTGGAGGCTTATGAAGAGGTTAATGAACCAATGCTTTATGCCGACTTACTTCAAGCAAGAGATGCTCCATGGTTTCCAGCACTTGATACAAGGCCAAAACATTATCGAGGAGTACTTGCAAGAGTTCGAGACCTTAATGATAAGATTTGAGATTTTTAAGCCATAGGAATGCACCATTGCTAAGTTTCTAAGTGGACTTCGAGACAAAATTGTCGACATATTTGAATTGTAGATGTTTAACTCATTAGATGAGCTAATTAATCTGGCATTGAGAGTAAAAAGAGAGAGGAGGAGGAGGCACTAGACGCCGACTAATCGACCTTAACTAGTTAACCCTAAACATGAGAAGTATGTTGAAAGAATGCTAGAGAAGAAGATGGAGAGAGGTAAGTCTAGCCAACCTGATCAGGCCGAGACAAGATGGTGGAGAAGGAAAAGGTACCCAACGCCAAGGCCCAAGAAGTTAAATGCTTCAAGTACTTGGGCTACCGACATATTACTTCTCAATGTTTAAATAAAAGAGTCATGATCTTGAAGGGAAAAGGACCCAAAGCTCAAGTAGAGAGTCAGAGTGACAATAGTTCGAGAGATGAGTTGATAGAAGAAGATGTCTATGCTGAAAATCTGGATGAAATCTTAGCCATGACAAGCCAACGAGTTGACTTGAAAGTAGATCCTGAACAAAGGAAAATTTTATTTCCTATTTGATGTTTGGTGAATGGGAAGACTTATTCCCTGGTTGTTGATGGAGGAAGCTGCACCAACGTCATTTTTGCCAAGCTAGTAGAAAGGATGAAGATGCAAACCTACCAACATCCCCGACCTTATGGACTAAAGTGGTTTAATGACAGGGATTTAGTCCATGTACATAAGAACGCTCGAATAGCATTCAAGGTGGGGCAGTATGAGGACAAGATTGACTTTGATGTAGTCCCTATGAATGCCATAAATTTACTTCTTGGCTAACCATAGGAGTATGATAGAAAAGTGATCCATGATGGCTTTCTTAACACTTACATGATCCAAAAGGATAGGAAGAGTTATTGCTTGACTCCTATGAGTGTTGGGGAAACCCAGAGCAACTCGTCACCCATGATGAAGAGAAGAGGGAAGAGAAGTTTGTTCAATATCGCAGCCTATACTCATTGTTTAGTGTCGAGGATGAATTCTTTTTAAACTTGCAGTAATGACAGGAATCAGTTTATGACTATCTCTATTCCAATCCGACACCGACCTACCTGAAACTGAAGCCGACCTGCTTTAACTTGAGGCTGAACTTTTTAAAGTCTAGGTCGAGCTAGTACTAGAAGCCAAGAGGAAGAGGAGCCACTCGACATCAAGTTTGTCGTCTATTGAGAAGCCAAGAGACCACATAGCTAAGGACTCAAGGTCAAAGATCCACTCAGCACGGCACGGGGAGACTAATGCCAAGTAACCATAGCACTAGGCAATTGTAGGCCGACCTTTCAAGCATCTCGGCCAAGCATTGTGAGACTTTTAAGACTCCTTGAGCCTGGACATTGAACTACCGACCCCGCCTAGCTTAGATCTTGCTTGATGCAAACCGTAGCCAAGGACAGATAAGGCCGGTCACCGAATGGGTCCAAGCTTATTGAAAGCTTGAAAAGAATGGTGGAGAATGCATGAAAGGAATGGAAAAAGTAAATGAAAGGTAAGAAAAAACCCATAAACAGCTCTAAAGGATATGATGCACTGATGGAACTTTTGAAGACTTACAACACAACTCGATATGACACACGAATTGGTCCAGTAAGGTTACTTGCTACTTAGCCTTACTTAAGGTTTAGGATAAGAGTGAAATGAAACTAAATAGTTAGTGTTTACGAGAGGGAAAATGTCAAGTGTATTAATGGTAATCTAATGATTACAGCTACAAATACAAAGGGTATTTATACCTAATAAGTTAGGGCAAATTGCCTAAAAGGGAAAAGACAAAAAAGGTATTATCCTAAAGAAGTAATGTATAAGAATACAAAAGGATAAAAATGAATATTCAAGAAAAGCAATGATTAGTATAGTAGATTCTACATGTAGTCCTATACACGTAATAATGATATATTGGCGATACCGTTAGAGGATGTAAACAAAGGAGTACAAGCAGATTGCTTGTCGGAGCAAGGGTAACTGAAGACTAGTTTGGTGTCATTCTCTCGACCTCTTAGCAAGAGTGAGGCCAAGCAAGTGGTCGATTCAAGCATGAGTGAGTGAGAGAGAGAGGATTAGCTGTTGTCTTGGCTTTCTACTACTAAGTACTCATTCTCCGAGAGATGGGTAGTCATTCGGTTCAACCTACAGAGTAAGTCAACAAAAAGGTACTCAGCTTCGGTAGGAGGATATGCCTTGCCAGCCCCTCTAGTCCTCGGACTCAGTTGTAAGTCAATGGCCCAGTAGCTTGATTCCTATCATTCCCTCTAGGTTGATTTGGATTTGGGATCAAATTTGAATGGTCTTCAATCAGCTCTCTACCAGGATGATATGGACTAAGATCGGCAATGTTGAAGGTGTCAGAAACCCCATAATCTTTCGGCAACTTCAACCTGTAGGTGTTGTCATTGATCTTCTAGGGGATTCTGA
Organism: Lumnitzera littorea; assembly: GCA_024138015.1. NCBI lineage: Eukaryota > Viridiplantae > Streptophyta > Magnoliopsida > Myrtales > Combretaceae > Lumnitzera > Lumnitzera littorea. The sequence continues at coordinate 27,799,192 of JAMXBB010000011.1, forward strand.
AGGGTCCTTCAGCTCTTGTAGATAGCTTGTTCCTCTTCTTACTCAGAAAGCATTCCTTGCTGAGGTGCAACTACACTAGGTCTCTCGATTGGAATTTTTTAGCCATTCTACCTTTAGCCTTCTCTCGCATCCTTCTAGTGACTTAGTCGATATGCCAAGTGACTTTATTGTAGATGTGTTGAAGGGACCATGCTTGAGCTCTTATGTCAAGTTCTTCTTGCTCGGACTCAGGTACAAGGTGTGATCAAAGGGAAACGCGGGATTGAAACCATAGACAACCTTAAAGGGGGTCTACTTGGTGGTATCATGTACTATTCTATTGTAAGCGAATTCGACCACTAGTAAGCAAACATCCCAATCAACCAAGTTCTTATCTATTGTAGCTCAGAGCAACGATACTAAAGTACGATTGGCTAACTTTGTTTGGCCATCCGTTTGGGGGTGACAGGACATACTAAATAGCAAGTTGGTCTCCACCTATCACTACAAAGTTCTTTAAAAATAGCTTAAGAACTTTAGGTCTATCCGATACTACACTTGTCAATACACCATATAACCTAACAATTTCCTGTAAGAAAAGAGAAGTAATAGTTGAAGCATCGTTAGTTTTGGAGTAAGGCACAAAGTATACCATTTTGCTAAACCTATTCATGACAACCATCATAGAATCTTTGCCTCAAGCAATTCATGATAATCTAAGAATAAAGTCTATGCCTAACTCAATCAATGGTCTCAGCGAAATGGGCAAAGGCATTGCTTTCGCTTGCTCGGCTTGTCATTTAGCCCTCTTGCACACAGCACAACCTTCAACAACTTGATGCACATCTCGCCTCATTTTTGGCTAAAAGAAACAACCATTCAATAGTTTATAGGTCCTTCTTTCCCCAAAATGCCTAGAGAGTTCTCCATTGTAGGCTTCCCTAATCAGTAATTTCATTAAGAAACAGGTCGTTACGTACAATTTCCCTCCTTAGAACAAGTACCCATCTTCTACATCATACTCGTCTACTAGCTTTCCATCGACACATCGTGTAAGTATGGTTCTGAAGTGTGGGCCCCTTGAGTACTACTCCTTAGTGCTTGCAAACCCATACAATTTGGTTTGCAATTCATTCAAAAGTACATGCCTCCTTGAAAGAGCATTTGTAACCATGTTACTCTTCCTTTGTTTGTATTTTATTACAAAATCAAACCCCTCAAGGAATTCGACCCACCTCACCTACCGCTTCGACAATTTCTTTTGACTTCGGAGATACCTTAGAGATTCATGGTCAATGTAGATGACAAACTCTCTCAGTAACTGATAATGCTGCCATACTTGCAGTGCTCAGATTAGTGCTAAGAGTTATTTGTCATGCACAGAGTAGTTTAGTTGAAGTCCCCTGAGGTTCTCACTGTATTAGGTAATTGGTCAACCTTTCTGCATTAGGACAATACCTATCTTAATGCCCGACACATTACACTCTAACTAAAATATTTTTTTGAAGTCAAGTAGAACTAGTACAGAGGCGAAGGTCAATCTTTTCTTCACCTTGGCAAAACTTCTCTCTTCCTTTTCTCCCCATTGGAAGTCGACGTTCTTTTTTGTTAGCTTATTAAGGGGTACAGCAAGGGTATTGATATTCTTGATGAACTTTCTATAGAAGGAAGCCAGACCATGGAAACTTCTCACTTTAGTATAAGTAGTAGGGGTAAGCTAATTGACGATTGCTCAGATCTTCCCATCTTCTACTAGTAAGCCTCATCCACTAACTACATAGCCCAAGAATACCACTTCCTACTGGCAAAAGCAACATTTTTTAAGGTTGCCAAATAATCTCTCGACACAAAAGACATTCAGTAAGGCTCGAAGATGTTCACGGTGACTCAGCACGTTGGCACTGTATACTAGGATATCGTTAAAACACACCACGACACACTTCCCCATTAGATGTCTTAGCACATGGTTCATCAGTCTCATGAAAGTGCTTGGGGCATTTAACAAGCCAAATGGCATAACCATCCACTCATAAAGTCTATGTCGAGTTTTGAACATAGTTTTCTACTCATCTCCTGGTCTCATGCGAATTTGATGGTAGCTAAACTTCATATCAATCTTGCTGAAGATCTTAGCTCTACTCAATTCATCCAACAAATCTTCCAACCTTAGGATAGGATACCTGTATTTGATTCTGATCTTGTTCATAGCTTTGCTATCTATACACATTCGCCAGGTTTCATCCTTTTTTAGCACTAGAAGTACCGACACAACATAAGGGCTAAGGCTTTCCCTAACATACCCTCTCTCCAATAATTCATTAACTTTCTGTTTGAGCTTAGAAGCTTATTTGGGGCTCATCCCATAAGCTGGCTTATTCGGTAAGGCAATGCCGGGTATTAAGTCAATACAATGTTCTATGCCTCAAATTAAGGGCAACCCCTTGAGTAACTATTTTAGGAACAAATTAGCATATTCATCCGGCAACGCTCTCGCTTCCAAGGGTAGCTCACCCCGCTCCTTCATTTGTAATAGATGTCTGACCAACATAAGGGTCAACTCATCAGCATTGATGGCCTCTCGGAGCTTGGCCTTACTCATCATTAGAGTCTTCTTTGATCTACGAGCAAGTTTTGCCTATAGTTTGTTAACTTTACTTGGTGACATTGGGTTCAACATAATCTTTTAGCCATCCTTCTCAAATACATACGTGTTCCTGTATTCGTCATGGATAACTCTTCTATCGAACAACCATGGTTAGCCAAGTAATATGTATAAGGCGTACATGAGCAGCACATTACAAAGAATTTCGTCAAAGTAGTTGTCGATAGTGATAGGTAGTAGTACTTATCAGGTGACATTGAATGCTCTCTTCTCACTCAACCAATGTAACTTGTACGACCTCAGGTGCACAATAGTCAGCAACTTTAATCTTATGATCAAATCGGTTGATGCTACATTGGTGCAACTTCCACTATCAACAATTAGTGCTTTCACTTGATCATTCATGCTATAGGTAGTATGAAATAAGTTCTCCCTTTGCTCCTCCTTGCATAAAGGTTTTAAGTTCTTTGTGCGTTGGATAACCAAGACCAATTGATCCAAGTCCTTAACAAACATATCCTCCTCAATCAGTTCATTATCGTGAGAAATTACTATTTCAGTAGGTCCTCCTCCTCAGGTTTCTCATCAGTACTTTCTACTTTTAGCTTCGGGATGTCTCCCTTGATGACCATAGTTCTTTAGTTCAAGCATTGAGCAATCATAAGTCCAAGCCCTTAGCACTTGAAGCACTTGATCTAGCTTGTCTTCTTACTAGATCCTTGCCTTTTCTCATAAGTTCGGGTCAGCACATCACTGTCTGGTCGGCTCTTTTGCTCGGCTCAGACATCTACCCTTCGGATTGGCTCAGTACCTAATGAACTCAATGATTTCCCTGCAGGTCGACTAGTCGACAATCTAGTCAGTACTCAGCTTCTTTTCTACCTCTCCACTCGTTGAGCTAATCAAAATGACTTTATTCATTATGGTGAATCGTTAAAGTTCCACAATGTCTTGAATGTTACCTCTTAATCTAGTAAGGAACCTAGAGATTGTTCGTATTGGTGGTTCCTCCACTTTACAGCGAATTATAAGCATTTGAAATTCTTGGGCGTACTCATCAATAGATCAGCTTCCTTGTCTTAGCTCCTGAAGTCGAATAAAAGTATCTTGTAGATAGGTATTTGGCACAAACCTGTTTCTAAGTATTCTCTTTATCTCAGGCTAAGTATTAATCTCCTTGTATCCTTTTCATCTCTTCATAGTTAGGAAATTTCTCCACCACATGGCGGTACATCTAGAGAATTCAACAGCAGCAGTTCTTTCTTTGTGATAATCCTTATTTTGGTAATAGTTGAACACATACTCTCCCTTCTCTTCCTATTCTAAGTATTCATCTGCACTTCTAGATCTATTGAAGCTCAAAATCCAAAGCTTCACATGGTTAAAGGGTGTAAGTGCTCACATTCACTTTTCTTCTTCATAATACTCTTCCCTATCCTTTTCTCCCATGTCTCCCAAATCAATCCTTCTCCTTAATTGTCTACCTACTCTTCCACCTCGAACTTGTGGAGCTGGATTCTAACCTCTCGCAAGTTGGACAACTTATGGGGTATTATGCACGGCTTCAGTAGGTTAGTAAGCCAACGCATGAACAACTTAGGTTAAATCGACTAAGAGTTTAGCCACCTCATCAAGTCTCTCATCAATGCTCCTAAGGGTACCCTGAGATTGTTTGCCATGGTAGACAACTCCACTATTATCATCTCTAGTACCAACGTTAACACTAGTTCTATCATTTCCTTCGAAAGATTCAAATCTCAAACTCTTCGAGTAGATGTTTCAATAAACACTTCTGCAAACCAAAAATTTAACAGCTAGCAAACACAATTAAAAAAACATAGTAACTTGTTCTGTTTTCACATGCAAAACAGAGTATAAATAGAACTTCAAAACAAACTATAACTCGAGCAATACCTCTACTCTAATACTAAGATGATGTGAACTGCAGCCAATGATAGATAAAGCTGGTCACCGGATGGGTCCAAGCTTTCTAAAAGCTTGAAAAAAGTGGTGAGGAACACGTAAAAGGAATGGAAAAAGTAAATGCAAGGCAAGCAAAAACCTACGAACAGCTCTACAAGATATGACGCATCGATGGAACTTCTGAAGACTCATAGCACAACTTGATATGACGCATTAATTGGTCCAGTGAGGTTACTTGTCACCTAGCCTTTCTTAAGGGTTAGAATAAGAGTGAAATGAAAGTAAACAAGTAGTGTTTATGAGAGGGAAAATGTCAAATGTATTAATGATAATCTAATGATAATGGCTATAAATATAAGGGATATTTATACCCAATAAGTTAGGACAATTTGCCCAAAAGGGAAAAGACAAAAAGGGTGTTGTCTTAGAGAAGTAATGTATAAGAATACAAAAGGGTAAAAATAAATATTCAAGAAAAGTAATGATTAGTGTAGTAGATTCTACACATGGTCCTGTACATGTAACAAGGATACATTGGCGATGCCGTTGGAGGATATAGATAAAGGAGTATGAGCAAATTGCTTGTCCAGGCAAGGGTAACTAAGGACTAGTTCAATGTCATTCTCTTGGCCTCTCGACAAAGTTGAGACTGCGTAAGTGGTTGATTAGGGCATAAGTGAGCGAAAGAGACAGGATTGGTTGTTGTCTTAGCTTTTTGTTATTAGGCACACATTCTCCGAAAGATGGGCAGTCATTCGGTTTTGCTTACAAAGTAACAGCCTTAGCAAGAGTTGGTTAGAGCAAGAGGATACGCCTTGTCAACCCTTGTAATCCTTGAGCTAAACTGCAGGTCAATGGTCCAGTAGCTTGATTCTTATCACTGCTCCTTCTAAGACAGGCCAGATGACTACATGCTAACTTCTTCTATTAAACACATAGTTTTGTGTTCTTATGAATATTTTCTTTATTTTAATTATGGGCTCATTCTTTAGGGTTTAAGGCCTTGTATATTATTTGCAATTTTGCCACTAGGGTTTTAGGACTTGTTATAAACAGTAACATTTGTAATTAGCAAACAAATTATCGAATAGTGAGGAATATACATACACTTAGAACTTTCCCCTTTTAAGTAAGGTCATTCTTGAGCTCTTAGAGCTTACATTTGCCGAATTATTGAGTGAGTTGGTGAGTCACATCTAACCTCTTATTTGAAACTTGAGTGATATTTGGTGTTCGCGAGTTGTATCGAACCCTATTTTGAGCTTAGTTCCTGATTGTGTTTATGTCTTGGTGTGTGATATCCATACACATTCACCATCAAAATGCCCATTTCTACTTCTTGTTCTTCATACTTACTTAAACCCTTATTACCCATTCTAGTTCTAGCCTACTGTGTATACGCCAAACCGTAACATGTGTCCTCATCAAAAAGGGGGAGATTGTTGAACCTAAGGTTCATTATTTGATTTTAGTGAGAATAAAACAAAAAGTATATAATTAAACATGTTGATTTTGATGAGAACAAAAAGTTATAATAAAACATGTTATTATTTGCTTATATTGAGTTAATTGAAAAACAATCTTCATCTTGCAAAACAATTATAAACATTAACTAACTCTACAAGATATTTAGATTTGAAAGATGTACAAGCATCATTGAAGTTAAATTGTATATTGTGAATGTTTTATGTTGTGTTTGAAAGATGGAAATAGTTGAATTTGGCCTATCGACTTGATATCTCTAGACTACTACTAGCTTGACGATGAGGTGGCCTAAATAAGAAGAGGGAATGGCTTTTGATCAAGGTATCGGCATGTTGATAGACTTGCCAATAGTTATGTTGCTTATCGACATGACAATAAGAAGGTGATACTGTCATGACAATAAGCCCGTTTCAACTAGACATTAGAGCATTTAATGCACAATAACAGGAAGAATTGAATGAGATGATATAAATGCTTAACAAGCTGATTTAGGACAAGAGAGAGTTGATCTTTTGCTGCAATATTTCAACATTCTTTTGTACTCTTATTTTCTAGTATTCTCATTATCTCTCATATCCGAATTTGCTAATATTAGAGATTTGAAGTATAGTGCTTGTAACTATTAATTGTAAAGTATTGAGTGTTAAAAGCACTATCCCAATAATCCTCAAGATTGAGTTTTGTGTTGTGAGTTGAGATTGTGATTTGTGTTAAAAGTTGTGAGTGTGAAACTTGTGTAATCAAGATTGTATATGTGTAGTTCTTAGACTGTGGATTGAGAAATCAATAAAGTAGTGTGAAGTCCTCAGTTAGAGGCATTGTATGTTCGTAGAGAGTAGAGGGCAGTCCGAACTCTACGTTATGCCCAAACTTGATCTTCTCTATCCCTATCTTTTTTAATTTTTGCATTCATTATTATCATTATCTTAATCTTACACATTGTTTAATTTAGTGCTTAATTTCTTAAAAAATTATGATTTGTCCTTAAAATTCAATTCACCACCCACCCACCCACCCCTTGAGTTTAGCATAGTGTTTTTCAATATGTACTATAAATTTTAGTTAATTATCGAGGCATACATTATACACCAAGTATATTTAACATGTATACATACTACTTAGGCATTATTTCATGTCTTTCTATTTCTTATCCAAATAATTTATTTCTAAGAGCTTGTTTAATTATTGAAACTCAAATCATACGTTCCAAATAAAAATAAATAATACCACTAAAATTACACATTTGTCAAATTAAATATTTTATACAATTTATTTTGCCTAGTAAATTTTTATAAGGCTCTTCTTTTTACTTTTGTAACTTTATATTTAAAAGAATTATTCAATTCCAAGAATATTTTTCGAAAACCCTAAATCTATTGATTCTAAGTAACTAAGGTCATATTACGTAAAAATACTCAAGATTCGTGCTACTTATGACCACTTTATTTCCTTATTTCTCAAGTCATATTTTTTTCTATGTGTCATGTTTCTTAGGAACGTGCCACCATTCTAAGTCTTTGATAGTTGGTCAAAGACTAGGGTCTCATTTTAGTACCTAAACTTTAAACTCGTTCATTTTAATATCCCCAACTTTTTAAATGAGATAAATTGGTATCTTCGTTATAATGACCGTAATTATAAAATGTTAGAATAATAATATAACTACAGTAACTTTCATTTTATTTCTATTTTAGCACTTGAACTTTATTTTTCATTTCATTTTTGTACTTCAACTTTTTAAAGTGAAACAAATAAGTATTCTTTATAACAGTCATTATAACAGATATACTAATTTATCTTATTTAAAAAGTTATGGTACTAAAATGAACAATTTTAAAGTTTAAGTATTAAAATGAAAAAAAAAATATGAAAGTTCAGATACTTCTAATGACTTCATCCTAAAATATGAAGGGTTGGAACTTTCTATAATTTTTTTCTAAGTGCCATGTTTAATTCATGTTCTTGCTAGAAATTTCTAAATGTTGATGCCTTTAATGATGTATGATTGATTTCTTGTTCATTAGAATAGTAATATGATTGATTAGTACCAAATATAGTTATAGTTGTTTGAATTAATGTTGTTCATCATGAAATTCAAAGTGCCCTTTTCATATTCAAGTGTTTGATTTATTTTAGCACAAGAAATTCATTAAAAACATGTTTTTCAAATGATTTGAGCTAAGTAGTTAATCAAAGAGATTTATAGCTAATGAATTCAAATCTTCAATCCAAATTAATAAAATCAAAACACATTTTTCCCAACTTAATCTTGAAGATTTGAATTAAACTCCATTCAAGAATAGCTTCAATCTTCATGAGCATGTGTTAGTACATTCAAGGGCGTTATTATAAATATTAGCAAATTTATATGTAAACATGTGACTAATGATGTCATAATAGTATCTAATCTTATAATTAGCATAACTAATTAATAAATGTACACATCAATTAATTAATCATAAAATAAGGCTTAAGGAAGCTTTCCCCTTTGACCAAACCGATTTAAGCCTTAATCGGTTTAACCAAACTGATTTTCAACCTAGTATGACCAAGTAATGAATAAATTGACTTTAATTGAGTAATGTTAGGATTGAACCCAATGTGAACTGAATTCCAAATCATCCCCAAACTAGTTTGATCAAACCTTTAATCAGTTCATTTCCTTATGAACTTATTCAATTAATGAGCCGAGACTATAATTAACTAATGGGCTTTGATAGTTTAAAAGACATAGATAAACAATTAAATTAATCCACTTAGATAATTTGGTAAGACAATTTAGTTTGATCTAAATGGACTTACAAGCTTAATGGGCCACTTAGTGAATTACTAAGTTAAGGCCATTGGGTCAAATAATTTGACCTAAACTATAGGTTTAAGTAACTATTGCCCATTAAATAAAAGTCTTCAAAATTTGTAATATTATCTTCTTTTGACATGTCTTTCAACTCGTGTTCCGGTTAACTTTCGACTTTGGTTCGTATGGTTATGCTTACTGTTATGGGAGGACCTTGTGTATTACATGCTAATGTTAGGTCTAAGATGGCCTAATACATAAAGTTGGCATTAAAAATAAAATGGTGTGCTATTTGTGCATGGTCACCCGATCTAATGGGTAATAGAAGTATCGATGTTATGAAGAGAACAACGTTAAATGGTCTTAGAAAGCAAAGGGATGTCATATTGAGAATAGTCCAGAGGTATGGGACTTGATGCACTATACAATATGGACAAATTGTGATCAAGGTGGCCTAATGACCCGTTAAGAGACTTCATAAAGGTTGTTTCGTTGATATTATAGATATCATTTTGTTTCATATATGTGTTTGGACGTGGTAGCTAGATATACCTATCAACCCTTGACATATACTTTGGTATAGTTAAACCTCTATGTTCCTTGAAGTGTCCAGAGTCATGAATATTCCCGTGTTACTTGTTTATACTTAAAGTTAATATATATTAAATGTATTAGTTGTTGCATTAGATCATGTCCACATGACATGCTAGCATGCCGTTGTGGTTGTTTCACACTGAGTCTTTATGGCTCATTCCCTTTTTCCCCTTGTTTTTTCAGGTGATGATCTACTTGCTAATGATATCTATTATGATGCTTTCATGTTTTAGTGATGATGTTGATTGTTGGTTTGGTGACGATGATATGCAAACATGTAGTTGTCATAATTGAACTTTTACAATTTTTGTTTGGTCATCTAAACTTAGTTTACTCGTAAACTTTGTTAGTTTTAGGGCATGGGCCTATTAATGGTTTGCGATTTATTTACGATACTTGATACTAACTTTAGATGTGGTTTTCAGCCTCATAAACCTAGTATGATTTTGAGGTTTTAAGTAATTATTAGTTTCCAAGTTTGTCTCTTGCAAAATATATTTTTCAAACATCTAATCAACTCTAACCATTTTACAAAAATCAATAATGAATTTCATAAATCAAAATTTAAGTAGAAACTCATCAGGGTGTTGTAAGCCTTAGCACGGTCTTTAAGGTTACATATGGTGCTTTATCATGTAGCTAAGGCTTTAGGATGTAATAATAAGGTTAACCTATAATTAACCTATCCACTTAACTTACACAACCACATGAAGCTACTATAATTCATCTCATTCCACATAATACACCACTATAGAAACTTTTATACAAGTGAGTCATATTAGGAGTATCACAAAACAATATAATGTTCAATTAAAAGGTAGATATTATACTAATAACTTCCATTTTAGAATTCTTACAATACAACACTATGTATCTATCTTAAATAAAATCTTCGAACTTGATAACTAACTCTACAATTGATCACTTCTTCTTACTGAATCTGACTCCAACTAGCATGCTCAAAATCTTCTCATCCTTCTTGTAGTGTTGCCATATCTAAGTTTCTTTCTAACTTAAGGATAAGACAACTTATCCCCTCAACTTACTATAGGCTAAGTGAAAGTAGACAAATAAGCAATAACATAAGTAAAACCAATACCACAACACACCAACAAGTGGTTAATCAAATCATATTAATTTACCATTTCCTAATCAAATAATCAATTTAAATAACATCCTCATGCATGTAACATGCAGCGATACTGATATTTAAGTCTAACCTTGCACTCATCCGGTTGGTTAACTTCAATCTAGGCATTTAAATACGAAATCAAGGAACCTAAAGGCAACAAGGAGCTACCTAAGAGGAGGACCCCCAACACCTAGCATTACTCATTAAACTATAGGGACTGGTCAAGTTACTCGAGCAAATGCAATTCTAAATGCTCTAAAAACCAAGCTTTATAATCGAAGTCTCTGCTTAATAAATCCAGCTTTTCAAGTAAATCCTAACCTAAAAGTCCTTTTCGTGCCATGCCATAAATGCAAAAAACCAAATAGCAAACAATAATAAACACAACTTCCATTACTTAATAAGCATCTTTTAATTTAACTGAACCATTACTTTAGTTTCTTATTTTTTCCTCATATAGAAACCTCGTTATCGAGTTCACTTAACTGAACAATTCTGGAGATAAAGATAGTCCCCGGCTTCTTATCCAAGTTCATGTATGTCCCAACGAGCATCACAAATCTAATAAGCGATACAATTACAATAACCAATCCCAATGTCAGAACATGTTTTAGTCAGCAACAGTTATACGTTAAAAAAAAAAATCACATAAGTCATCAAATAGTATATCAAAACTTGCAAATAAGCTCAACCGAGTTAGTCATAGCAAAATAAGTTAGTAAACTCACATTACGATAAGTAGATATAAATCTACCTTAAGCACATAAGTATCCACTTACCTAAACTTATTTATCTTTCCAATGCTATACATCAACACATGGTCCCTCTTCAGCTATTTTACCTAATAAAGATACATAGTACCAAAATGAACTGTAGGTTGTATATATTCCAGTTTAATAATAGGTTATTTATAGTTGGGGTTTAAGACTTAGGCTTATTCTTTAGAAAAATATTTGTCTTGAACTTCCTTAGATTTATCCCTTATTTTATCCTCCGAACTATCCCTTAAATTAGAATATTTCTAAAGTTTCTAAATGAATACTGTCTTATGCATATCCTTACTCCTTACTCATCAAAAGTCTCACTTGGATATTCTGATCAACCTCTAGACCTATCTTACACAAGACTACTAAATGTACCCTTTGATTCTTTCTTTGATATTTCCTATAATTTAGCAAAGTTACTATATTACTTATATAATTCCCACTTCTTACCACATCAAATTAGGATTAGTAAAGGATATATCAAAAACAAGGCCATCTAATACTCCTCTCACTATAGTGTCATTAATACAAATTACCTATTTGCTATTTTGATCACAATATAGGCAAATGATGAAAAATTACCTAATAATTAGTATACATAACCAATTAATTCTACAAAAAAATATTATAAACTTATAAAAATGTAGTATTTAAGGGCTAATAATTTCAAAGATTAAATCTAACCATTACATATATTTCCTAAAATACAAATTTTAGGCCTAATTTTACTAAAAATTAGCTTAAGTTAGGTAAATAAACAAATAAAATTATAGGATTCAAGCTAAATATTTCCAAAATCATAAATAAGCTCCAAAAGTTACTATAAACCAAATTCATTAAGAATTTTAACTAAAAACCCACTTTTTCCTCAATAAGAAAAACATGGCAGATTTTAGAAAATAAACTTAATAAGTACTAAATGTGTAGTTTATCAAAAAAATCTTTTTATGTAAATCAAATATAACACATGAGGAATTTATACACCAAAAATTAGCTTAAAAAGTATCACTTGTTATTTATAAAAATTAGTGCAAAATTCATTGAAACAAGGCTATTTCTTAAAAAACCCATATAAGAACTTCAAGTTTCAAAAATGTGGTTAATATTATGATTCCACACACAAAAATACCTAGGAATACCATGTTTCATAAGTTTTAGACATCATTTGATATTTTTAATAAAAATAACAACTTACAGGCAAAAATTTTAAAAATTCGTTTCGCTAGCCTCTAACCACCATTTGCTAGTGGTGATGTGTCAACCAAACTCCTCTAACATCCTTTCTTTGACTCCCAAAGGCCAATTTTAGGTTATGGTTTAATATACAAACCCTTAGTGGCTTACCCATCACTCAAATTTTCCTTATTTTTTCTAATTTTTGTTTTGTAAGAAAAATATGATTTCTTGAGAGAGTTCCCTCTTTTTTATAGTAGCCAAATGTTTGGAAATGTTCCCTAAACTCCTTTTTATACCCAATAGGTTTAGTGGTTAAATTTCGAAGCCCCAAAATGTTGGTCTATTAGTTTAACATGTATTTCACTTTGGTTTTACTTCTTCAATTTCATCATAGCTTCTACTTACTAATTTCTAATGTTGTAATCCCTTTGCCATGCCTGATAGTGGGGAGGTTTTACATATTTATCAATTATTTTAATGATTTAATACATAACTTACGTATATTTAGGGTATTATTCTATTATATATGCATATTGGTATATATTATGTATATGTTATGATTATATAATTGCATCACGTATTGTTCAACTCTAAAATATTACTTTTATAAGTCAAATAGTTTATTTCTAAGGTCTTATATCTCAAAACTCAAATTTTAAGTTTCAGATATATAATTAACAATACCCATGAAATTACATTTTATTAAATTAAATATTTTACAAGCTTTGTTTTGCAAGATAAATCTTATTAGGACTTTTCTTCTAACTTTTGTAATATCATATTGGGGTTTGACTCAATTTGCAAAACATTTTCCAAAAGCCCTAAATTGTATCAATTTTGAGCAACTAAGGTCTTGTCACATGATGAAGCTTGTTTCTCAAGGTATCCTCAATAAGTTTATTTCCTTAATCCCCGAGCTATACCTTCTAAGTTTCACGTTTGATAAGAATAACCTACTATTCTAAGTCTATGGTAGTTGATCGAAGTTCGCGGTTTCGTATTAATTTCAATCTAATAATTTAATGACGCCATAATCAAAATTAAACAATATTGATTGAACGGCCATAATTCTTAAAGAATTAATAAGTTCATAAGAAAAGAAATCAAAAGCTTCTATAAGGTTTTCATAGGGATAATCAATTGTACTAAATAAAACTAACAACAAGAGTATTTGTATGAAACCCTAACAACCCCAAGGAAATTACATAATTAACTACTAATGATAAAAACTAAATTGCAAAAATCTATATAAAGTAATATAAAGCCTAACAAAATAATTTAAAAATCCCTAATATTCTAAAATACTAAAAAATAATAATTGCCATAAATAATTTATTGAAATTAGGGAATTTAATCCTTATCATATCCCTTAGGCTAGATGATGATTCGCTCTCAAATCTTGAACAAGCATCTTCCATTAATGGAAACAAATCTACAGAAAAAAGGAAAGAAAAAAAAAGAAAGAAAGAAAAACATGGTGACTTTGCACCAATTCAACCAAGCTTAGAATGTTACCAATGTCTCAAGATCTTTCCATTCATTATGCACTTTATCAATTAAATCAATTGGGAGGGGGTATAAGGTTAAGGGGGGGGGACCAAAATCCCCTCTTATTAACTTAAATGGAGTGAGAAGTAATTGAAGATTGATTATTTAACTTTAGGTGCAAAAATAACAACACAAGTAATAAAAGTCAGAAACTAAATAGAATAAAGAGAAAGAAGATTTGGCAATCAATTTATAGAGCTTCTGCCTTTTATCTACTGCTCTCTTCCAGCTCCTTTGTTGGGGACTCAATTCTCTTCATTAGTGTCATTCTACTAGTTTGGGGACTCAATTCTCTTCATTAGTGTCATTCTACTAGTCCGATCTTTCCACTAATCAAATATCAATCAAAGGTAATAAAGATATCTAGTCACTTCTCTGTCCTGTCTCACTAACTATACCTATGCTATTCACAAGACTATAGAGAACTCCCTAACCTCATACTCACTCAAATACAATATCACTAACATTTATAAGAAAAGTGAGATGTTACAATAAAAAATCTCTTTACAATATTCGCATGAAAACAATAACAATAAAATGAGAAAAATGTTTTTGCTTAGTTTCTAATTAAGTTTTTTACAAATTTTTTGACAATGTTCACGAGAGAGTTTGTTAATTTCAATTCTGATCTTGAGAAATCCATATCAGTCTTGTACGGCTTTGTTTTGAATTGATAATCCTTGTTTATAATAGCTAAATGCTGATATTTCTTCAAGAAATCTTGATTTAAAAAACAAATGGCCTTCTTGTTAGAGAAATTTCTCATAAAAATAAGAATTTGACCATTTGAAATTTCAAAATGTAACTCTATTATCTATTGATATGTGGTGAATTTATTTTGATATTTCCTTTTGAACGTTGCATGATAAGTTTGAAATTGAAATTCGATACACCCGATATTTAGATGAACACAAATCTGAAATTAATTTTGACATATCTCATACAATCCTTATCCAACCATTTGAATATTGCTCCCTCTTTTTGCTTCATCTGTAAAAAAAAAACCAACATCTGATATTATTTGGAATTTGGTTATAAATATCCACAAGATTCAAACTTATCCTCAACATATCTTCTTAATTAGTTTAAACAAGAACCTTATCATGAACGAAATGTAGATATCCTCAAGACACTTTGTACATAACTTTATTCAAGATAACTTGCTATCGTAATTTTGTTGTAACCTTATATACTTCAATAAAGCAGTACGTTAATTCATTTTTAATTGTCTATAACATATTTGACTTATTCTAGCTAAAAAGTTACCATAATACCTTCATAGAATTACTCAACTTGATTCTTGATAATATCTTAGACTAAATTTTTTTAACATCCCAAGGACTTAATCCAACTTAGTGGAACAAAATTGAACACATTACCCAAATATACCTAGTAAAGTGGAGCTATGTCTTTTATAAATTTGTCCAATTTGAATTGTTTAGATTTATTAGAAAATAACTTGGTAACAGCTTCTGGTATGAACTTAGATTACTTTCTGCACTTTTGAGCTATTTTGTTGATACACTCTCTAACATACATTCTGATTAGCACAATTTTTCAACCTTATTTTCCTCTAAAGTATCATGCACACTCATTATATTTGTTAAGTGTATTCTTCCTTTTGTTGTCATCAAAATACATGAAGAAAGAACTCAGCACCGTTGAATGCGATACTCTTGTAATAGCACCATAATGTTGGTTGAACTCACTATAAGAGATATTTGAAATTGCTACGGCTTCACTACCTCAACGACATTAAGTGCTTTAGATTGAATCACAACTGTAATCTCAACTCCATGTGTAGATTCTTGCATTTGTGACTGTTCATCAAGTAATTCCACTTTTTCTTTCTTAAATAGATCATGATATTCATGTTCATTTGCATTTTTCTCAACTTTTGTCTCTACATAATTCTCTGATTCTGGCTTTACTTTTTTCTCTTCATGTTCATGTTCAACAACATCCCTAAACCTTTCAATAAAAATTGAACATGCAATTAATGAATTCTATCTACTTTTACACAAAAAAAGTAATGATAAAATACATAGCCTTTAAAAGGTACTTGACCAAAAATATATTCTATATGGAAAAATAAATTGCTTTCAATTTATTATTTCAGACCAATTTATTTTAGTTCTAAAATAAATATTGACAAATTTTAGTATCTACTAAAATTTCTTATCAGATACTTTGTTTCTATTAATCGTGCTATAGCATGTGACCCTCTAGGTTTCCATACGCGAAGCTAATGTCTATTTAAACACAAACCATAGTAATCATCTAGCAACAACTATTGGTCATCCAACTTAATAGAAAAGTTATGAACAAGAAACCACTGTGAATTAATTACCACATAATTAAATCTCTTCATCAAATGATATCTTAATTAAACTATTGCATGTCATGTCATCAATGTTTAATCGTTTTACATGGTTTCCAAAATAAAATAGACTCAATAAAACTTTCCGTAGCCACAAGCTTGTAAGTCACTATTATCTTAACCAAGTTACCCTAGATATCGACTTTCTAATCCAAGAGAGTAATAAATTCTATCTTGACTCGTTACTATCCTCTTTATATTTCATGTTATACTCAATAACTATATTATTTATGATCTAATTAAAAACTACGTTTAATAGCATCATAGCACAATATTCTATATATAAAATATATGAAGGTCTCAAGTTTAGAAATTATCTACGCTCATTCATATAGAGGAAGGACCAATGACATTAAACATATGGTGCCTTCTATTGGCATATCATATCCAGTGTACCTATTTAACTTTAGGCACCTACTTATATAACTCAGAAATTTTTCCCTTAGTTTAATGAGAATGACCTTAGTTATACAATATGTTAATCTAAATATCTATGTCCTCTGTAAATATTTATCCAATCAAGGACAACCTTTAGATAATACAATGTCATAGAATCACACTAATAATACACCTTTATTATAATTCCATACATACTCTAATTATCTATGAGACTTAATTGTAAAATAAATATAAGCAGAAAAGTATATAAATATAATAAATATTTGCCTTTTATAAATAATATTTATAAATATATCAAAAAGGTCTTGGCACATTGTGCACAAATTACAACATTTATGTCTTGAAAGTAGCTTTGAATCCTCCTGTAAACCTGCAATAAACATAATCTTAAGTAGACAATTGATCTCTCACTTAATTAATTAATTTTCGATCTTAATAAATTAATCCTCCTTAGTTAAGATTAAAATCCATAGATTTTCGTCTGACTTGTGTGGAATGAAATTGAGCACATTACCATATATACTCAATAAAGTAGAGCTAGGTCTTTAATCTTAATTTCATATCCAAACTTGTAAATTTGTTTTGAAACTATCATTTGAAGTCTTCCAAACCAACCCTCTAACTAAGTCTGATCATTAAGCCTCTAAACAACTCTTTGAATTCACTATTGTACTATTTTTGTAACTTTCTGACCAAGGTTCTATCTAACCTAAAAAGAACATTTTGAACTCTCTAAATGACTTCAAATCAAGAACTTCTTAAGTATTTTAAATTACTTTTCCTATACACTTGTCCAAATTCATTAGCTAACACATACATTTTTGTTATCATCTAAATTTATAAAGAGAACTTAATAATACTAAAAAATAATAAATCTAATAAATATTTTATCAAAATTAGGGAATTTGATCCCTATCATCTCCCCCAAGCAAGAGGAAGATTTGCTCTCGAATCTTAAATAAGTATCCTCCTAGATTGAAAACAGATTTGCTAAAGAAAAGCACAATAACTCTGCATCGATTCAACCATGCTTGGGAATGTTACCAATGTTTCGAGATCTTTCTAATCATCATGCACTCCATCAACTAAATCTATGTGAACCTATTAAATACGATACTACTATAATAGCACCATAATATTGGCTATTCACTATGAGAGATACCTGAATCTATCACAACTTTACTACCTTAACGACATCAAGTTCTCTAGAATGAACTCCAACTGTAATCTCAACTCCATGTGCGGATTCTTACATCTGTGACTATTCATTAGGTACCTCCACTTTCTCAATCTCAAAGAGCTCATCATATTCATGTTCATTCACATTTTTCTAAACCTTTGGCTCTACATGATTCTCTAATTCTAGCTTTATATTTTGCTCTACATGTTCATGTTCAATTGTATCCCTAATTTCACTTTCTACTGACTTTTGCTTAATGGGCTCAACATTTGCCACTTCTGTAGCCTTCTTGTCAACTAATCTCTTCTTAATCACATCTCTTATTAATGTTAAATCCCCTTGTATCACTTCTTCAAATAAGGATATCAAAGCTATTTTCCTATTCTTAGTAAAATAATACTCCCACCTCTTTGGTTCATAAGAAACTACACTTTGTAATTTCCAAGTCTCCCTCAACTCATATGACAATCACTCAATATGGCGACATCACATAAAATCATATCTTAATAGGTATCAGAAATAGAGCAAGCTATCATAACTTATTTTGTTGCTCGAATTACCTCACTATAATGAACAAATTCATATGGATGTAGATGTTCAACAGTAGCTATATCTAATGGTTTAACCAAAAACTCTAAGATGAAAGTATGTGGATTATCATCAATAAGCAAATGACAAATCCTTCTTTGAACATGAACACATGTATGGAATTCTTTAGCTAATATCTCCATAAACAACTGAAAACTCTAAACCCCAAAAATTTTTAATGCTCTTTTTTTTTTTTCTTGGAAAGAAGCAAAATATAAAGTGGAATAACTTGAATAATCACCAATAGAACTACAATTCAACCAATAACACAAATCAATTATAGATCTAAAATTTCTAAGATCAAAATCAGATACTTACTAATAAAGATGGTACCTCTATACCAAATTTGCGATAGAGATGATGCCTTTATGTCCAAATCTACAAAATATTCTATCATAATCTCCAATCCTTAGGTAACTTAAATCTCCAATGTTCAAACAAACACCTTCCCATGCCAGTACTACGATGATACGATTCAATCACAGGAAGATATCTATTCGTATGAACTTTGAAATGGATCGTTATATAGGGTTTTCAAATCAAATATTTTTGGCATTTTGGATTAAGGATACTGAAAATGTAAAAGGTACATGAACAATTAATCTAATTGATAAGTCTGCAATGGCACAACTAAATTAATGGAACTAAGGATTTGTTTAATCTAATTGATAAGTCTACAAATGCCACAATTAAAATAAATAAAGGTTTTGCTTAATTTCAATTTGATGAGTCAATCATGCCAAGAATGAAAATTAAACAATATCGATTGAACACCACAATTCTTAAAGAATTGATAAGTTCATAAGAAAAGAGAGCAAAAGCTTCTTTAAGGTTTTCATAAGAATAATCGACTAAACTAAATAAAACTAATAGCAAGAGTATTTATATGAAATCTTGACAATCCCGAGGTAATTAGGTAATTAACTGCTAATGATAAGAACTAAATTGCAAAAATCTAGGTAAAATAATACAAAGCTTGACAAAAATAATTTAAAAATACCTGATATTCTAAAAGTTGGGGG